>JACVEC010000026.1:0-48020 GCA_025215565.1 Flaveria ramosissima | reverse complement strand
ATCTTAATTACAAACGATCATGGTCGTTTACAGAGCTGTAAACGATCATAAACCTTTTAAAAAACGGTCGTTTATCTTATCTGATGTAAAATACCAAACCAAAGGTGCATGAAACAACAACCCCTTTAATGTTTTCACGAGATACACTACAAAATTGAAGAGCATATATACATTTAGCCAACATTGTCATGGAATAATTAGAATAGCTTTTTAAATAAGTTTGTTGTTGAATAATGAATATATATATATATATATATATATATATATATATATATATATATATATATATATATATATATATATATATATATATATATATATATATATATATATATATATATATATATAATAAAAGCATGAAGGGCACATTTAGTTGTATTTGTCTCCTAGTAGGAGGCCAGAAATAAGGCACTAAAAAAATAGCAGAGAAAGTAGTTTTGGGGCGGCCATGGCAGCATAGAGGACTACTTTGGTCCAGCCTTCAATATACAATAATACCCATTTGTCAAACCATTCATTTGTGATTTGTCAACAACTACTTTTTTAATATTGGAGCACTTCAATATACAATACACAATATACATACCACCAATATATTCATTTTCCTCTATGTCTTTCATATTATTAATCTCCAAGGTCATCCGTCATTATTTTACAATTATTATTATATTATCTTAATACTTGTGTTTGTTATGTTTAGTATTGTTACATACTCTTTGAACTTTTTTAAATTTTGGAATGAGTTTTTCTTATGTATATTACTTGTCCGGTAGGGGATTTTAACTTTCTACCTCATAAGAATAGACGTTTGTTAAACATCTTGATACTATTAAACTACAAGACATTTGATAAAACTTATGTTACCTCCCTGTTCTTATTCGAATTAATATCACAAATTAAAAAACGATGAGGTTTCTTGAATTTAAAAATGAGAAACTTACATTAATGATCCTTGGTACGTCTGATCTCCAGACTTTAAAAATCATAAATGTTAGTCTAAAGTTTTGTGTATGCTTGCAAGTTTAGTCCTTAAATTTTAAAAATTACAAAATTAGTCCGAACTTATTATTTGAGCATTGCACTTTTGGTCTCTAAAGTTAATTTTAAAAGTTAGTCTAAACTTTATAAGATACATAAAAAGTAAATAAAATTAATATCAGGGATCAAACTTGGATTAACTTTATAATTTTTTGAAGTTTGAGAACCAAAACAATTTATCTGGTTAAACCACAAAGATAATTTATGTTAATTTCTCTAAAAGAATGTTATCTCAAAATGAATTTGGTACATTAATGTTTATCTATCTGTAAAAGCTACATGAAAAAATAACCTCACTAATTTTTGTATATTGAGTATGGTTATAATAAAATAAAGTATTCATTATAAATAGATTAAGTGGGATTCTTAGTCTAACACATGTCAGTTTATTGTTTTATACGGGATGGTTTTTTTCTCATTGCGTCACATATATCAAGTTATTGTGTTTAATACGTCAAGTCATTTTGTCAAATATTTGTTCATTGTGTGAGATATTTTTCATCATTGTATTTTACATTTTAAATTATATCATTTGATTTTTATTATTTTGTTTTTGAATAACCTTATTTATCAATGAATTTTTCAAAACTAATTGTGTTCACGATAACATAATAATGAACGGAAAATTCAATGAGCCATTTTATCATTGTTTTTTATATATAATATATAAACTTGTTGTTATCTTATCATTGTGTTTTATAATTAAAAGTACACAATTATGTATTTATAAATAGTTTTTTAACTCATAGTGTTCAAGATAACATAATTACGACCAAAAGACACAATGTGTTATTTTTACCACCGTGTTTTAAATATTTATAAATTTGTTGTGATCTTATCATTATTTTTACAATAAGAAGTACTCAATAGTGCTATATATCAATGAGTTTTTTAAAACCTTAAAAGGTTCAGGATAACACAATAACGATCAAAAAACACAATAAGACATTCTATAATTGTGTTTTATGTTTATATTATTTTGTGTTGTTTTTGTTATTGTTATAATGCATTAGAATAATTAGTTGTTAATTTATCATTGTATTTTACGTATTTAAAATGAACAATAATATTATTTCACCATTATATTATTTTGAAATTCACTATTTTAGATAAAGACAACAGCTAACAAAAATACACAATAAACTACACTAAATATACAATGACGAGTATAAATCATATAAACATACATAAATTGTTATCTTTTTAAATAACAATGTTGTATTCTTTTTAAAGATAAAAACACTTGTTTTTACATCGTTCTTATGGTGTGTATATTATAAAAAATAATGTCGTATATAAATGTTATGAATATTTAAAAAAGTGAGGAAGCTTGAAAAATTAAATAAAAATGATTATGGCTAAGATAACATTCTAACAAAATTCTTATTTACTTTGATCTCAATCATTAATTAAAAAGTTTAACGTTTGAGATTATTTTTTTTTTACACTTTTTAGATTTAAAACTTTTTTTGCTTAAAATCTTTCTATCGTGTATATTAAAGTTTCTAAACTTATGTGAATTGCATTTACTTAACTTTATTTTTTCTAACTTGATTTTTTTTAAACTGATAGCGTCTTGACCCTTATCCAATTTTTCAGCCAATTCCCCTTTCGTACTACCAAAAAATGAGATTCTTTTCGAATCCGAGTTTGCTGCTCCAACTATACCAAACTAATACCTATTCCGTTTAGTACTCCAGGCGCTTCTTTTGCGTATAATGTAAATCCAGTAGCGGATCAATTTCAACGAGCCTTTCAAACTAGTAGTTTTTTTGTAATTGACTCTAACTTTATAGGTTCTTCGATCAAGTTCTTAATGACTTTCTAGTCAGATCGTTCATGTGTTTCGGATATGAAGTTTCATTTGAAGCTTTAGACAAATGTGCTATTGAGATATTGGGCCCTTATGGTATCTCGTACACAGTCCAATGATTGATCGAGTGAATAAGTCAACTTCAAGTGGATTTATTGTGCGAAGAGTGCGTTATGACCCGTGGCCGCCTGCCTAGTGGGGGTGCGTACTCCGTTGTGGGTAAACAGGAAACCCGACTCTATGAACCTAAGGAAAGGCTACACAGCAGCAGTAGGAGCGTTAAGACCAGAGCTTTTGTAGTGGTGTTGGGGGGGTGGCGACAGTGTAGTGATGGTGCCTTGAGGGGAAAGTTGTGACAGAATAGATCTGGTGGTGGCACTAGTTTTGTGGCAGTAGTGATGGTGGTGGTAGTGGTGATGGGATGATGGGGTGCCGACAATGTAGTGGTGGTGGCCTGACGGGAAGTGATCATGTGAATTTTTTAATATTTTGAGCAAATGACACAAACAACCCCTCAAATTTTAAAAAAATCTTACTAATATACATAAGTAGTCCCTTAAATGTAATATTACTGAAATGCCCTTATATTTAATAGAAAAATCTAATAGAGTTACTATCATGGACCAAATCATTACAAAATGCAAACCTCGGGACTTGTCAAAAGATTCTTTTTTGAACTAAAATAGTTAAATAGGCAAAACCTCGGGGACTAAAAGCGAAATCTACTCATAATTTTAAAAGTTAGTCTAAACTTTATAAAATACATAAAAAGTGAAAAAGTTAATTAACGTCCATTTGATACAGGGACGAAAAATGTTACGTTTTTATAGACCTCAGGACTAAAGCTGTAATTTTTCAATCCCATTGGCCAAAGATGAATTTGAACAAATCTCGGGGACGATTTGTGTAATTTACTCATGATTTTATTATGATAGGTCGAATAACCCAAGGGTGTAAAACCCATAAGATTTAAATGGGTTTTTAAACCAAATTAGATCTAATTGGTAGTATTGAACGTTTTAAAACACGATTGGTTGCTAAAAACTATACTCAAAAGAAAGGAATTAACTATTAGGAAACCTTCCCACCTGTTTCACAAAAAGATTCCTTAAGGATCATTATGGCCTTAGTAGCTTATTTTGACTTAGACTTACAACAAATGGACGTTAAAACCACTTTTCTTAATGACGACTTACATGAGGATTGTTCATGAACCAACTAAAAGTTTCAAGCCTGAAATCAAGAACAATTAGTCTGTAAGTTAAGGAAAATTCATAAACGGGTGAAAACAAGTATCAAGCCAGTGGTACTTAAAATTTGATAAAGTCATGAAGAAACATGGTTTCATCAAGAATCAAGTGGATCAATGCACCTACCTCAAAATTTGTGGGAGCAATTTTGCTCTAATTGTTCTTTACGTAGATAACATTCTGTTGGAAAGTAATAGTTTCGATTTGTTCCATGAATTAAAGTGATTACTTTTGTGTAATTCTAACATGAAAGATCTTGCGGAAGCTTCTTGTTTAATAGACATCAAAATACAATGAGATCGTGCCAATGGGATATTATAATTATCTAAGAAGGCGTACACTGAACGTGTCCTTATACGTTGTAAAGTGCAATATTGCTTTCCCTTAGTTGCTCTTGTAGTTAGTTAAAGGAGACGATTTTGGTTCATTTTAATATCTGAAAACAAAGGATGAGAAGGAGTGATGAAATTGATATCTTATGCTTCAGTACTGGAAAGTTTAATATATGCTCAAGTTCTTACTCGTCTTGATATTGCGTATATTTTGCCGGAATGCTAGGCGACATCAATCTAATCTTGGCCTAGATTATTGGAAAGTAGCGAAGACAGTATTGTGATATCTTCAAGGGAAAAAAATTATAAAGTAACATACATAAGAACTGATAAGTTAGAAGTGATGGGCTATTCTGATTCTAGCTTTGCAAAATTCAAATATGATAAGAAATCAACTTCAGGATACATCTTTATGTTAGCAAGCATACCTATTTCATAAAGGAGTCATAAGCAATAGTTGGCAACACCCTTAACAATAATGGCAAAATACGTTGCAGTTTTTAATACTACTTGCCTTGGGATGTTGTCAAGAAATCTCATCACTGGACTTAAAATTGTCAACTCCATATCACAACTATTGAAGATTTACTATGACAACTCAGCTACTGTTAGTTTCACGAACAGTAACAATTCTAGCGGAGCTGGTTTCTACTTCGATACAATATTTGTTTATACGAGAACAAGTAGAGGAAATTAATCTTTGTATCAAGTATATTAGCACAAAAGATATGCTTGCAGATTTGATGACTAAAGGTCTACCATCAACTTTCCAAAACTAAAGGTCTACCACCTAAAACTTTCCAAGAACTTGTAACAAGCATGAGTTTTAGTAGAGACCTTATGTAATAACTGTTAAATCATGAAGGATGAAGCTACCAAAAACTTAGGATTGCAACACCGGCTGCCAACTGTCGAATCAGGCCAAGCGCTGAATTAACTGCCGAACTACATATGTTGAATGTATGCTGATCAGCATATGTCAAGCAACTACCAAACTACATATACCGAATAATTGTTGATCAGCTTATGCAGATCAACTCCCGCTCAGCTGTGAACTTCATGAGTTGTTGATCGAAGGCTACTCAGAATAAGATTGTCTGTGATGACGGCTGCTGTCTTTCACTTTTTGAAGACAATATGGTACTGAAGCTGCCAACTCCAATACACATATATCTGTTTGATATAGACTCTGAACATAGAATATTTTTTTACTGTTTAGATTTTTTAGTATAAAAGTCTTCACACTTATATAGTAGAGAAAAGTTTTTCAAGCCGTTTGATTGTATCTGCCGAATTGTCTTATTTATACAAAAAAATTTAATCAAGTAAATACCTTGAAAGAACAACTTGTGCATTTACATTTTCTCAAAGTATTTGTCTTGTGATAGTAAGTAACTAACTTAGATCCTGCATTCCTTAGTTATAGATCAAAGAGGAATTTCTTGTTAGTCTAAACCAACCCTATCCAACAATAACATTTCAAGTGTGCGTTAATAATTAAGGTAATTTTCTTAAATGTTTATTTTGTCTCTAATTACTTATATGCGCTTAATGATCTATACATTAAAGGTTTATTTTAGTCATTTTGGTTTTATGTTTAAATGTTTTATATTAAGACTTTAGTATGACTATTGGAAGCTTCAAATTAACTTCAATTCAAATGACTATAGACTATAACTATCTGCTAAAAGTTTTACTATGAAACTTGATGGGTGTTTAACTTGACTAAACGTACGTCTACTCATCACAAATGATCACTCAGCCAAGTGGGAGAATGTTGGAAATAACCCGTAATATATGCTCCACGGGTCATTTAAATAAGTTTCACTAAATGACATAATTAGTCTTTAAAAGTATGAGAAAGTTATTTGATAAAAATACTCCGCAATTACAATTTGTATTTCCATTAGATGTTATAAATAGAAGAGTATGAGAGAAAACAAAACACACCAATACCGTTTTCTGTCTAAGATCATTTCTCGATCACTCTAGATATCATAACGAGAACTAATCAATCGATCTTGACATCATCCTCTTCGTCTAAGATCTCCATCCTCACAAATAAGCTTTTATCGTCTTGATGTTTGGTTTTATATTTGAGAATGAATCAATATGATTAGGTTTTCATGATTTTATCCATGTTTTTAAGAAATAATCAACAACCTAAACTTAATTATCAAGTTTCGACTCTTCACTTGTGAACGCACAAGATTAAGTCTAACAATCATCACCCTTTGTTCACATTCACCCACATAGCTCCAAAAACCGTTTTGTTCCTTCATTAAACTCTGCAACTAATAACCACCAATAGAAAAATACCCCCTAACTATTTTGTTTCCCGGCTACAAAAAGAAAAGCCCAACCACCACTATTATATTGTTATTATCCTTGGCGTGGAGGATAGCAAGTCTTGGGTTCTTGATCAAACCTATGGCTACAATGCACAAAATAGTATGCTATTGACTGAACTAGCTTGGCAATCCGTTGTAATCACTGATACTTTGTTGCCAGTGTCCACCATGTTAGATATTTTAGTGTAATTTGATTGACTAATGACCAATATGATCATAATATCCATCAAACAAGTTACGAGGTGCGAAGTGCGCGCTTGTTTGAGTGTATTATGGTCTTCGAAATGGAAAACCTTTTTAGGGGTGAAGCCCCTAAGCAATAGGGGTTCCAAGGGGGCAATGCCTCCTTGGCGGGGGTCCGGGGGCAGCGCCCGCAGGAGCGAGGTCCAAGGGGTAGAGTCCCTGGCTGGTAAACATTGCTTTATCAAAAATGCATTAAAATTTGATTTTTTGAAATTTCACATGTGAAATTAGAGGGTAAAATGTGTAAATTTCCAATATGAAAACTGGCAGTTTTCATACATTCCTTGCAAATGTTAATTTCGAATCAATTTTGGTCACTCTTCTTTTCTCAGTTCATGATTTTCTCACGCACCCATCATACTTGTTCTTGAATTTAATTTTATTCAATTGAAAATTTGATGGGAACCCGAATAGTTTCAATCTGATAGCGTTTCGCGACTCTCAATTTATCACGGTAATTTTAAACACACCACCTAGACAACTTCATCTATTCCATGTTGGCAGCCCGTTATTGCCCCGATCGGTCCTCGCCTTTGGTGCCACAAGACAACTGCATAAACACCACCAATCACCTTTTTTTCCCTCAACCCTACACTTAAACCCCCATTTCGTAGAAAAAATAACTCCCTAAGTCTTATCTTTTACCAAACTCTAATACCAATTATTATAAATCATGCCTAAATCAAACACACAACACAACATTAACTTTAACAAAATTCGACTCTTCTTTGTTGCATTATAAACTCCACACAAATCAATAACCCTAAAACCATAATTATACTCGAGCAAACATGCCACCTAAAACTTCTAATCTTTACTCAAACTATGAAAATAAATCAACTTTAAGAGACTTGCAAATATATCAAATAAATAAATAATTTCGGTTCCGACTTTTCACATAAGAATTAACAAGATTAAGTCCACCAAAATAATTATCATCATAGTTTGATAAAAAAATTATTAATCAAGATCAAGTTTCATTGGGCCGCCGACATGCGATGAAGACAATTTAAAAGGTTAATTAATATATATTTTGTTATAAGGACAACAATTACATACCAAAACTCATAAGTTTCCAATTATATAAAAAAAATAAAATATTTAAATGCAAAGAGAGAAGCTACAGACGAGTACAACTACAGTCTTGAAGAAAATAAAATCGAGTTCATTCATTCATTCGTACGTACGTACATTTAAATCCCCAAAATACCCCTGGAAACCCTAAGAGCTAACCCTTAGCCTATTTACTGCACTCCTACAAAACGCATGCAGGCCTCTTGTTGTCTACTTTCTGGCCCCATAATAACACCATCAAAACAATATTAATTAATCTTAATAATTAATAATAATAATAATAATATTATTATTATTATTACTACTTGTTTTAGTAGTCACCGGCGGCGGCTGACATTGATGACTGCAGCTGCAGCAGGTGGTGGTAGCAGTCCGCCGCCGTGGGCCGCTGCTCAGGGTTTTGATCCAAACATCTGCTCTGCAACTCCCTTAACGCCTTTGGCAACCCCACCAACCCACATGTCTTCAGCATGTGACCCACACCCCACACATCCACTTTCACCCCGTGCATGCCCCGGCCTTTTAGCTCCGGGGCATGCCGTCCTCCCACTGACATCTGAGCTGCAGATGTCAGTGGGAGACTAGTACCCGCCCCGATGGAAGTACCAACTTCCTGCTGGGGCGGGTATATTTGCGGCGCGCTTGCTGCTTCGTCGAACCCTACGACGAACCACTCGTTCTCTCTGTCGCTTCTTCGCATCACTTTGTCCCAACCTAAGTCTCGATGCATGAAGGATAGATCGTGTAGCGCGACTAACGCTTTTGTTACGTGTTTGAGCGCCTCGACTAGTTGCTCGAAGGTTGAAAGCTTTAGCTTGCAGCCTCTTGGTTTGAAGGTTAAGGTTAGATCTTGTTCGGATGACTGGCAGATGTATTCGGAGTGTGGGATTCGATGATCGAGGAAGTCGTAGATTTCTTTGACGGTTAGCCATTTTCGCTTGCTGGAGAAAACCCTGGTCATGTAGTTGGGTGTTAGTTCGATGACGTTGTTGTTACCCAAGTCGATTCTTTCGAAGTCGCTGTATGGGAATGATTTGTGGATGTGTTGAGTGCTGGCACAACGGTCGGCTAATAGTGACAATAAGCCAGCGATTCGCCAACAGGGTACCAAGGCTTTGATTCGGTCTCCTGGTGTCGATAAGTCAACGGTGTGTAGATCTGTTCTGATTATGGTATGATCGTGTGATCGACTTAACGCGCAAAATGTGACGATGTAACCTACTGCATAATAACCCAAAATGTAAGGAAGATCTGAGTAGCTCCACAACAGCTTTTGAACCAATAATGAAGAAGGATCAAGATTCGGGTCTTCTCGTAATCTATCGGTTTCTTCACCTCGAAATAAACAAAAACTCCGCACGAATCCTGTTACATTAGGCCATTGATCTTGTATGCCAATGTTTGAAGCCGTCTGAGATGGTTTACGAATGAACACCATATCAAGATTACTGAATTTAGAAACAACCCGATTGATGCAATCGTCCCAAATGCCAACGAAAGATTCTCTTGTGGTTGTAGTGAGAGTAGGGTTTGATCGAACAATCGGGCTTAAGATCTCAAATGTGATGGCTCGACAATCCAACGGTTCAGAAGAGGTGGTAAAGAAAAGCTCTTTTCCTTGAGGAAGATCGCGGTACAGATCTTTTCGCATAGGGAATCGGAACTGTTCTGGTGGTGGTTCTTGCAAGTACCATGAAAGATCAATCAAACTCGGTAGAGATGTTGGTGGAACGCGAAGACAACCTAAGTAATACTCTGTTGGATCTTGAAATTCCCATGACGGTATAGCTGTAAAATTAGAAAGTTATACATAAAAAACGTTCATTTCAAAACCAATAATAATATGAATCAATATTACGTAAAGAATTATAACTGAAACGAATCAATAATAATATGTTAAGAGCTAGGACTGAAATGAACAAATAATAATATGTTAAGAAGTGTGACTGAAATGAACCAACATTGCATTATCAACTATCAATAATTGTAACAATGTTGTTTCCTCTATAGTACTAAACAACATTAAATTAAGAATTAAAATCTAAACTTTCTAATAGAAATAAGACTTACATGATCTATTTGTTGGCTCTAAAGAGGGAGCTTGAGGTCTCTCACCAACCAAACCTGTGGACCAAAAGGAATATTGAAGTTGACTAAAATTATATATTAGAGAAACTAAATATATATACTATATTACCAGGAGGGTGAGTTGACTTTCTTCTGCCAAAGACTTTGACTTGTTGACCAGGAAGAAATCTATCAACAGAAAAGCCTCTAAGAGGAGAATTGACATCTTCAAAGGCTTCCAAGGTACAAGCAACCATTGCATCATCCAAGAAAGTGAGTTCATCTGCCTTTAAAAAGCTTGTACCTTGAACCTTAATTCTACCTCTATGATGTTCACCTTCTTCAGCCCATAAGCTCACAAGTTCTTCCCACACCATTCTCACTTTACCAATTCTTCTTAGCTCCTTAAATGTTGATGATGATGAAGTTTCATATTGACCCCCTCCCTCTACCTCCATTGATGAACTCTCTATCCCTAATAAGCTTCCTCTAACACCATGAAGATAACCTTCACTTCCACCACCACCAACTCCCATCATCATCATATGCCTTCCACCCCTACCTACAATAGAAATTAACATACAATTTAGATTAATTATCGTCTGTTTAACGTACCCTTGTATAAATCTTTATTACTGATTTAACAAGTTAAAAACGATACCAAGTAAAAATGACTTGAAGAGCTTAGATATAACACAACCCTTTGTATAGAATCTTTGAAATGACACATAAAATAACGCTAATGGTCAATGAGAACTAGTAAGTGGCTATTAAAACTAAAGGGTTGAATTCATGTTTTTTAAAATAAAAACTCAAGCTTTTATCAATAAAAACCAAACAATTTTACCCTCATCTAGTTTCGACCCTGTTAAACATACCCATTTCTCAATTTTAATGAAACTACTACCAGAAACATCACATCAATAAAATCTATTTTGTTTTCTCTTGTATCAAATTTTTTTATATCACTCATATAACAAATTATAAATGATGCAACAAGTAACAAATAAAATGACTAGAAGAGTTTCTTTATAATTTTTGAAATGACACATGAAATAATGTTAGTGGTCATTGAGAACTTAGTAAGTGGCCATCATATGATAATATTTCACTACCGGTTACCGGTTACAACTAAAAGGTCAAACTCATATTTTTTAAACTTTTATTATAAAAAACCAAAATTTATCTCGACCCTCCTTTAGTTCCGCCCCTGTTAACGGTTCATACCTGAAGACGCGAAAGCGACATCATCGTCTCGTAACGGTGGAGACGGGAACGTTTTCGCGTCGATGATCGCTAACCGGGAGTCGTGATCGCCACCACCCGAGGCCAAAAGAAACGGTGAGGCTCCTCTACAAATGCTGGTTTGTGGAGTCCTCATTCGAGATCCTATAAACTGTGCTAATTCTTCAAACACTTCTTCATCAAAAGATGCAGGTAACCGATGCAACTTTCGTTCGTATGGTGATAAACGAAAGTAACTCTTGCCGATTTGCTCACGTTCACCACCTCTTTCCCACTCGTAAACCTTTCGAAACTCACCCAACATGTTATCCCACTTTGTTCCTGCGGTTTTAGCGTCACGATTGACCCCATTACGTTGTAGAAACTCTGCAACTTCACGGTCTTTTGCAGCTCGAGTTTTCCCTCTTCCTTGTTGTTGCACAGGTGGAGTTACAGTTGAAGTTATCATGTTGGCGTCAATGGTCGCCGGAGTTTCAGTTGCATGATCGGAGCCACCGGTGGCGGTGGTGGTGGTGGTGGTGGTGCCTTGGTATTGGAGTCTCCAAGCTTTAGCTAACCATAGCATTTCATTAGGTTTCCACACGGGGCTGACGTATTTACCTTTTCTCAACTGGTGTTGTGTGTACTGATGTTCGATCTCCGGTTTGCAGGTTTCTTGGCCGGAGACGGAGGGGCGGGGGGAGTGCGACGGCGATGAGGTGGTGTCCGACGACGACGCGGCGGCGTGGGACGGAGGTGGTGGTGGTGGGTTGGCCGACGGTGATGGGGTTTGTGATGGTGGTGATGGGAGGAGCTTCCATTGGCCGGTGACGACGGTGGTGTATCTTGGTCGTTTGGGGTTGAGTGGCTCCGGTGGGATGTAGTGGGATGACGGTGGTTGTTGTGGTGGTGGTGAGATGAATGTGGGAGGAGCTACGGCGGCGACTGGTGGCGCTGGTGGTGGTGGTGGTGGTGGTGGTGGTGGTGGTTCTTCTAGGGTTTCTTGAAGTGGATTTTGTGTGGGAGAAGGGGTGGTGTCACTCATGTTATTGTTGTTGTTGATATTAATAAATGAAAAAGATGACAACTTTGTTAAAGAATTGAAATCTTGAAAAAGAAAGAGAACAAGATGGAACAACTGCAAAACATTATTGCTGAACCAGTTTAGTTCAATTCATGGGATGTATAAATGGGGTGTTTCTTTATGTTTTGTAATATAAACTTATGGGTTTCTGGGGATGTTTTTATCAGTTTGTGTTAGGGTATAAAAAGGTCTAAACTTTGAAGAAAGAGAGGAGAATAAATGTATAATATAAATAATAATAAATAAATATGTATATATGTGAATAATAATAAGTAAAGAAAAGTTGAAAGAGATTGTGGAACCTGCTGTGATTAAGACCTCTCAGTTTAACCTTCACACGATATTAACAACTTTATTAGCAGAAAAGAGAAAGAAGAAAAGAGTGAAAGTAATCATTGTAGCATTCAGAAACGCGATTCATAACAATACATATATATTTAAAGGGATAGGTTAAATTTATACAGCATGAAACCACTAGAGTATGTGGCTATATAGTGGTAAAAACAAATGTCCATAAATATTATTTATGAATGTTTACAGGTTTTATTCAGCTGTAATATATAGGTTGCAGTTTAAAGGTAGGAGTAAACAAATTTGATGTCTAAAAAACATATATATCACATATGCATTTTAAGTTAACATGTTTGCATTGGATCTTGTACGCGCTTGTATTCGTCCTCATAAACATAGGTACGTTTATTCGCCAATTTTTATGTTTGTATTTGATTATCTATACGTTTGTGTACTAGAAGAAAAGTTGATTATATCATAGGCATGTACGTTTAGCTCAATCTTTTTCAAACTATCTATCAAAACTAGTATTGAACATTCAATTATAATAATTAGTCTTCTCACGTCCTCTAAAACAATAATTGCTTCTCCATCCGTCTTTACATGTGTTCACTTTTTCATAATATTGTTTTGGGTTGGTTTAAGTACATTCTAAATTGTCAATGTACCATATGAAAATAAAAATCAAGGTATCTTTTTTATCTACTCTAGTTTTTTTAAATATTGTTGCAATATTTAAAAACCATTAATGAGTAAAGCTCATAGGGGAGTAGGAAGTATGTTGATTTTGTTGTTAAAAAATAGAGATGAATAAATACAAATTGTGATTAGTGAGTGGACATTGGTTGGTTGGGTGGTGTGTGTGTGTGTTTGCGTTTGTGTTTGTGTTTGGAGATGAGAGTGGAGTTGATATGGACTTATCGAATCAATGGGTTCTGCTCACTGACTTATAACTCTCTCGCGGCTCTTTCTTGTTTTTTTTCATTTCTTTTTATGTACTCTAAAACATCCACTTTTCTCTTTCATTTTTACTCTTAACATATATTAATTTATTTATTATCCAACTAATATTAGTAGTCTTTTGACAATAGCTATGTTTTTCTTTCTTAATTTATGGTCTTCTCTCTAGACACAATATTAGCTTTGGTAATATTGGTTTGAAACTTTTAACGAATACAAGCCACTCATACACGATCATTTTTTGTCTTTGTGTTTGTTTACGTTTGGTTATTTATCATGTTGTCCAAGCTAAATGACGAGCGGTCAAATACAAAATGTAGAAAGTAATATGAACTTTTGAGCTTGGTTTTTAATGGTTTGTATTGACACGGTGGCATGTACTCCTCGGACTCACTAAATGTGTGTATGTTGCCATGTCAAACGGGTCAAACAAACAAAATTTTTTACATAGAAATAGAATGCAAAAGAGCAACAAGTTGCCATATTGACGGCTTCTTATACTTTACATGCTAAAATAGCTTTATACATAATCTACCTCTCTATCTATATATGTGTGTATATGTATGTATATTTGTGTAGGGTAGGGTTATCTTGAAAATTAATTTTTTTAAAGAACTTTATGAAATAATATGAGTCACACATTTAAGTCATATGCAAGTCACATGTCATTTTCACTTTTTTAAAAAAAAGTTCATAATTTTTTTTCACGACATTATTTTTTAAAAAAATTTCACCATTAATTTCAGTATTTTTTTATTTTTCTAACGCCTAACATATTAATATCTTTTTAAAAAATTCATTTAACCGTTATTTACACATATGTAAATCTGATTATACACATGTGTAATATCGGATTTACACATGTATAAATCCGGTATTATAAATATGTAAAACGAAATTCATTAAAAAAAGAGATTTTTTTCATTCTTTCATAATTTTTTTATTTGTTTATGAAAGATGGAAATGAGAGAAACATTTTTGTATTTTTATTCTTTTTATTTTTATATTATTTTTTGTTTTATAATTTTTTCGTTAATTACCATTTTGTCATTAAAAACTAGTGGCTCACATTGGTTTCTAGAGTTCTCACAAAAAAGAAGTTTTTATTTGAAACCCCCCCTCCCCCTATGTGTGTATATGTATTAATATGTATATATGTGTGGGCAAAAGTTCTTATTAAAACTAGTTTTTGTGAATCCTAATGATTTTAACCACCTCAAAACCAACTGAATCGAATTCTAATTGAACTATTTTAAATAGCGTGGAATCGACTTACCATATAGTTGGATATATATATATATATATATATATATATATATATATATATATATATATATATATATATATACACACAGATATACGTGAAAGTTAAACTAAATACTAATTTTTGTTTTAAAAAGTTTACATATATATATATATATATATATATATATATATATATATATATATATATATATATATATATATATATATATATATAATGTGCGTTATATGTGTATATGTATTTGTATGTGTTTAATACATAAAAAATATAAATGCATACTTGTAATAGTTTTTTTCTAACAGCGTACTTGAAATTGTTGAAAGAAATTTTTAAAAATATATTCAAATATTTCAGCCCTAGCTAGTTCTACCCAATCTCTAAACATTTCAATCCTATATATATCTATATTATTACTATATAAAACATTTAAGGAGGATATATTGTAATTTCCTCCTAATTTAAGACAGGGTACGAAAGGATTTACATTGACTTCAAACTTTCATTCCCCAAATACCCTTAATTCGATGTTTCATCTTCTCAATCGTTCATTTCACAGTTGAATCCTTCAATGCGAATTGAAACATCCCCTACTCGATCCCATTGTCTCCATCGGATTACCCTCCTTTAGTGACTTGTCAGTTTGATTTACCACTTTTTTTGTCGGTTCATGGCCTTTGAATAGATCCTTCCATTTAAAAAATGCCCCTATGTTAAGAACCAGCAATGGAAATCATCAATATACAGCTGCAAGTGGATTCATGCATCAGGTACGTATTCGCGTGTTACTCGATTTTTTGCTCACCGCCGTCATCTCAAAGCTTCTGATCGCAACATCCAACATGAGGGAGGAACAAGTTCTGGTTTGCGATTAGGGTTCTAAGTAGAGTCGGTTTCGTATTAGGGTTGGTTACGTTCCTCAAGATGAAGTCGCCATTTACAACTCAAAAGGCAATCTGGTATGTTTATGAATTATCATAGTCACTTGTTTTTTTATCGATTTATTGAACTCTCCATTTACAAATCGAAAGGGGATCTAGATGTTTATTGATTATCATATTCATGTGTTTTTTTCTCGATTTATTCATGTTATTTCAGTTTATATGAGTTTAATTACTTGGTTCTTAGATTGTTGAATTTGGTGTTTTTCTATGATTTTTGATGAAATAGATAGCTAATCGATTTGCATGGAAGTGAAATTTAGGAATGAGGGTTGGTATCCATGATGATTATTTGGAGTTTGAAATTTCAGTTTGGAGCTCCTCCAGTGTTATTTGAAAAAGGTATGGATCTTGCTTCTTTTTTCTTTTTATTTCTATTATAAAATCTCTATTTTGGTCGTGATATATGATTTAGAATTTCCCGCATATAAATAGAAGTTCTTATGTGTGTAAATTGGCCGAAGAAGGTTTGATTTGCCTTCAACATGTTCCTGAAAAATTGTCAATATGGTTTGTAAAATGTTGCTAATTGCTAGACATAGTTGTTGTTGCTTTTAAAGATTGCATCCGAGTTTAAGAAGATATAAAAAGAAAGAAAGTCATCGAAAACGTATTTCGATGCACATGGATCTAAATCGTTAGGTGTATGCTTTTACTTTGAGACAGTTTATCCCTATTTTTAAGACCTCTCACAGTGACCAAAGTTTTTCTTATTTAATATTTTATTATAGATTGTAATACTGATAATGTTACAATATTTTTGTATGTGCAAGTGAACATATTAAACCATATGCTAAAATATTAACAAAATAAACCAAAACTTTTATCTTAATGTTTAATAAAGACATGGTTTTAGATAAACAATTTCTAATTAAGGTTTTGTACTGACTAATATTTATACAATATGAGTTATATAGATAAGCTATTTTCAAGCATGCTCAAAGATGCTTCTTGTTGCATTAGAAACAATTATTGTAAGTGTAAGGATTCCTTAAGTCTGATGCAAACCAAAACATCCAATGTCTCTCTGCAACACATGCACTAAGTACTGAAGTAAGAAATGCTTCGGAAGTTTTACACCATACACTAGAAAATACTCTAAGTGTAAAATCTTCCGAAGCCAAGACCAATATCTTCCGAAGCCAAACATGAAGTCTTCCGAAGCCTCAGAGACAAAGTCTTCCGAAGCTTCACTCTATGAAGACAGATTTCTTCCGAAGACTTTTAGTAACATACTTTATCTGATGTACTGTTCCATAAAGCTGGACACCTTTCCGCTGCATCTCTGTAAAGTCACCAACTTACATGAGTTGGTGAAAAGGTCCATGCTTTTGGTAACTGTACATTGAGGTCTTGAGTCTGTAACTTTCTACTTTATGTACTTTATCCTTTTTGTAATAGATAAGGATGTGAGCTATGGCATGTCATAGTCACAAGGTCAAAAGGCAGATATGCCTTTTGATCCTACAATTGATTTTGTTTGTGTCTAGTCAATTTTATCCAGCTGGCTTTCAAAGTATAGTCGGCTATAGGTTGTAGTATAAGTATTCCAAGTTCTTGTATCTTTCTTTATGCTTTGTAACACGTGTAAAAGAACTTGAAAAAGCAATATACTGCCTCCTTGAAACCCAACTCTCTTGTTCTGTCTCTTTTATTTTACTTGTATTCTTTGTATCAATATATTGGTTAATCCAGTTCACTGTTTGATTAAGTTTAGTTATTCTCCTCATTGTGTTGTTGTGTTGTAATTGTTCAAGCCCTTAACCGGTCCTGCAATTGGTATCAGAGCATTTCAGGCTCTTGATATAAGATCTCACCATCTTAAGATCCCTCACACACACAAAAACTAAACTCTCCAAATGGCATCCATCTCAAAGACTGATATGGAGATTGGAACCATGAACAAATCCCCACTGATCACTCTTGATGACTTTGACACCTGGTGTATGAGAATGGAAGGTTTCATCAGGTCTTTAGACTCAAGAATGTGGGAATCTGTTGAGAATGGACCTTTCATACCCAGCACTCCCTCTGCTACTGGTGCTGGTATGATTCCAAAAGATGTGGCCAACTACTCTGATGAAGATAGGAAGAGAGTAGAGATTGATAGGAAGGCCATGACTGCTCTTCAAACTTCTCTTCCAAACTCTGTGTACAGAGGATTTAAGAAGTGCAAAACAGCTAAACAGCTGTGGGATGCACTGAAGCTGATGTATGAAGGCTCCTCTGAAGCCAAGGAGAACAAGAAGGATCTCCTAAAGCAGCAGTTTGAAAACTTCACCTTCAAAACAGGTGAAACCATGACTCAACAATACTTCAGGTATATTGAGATAGTGGATACCCTAGTGGATGGAGGAGTTCCCCTTGAGAACAGGGACATTGTAAGGAAGTTCATGTCCTCACTTCCTAGGCAATGGACAATCTACTATGTGGTGATCAAGAGGACTGAGAATCTCAAAACTCTTACTCTGACAGAGTTATATGGAATTCTCAGTGGCTACCAGATGGAGGTGAACATGCAAGGTTCATCTGGCAACTCCAACAATCAAATGGGTTCAGCCCTTCATGTGGTTGAAAGGGATAGCATAGAACCCCAACATCATCTCATATGCTACCCTGATAACTCACCAAAGGGTCCTTTCATCACCTTCCCAGAGACACCCAGGGAGAACTACACTCAAGGAAGCCCATTCCAACAGACAAGCTCTTCTCAAGCCTTTGTGTCTTCTGATGAAAGCTGTGGGAACTCTCTCTTCACTCTTGAAGACCTGGACTGTATCCATCCAGATGACCTGGAGTACATGGAGATAGTTCAGCAGATGGCTCTCCTCACTCATAGAGCCAAGAAGTTCTACAAGAGAACATGAAGGAGGTTTCCAAGCAATGCAACCAGTGGAAAGTTTGGACTGGATAAAAGCAAAGTCAAGTGTTACAACTGTAACTTGATGGGCCACTTTGCTAGAGAGTGTAAGGCACCTAAAACAAATGGTGGCCAAACACAAACCAGACCAAACTACACTGACAAAGCCCCTCAGAATGAGAAGCCAAAGCAACATGCTGCTGTTGCTGTTGAAGGGAGGCTTTGACTGGAGCTTTCAGGTGGAAGATGCTTCTCCAAACCAAGCACTAATGGCAGACCATGATGAAGCCAAGGTATTGGAACATCTCTGTACTCCTGAATGCATTGCTAAAGTAAACAGATACAGGTCCTATAACTTAGAAATGAGATCTGATCTTGAGTCCTTAAACATATTAAAATCTGATTTTAGAGAGTCTGAAAACGATTACAAGTTAAAGATAGAGGACTTGGAGAAAACCATTTCAGTACTAAAACACGAACATACAGATTTTAGGACTCAAATCCAGGATCTCATAACTAAGTTGACTGAGTGCCAGGCTGAGCTTGTGATCAGCAAAGCCAAGGCAGAGAAGAGTGTTCTTGAAGAAGAGACCTTCAAGAACATGATATCCTTATCCCTGCACAACAAAGTGTGCTATCAAAATAGACAGGGACTGGGATCAAATGAGATAGCTCCTCCACACACAATCTTGTCTGTAAGATCTCCTAGGTGTGGAACTTGTGAAGATGAGCTCCCTCTCATAGATCCTATAAGTGAGGAGGATGAAGAAAAGATAGTGAAGAATTCCTCTGAGAAGAGTGAAGAAGAGGATTCTACCAAGGGCCACTATCCTTCTGAGGAGAAGAAATCTACTGTGATGACCAAGTCCAAGAGAAAGAACTTGATCAGGAAGACCAAAAGAAAAGCAAAAAAGGCTCAAGAGATCAAGGCTACTTTTGATTCTAAGCAGAAACAAGTTTTTATCTCTGCAGGTTTTAAAGTAGTAAAGACTAAAGACATCAACCAAGACTCCTCAGCTAAGAGTTCTGGTTCTTGTTCAAATCATCTCAGTACAAAGAAGAAGACTGAGCTGCTGTGTACCACTGCTGCACAACCTGGACCATCAAACTCCAAGAACAGTTCACAGCCCAAAAGAACTGTCTCAGCATCTACAAAGATGAAGGTGGAGAAGGGATGTGACCAAAGCCAGTCTTGCTCTATAGGGAGACTCTTTTGAAGAAGAAAATGTTATGTGTCATGTGTGAAAGTACCTCTCACATTGCTAAGGATTGCCCTTACAATCCTAAAAGTACTATCCATATGACCAATACAAAGACTTCAAAGAGTTTCAAGAAGATTCAAGCTTCGGAAGGAAAGTCTGCTTCCTTCGGAAGCTCCAAATCAAAGAAGAAGGTTACCTTCGTAAGAAAAATTGGTCTCGGAAGAAAGGAGTTCTTCCGAAGCACTGAAGTCTGCTGCAGTGACTGTAGAATCTTCCGAAGGTTCAGTTATCAAAGCTTGTGAAGTCCCAAAAGCTTCTAAGGTTTTGAAGGTCAAGTCCAAGACTTCAAAGGTGGCGTGGAAGTCTAAGAAAGACCAAATGACTGAAGTTTCTTCATCAACAACAGCTGAAGATCCCCCTAGTACAACCATAGGATCTATTACTGTTGCATTACCTTCCATACTTAGTGAGCCCAAGACAAGTAAGGCTTGGTTTCCAAATGTAACTAATCATTTTCTTTGTGCAGGAACAGCTCAAGACAAGCAGGAATGTCTGGATAATTGATAGTGGCTGTTCCAGGCACATGACAGGCAATAGGTCTCTACTCCATAACTTTGAGAGAATTGATGGAGGACCAGTTGCTTTTGGAGGAGATGAAGGTGGTTACATTTCAGGAAGGGGCAAGGTCACAAATGGTAAGCTCAGCATTGAAAAGGTAAACTTTGTTAAGGAGCTTGGGTACAATCTTCTGAGTGTATCCCAATTTTGTGATCAGAGTCATAACATGCTCTTTATTGAGCATGAGTGCATTGTTCTCAAGCCTTGAGTGGTCATTCCTCATGAGCATATCCTGCTCAGAGCCCCCAGGAAAGGGAACATGTACAAGATGGATTTGCAAGAAACATCTCCCTCTGGAGAAGTTTCATGCTTTCTATCTAAAGCAAATAGTGATGAGTCTTTCCTATGGCATAAAAGAATGTGCCATGTAAACTTTAAGAACATGAATAAGCTAATTAAACATGATTTGGTAACTGGAATGCCAAAGAAAGAGTTTACAAGTGATGATCATTGTGTTGCATGCCTGAAAGGGAAGCAACATAAGGTATCTCACAAGCCTAAGGAAAGGAACTCATCACTACTCCCCTACACTTGTTACATATGGATCTCTTTGGCCCCACCAGTGTAATGAGTTTAGGAAGGACCTCTTATTGTTTAGTGATCACAGATGATTTTACAAATTCACTTGGGTTTTCTTTCTTAGAACTAAGGATGAAACCCCTGAGATTCTGAAGAATTTCATTTAAAAATTGAGAATCAAAGTGATCACAAGGTCAAAACCATAAGATGTGATCAAGGTACTGAATTCAAGAATCAAATCCTTGATACATTTTGTGATGAAAAAGGTATTACAAGACAATATAGTGCTCCCAGGACTCCTCAGCAAAATGGAGTTGCTGAGAGGAGAAACAGGACACTAATTGAAGCTGCAAGAACTATGTTGTCTGACTCTAAACTGCCCATCACCTTCTGGGCAGAGGCAGTAAATACTGCTTGCTATGTGCAAAACAGAGTTTTGGTATTAAGACACATGGTAAGACTCCTTATGAACTTTGGCACAAGAGAAAACCTTTCATTGGTTTTCTCAGGTCATTTGGATGTCCTTGCACCATCTTGAATACCAAGGATCAAATTGCCAAGTTTGCTGAGAAATCAGATGATGACACTTCATTGGATACTCTTCTCAAGCTAAGGCTTATAGAGTATACAATCTCAGAACTAGAATTGTTGAGGAGTCAGCCAATGTGACTTTCAATGAACACACACCCTGTGTGGCTGGTTCTGGTCCTGATTGGCTATTTGATCTTGATTTAGTTACCAACTGTTTTAACAAATCTTGTGAGAATGTTTCAGGATCTGCAGAAAATCTAAATACAGGTGATCCTGATCCAAGATTTGAGCTAGGAAGACCCTCAACTCATACATCTTCAGCTCCAGTTGGGACTACTTCAGCAAATGAGGTCTCTATCAGCACTACAATGAAAATTCAGCTGATACATCTGGGATGCCTTCAAATTCCAGCTCAGAGGCTCCTCAACCAGATAAAGATACCTCAATTGTAGAAGACAACAATGGTGATGGTGAAAGTGATCAGGAATTCCTTGATGCTAATAACCACACCATAGATGACAACATCAATGATGTCACACACTCATTGGATCAAGTAATCTTGATAAGTGTGGTAATGTGGAGGGTGAATCATCTATGCCAGATCTAAATTTCTCAAATTTGGATCTTTCTCAGCAACTTGTTGTGATCCCTCAGCTAAGGATCCACAAGTCTCACCCCACCACAAACATCATTGGAGATGTTGTCACAGGGGTAAGAACAAGAGGACAAACCCATGAAGCAAATGTTTGTCTTCACTCTTGTTTTTATCTCAGATAGAGCCAAAGAAAGTTGATGAAGCTCTAAAGGATGGAAGTTGGGTTGAAGCTATGCAACAAGAGCTACTTCAATTCAAAAGGCAGAAAGTTTGGAACCTTTGTCCTCTTCCTCATGGGAAGACTACCATTGGAACCAAATGGGTTTTTAGGAATAAGAAGGATGATAGAGGAATTATCATCAAGAACAAGGCAAGACTAGTTGTTCAAGGATACACACAAGAAGAAGGGATTGACTACACTGATGTCTTTGCTCCTGTAGCAAGATTAGAAGCTGTTAGGATATTCCTGGCATTTGCTGCATCCAAGAACTTCAAGGTCTTTCAACTTGATGTAAAGTGTGCTTTCTTATATGGAGTGATTGATGAAGAGGTTTATGTCAAACAGCCACCTGGTTTTGTAGACCCTGATCATCCTGATTATGTCTGCAAGCTTGACAAAGCTCTTTATGGGCTGCATCAGGCACCCAAGAAGTGGTATGAGACATTGTCTGAGTATCTTTGTAAACATGGATACAGGAGAGGTACTATAGATGGAACTCTCTTCATCAAAGGACAGGGAAATGACTTATTGCTAGTTCAAGTATATGTAGATGACATCATCTTTGGTTCAACTAATCCAAAGCTCTGCAAAGACTTTGAGAAGCTGATGAAAGACAGATTTGAAATGAGTGCAATGGGAGAACTCAATTTCTTTCTGGGAATTCAAGTGAAGCAAGTTGAAGATGGCATCTTCATAAGTCAGTCAAAGTATGTTCAGGACATACTCAAGAGGTTCAACATGACTGATTGTAAGATTGCTAAGACACCCATAGCCAGAAACCACTCCCTTGGACCTGATCTTGAGGGGGAGTGTGTAGATGAACATTTATACAGGGCTATGATTGGGTCTCTTATGTATCTTACAGCTAGCAGGCCTGATATCATGTTTGCTACATGTATTTGTGCAAGATATCAAGCCAACCCTAAGATGTCTCACTTAATCACTGTCAAAAGGATTCTAAGATACCTCAAAGGTGCTTCAACACTTGGTTTATGGTACCCAAAGAATCCTGACTTCAATCTGTATGCTTATACAGATAGTGATTATGGTGGTTGCAACATGACTGCAAAGTCTACATCTGGGGGATGTCAATTCCTTGGTGGAAGGGTTGTCTCATGGCAATGCAAGAAACAATCCTGTGTGTCTGCATCAACTGCTGAGGCTGAATACATTGCTGCTGCAAGCTGCTGTGCTCAAGTGCTTTGGATTCAAAATCAGATGCTGGACTATGGATTTAACTTCAAGGAGACTCCTATCCACATAGACAACAATAGTGCTATCTCTATCACTGAGAACCCTGTGCAGCACTCAAGGACCAAACACATCAATATCAGGTATCATTTAATAAGAGATAACTATGAAAAGGGATTAATTAAACTAGTCAAAGTTCATACAGATGAACAATATGCTGATCTGTTTACAAAAGCTTTTGATGAACAGAGATTTAAATATCTAATATCAGCTATTGGGATGATTAACTTTGAGTAGATCATTTTCTTAAAACTAATTCTAATTATTTCTTAAAATATGTGTGTCCTAAGTTGTCTAGTTCATCACTTTCATAAGCTCATGTTTTCTTTGGATATAAAATTCTTTTTGAAGACTTTCCTTAGATTCTTGAAAATTTTCTGATCCTTCGGAAGATAAAATTTTATCTTCGGAAGAAAATCATGTCTTCAAAATAAATAACTGTCTAAGAAATTTTACCTTCGGAAGAAGTCTAAATCTATTTCCGAAGCTTAAATTCTCTTCTCAGACACTTATTTGTTTTAAGGACTTTTTCCTTCCGAAGCAAAATTAACTCTCGGAAGCTTTGTTGTTCCTTATACAAAGCATTCAAGTGTTTATTTCTCTTCCGAAGCAAAATTTTCAAGACTCTCAGGAAAATCTTCCGAAGCATTTTAGCTTCGGAAGCTTTTTCATTAAAACTTCCGAAGATAATTTACCTTCGGAAGCTTTTCGAATTCCAAGAAAACTACTTTTTGAGCAAAAGTAAACTACTTTTTCAGAGGTGGGACCGACTTTCGGATTTCAAAGTTTATCCTCTTTCATTAACTTTGGTTCAAATCCCTTTTCACATAAATACCCAACGGTTCCCCCTCTTCCTCACTATCTTCCTCAATTCCACTATTCCTCAAACCTAATTCCCAAAACCGCCTTTGCTTTCTACCTTTCTTCAACCTTAAGCTTCTAAAATGGCCAACCTTAACCGCAGAAACAACCCAGATTTCTCCATGCAACTTCACAGGCAACACAATCAGGTTGCTCTGTTAAGCTCTGAGAAAGATGCAAGTTTCTCAGAGATTTGCCAATTCTTAACTCTATCCAACTACTTACCTCCCTGACCATTGATCCTACTCTGTATGAGGATCATTTGCTTGAATTCTGGAAGACCTGCCAAGAGGTCATTATGGATGGGGAGAAGGCACTGTCTGCCACAGTGCAAGGGAGGACAATCTTCATCACTCCGGCCATCATCAACCATCATTTGCAGCTGGATGATGAAGAAGGTGAGTTGTCCTTCCCAAAGGAAGCTGTTAATCATTCCTTTGAGCAGATGGGCTATGAGGGAGATTTCTCTGTAAAGACCTTCAGGAAAGGGAAGGTCTCATCCCAGTGGAAATACCTGCTCCATGTGGTTATCCACAGCTTGTCAAACAAGCATGGAGGGTGGGACCAGATTCCTGAGGATCTCTCCTTTATAGTGCATGGAATGGTTCAAGGGGTCAAGTTCAGGTACTCTCAATTTGTTTATACCAATTTACTTGCAAACTTGGACTCCTTAGAGTATTACATGTTTCCTAGATATGTTCAGCACATTCTTAACTGTGAACTGGGCTCACAGTTGAGGGAAACAAGTAATATTCTTAAATTGGGACAGATGAAGCCCGACATCTTTAAAATCATGAAGAAGCCAACTGTAGGCTTCTCAGGGGTAGAAACAGCCCTAGTCCCCAAAATGTTAGAGCTCATTGCTCAAGGTGACAACCTAGCAACACAAGCTAGTGTTGAACCCACACCTTCTTCTTCCTTACCACTAAAAAGACCACAAATAACCCTCACCTACCAAAGAAAATCCAAACGAACCCCTGCTCAAGCTATTGAGTCTGTGCAGGTCCCCATATACTCACCTTTACAGGAGGAAGTGGACACTAGAGCTCCCACTTCCCTGAGGAGCAAACCACTCCCATTTCTTCAACTATCAGGGCTGAGGTTCCTCATGCTCACCCTGATGAGCTCACAAGCCCAACAGCCTTAAGCCTTCACTCTGAGTCTCAACACTCAAGTGAACAACCTTCAGGGGACAGTTACCATCCCCAGCCTTTAGATCTAAATCAACCCATTCCCAACCTATCCTTCTATACTGATGAAGACTTAGGATTCAGTGAGTACCATGAGTCTCTCTTCTCCTCCCCTACTCAAAGAGAGATGAGTACCTCTGATTCTCCTCAGTCTAGCCCACATCAGTCACCTGTTACTGAGGTGGACACTTCTGAACATGTTCAGGATGTCCATATGGAAGAGGCTCTCACTTCTGCAAGTGATTACATCATTAAGACCTCAACCATGGCAACTCAGCCCACTGACATCTCAACTGAGATTGCTAGTGAGCAGAGGAAAACCAGCAGCCAAGAACCTCAAGCTGGTGGTGAGAGAGAGGACTTTGGTCCAATCATCTCATCCCCCAATGATTCTTCTGATGAAGAAGAGGGGAATTTGAGACTAAAGGTGCAAAAACTGTCAAAAACATGCTCCTATTTAGTCTCTAAGGTTAGTCACCTTGAATCTCAGGTGACTACCTTACAAAACAGGGTCAATGATCAGCAACTTCAGATTTCATATCTTAAGGAAAAACTAGCTGGGAGACCTTTAAGGAGAGCTCAACCAGGAACACAAGAACCTGTGGAAGTGATTGACTTATCCTCCAGCTCACCTATGCAAGTGGGTGATGCTACCAAAAAGGGGGAGAAAGTTATTGCAGCCACAGAACCTGGGAGTTCTTCACAGAGAATGGACATAGAGGACTCACCATCCTCACTTGCAGTTGTGCATTCTCAGCAACTTCCTCAAGTTCACATTAATGTGGACTCTATAGACTCTATCATCAGGAGTCTCTTTGAGGAAGGTATACCAAGGGCTGTGTCATCTCCACCACAAGGAACTTCAAACTACATCATAAGGTGGAGGTATGATGCTGACAGAAGAGCCCTTATTCTTCACAGAGTTCAAGGGCAACAAGAAGTATTTGATTTCCAAAGCTTGAACTTCTATGAAAGATTGGATCTAGTCAACATGCCACTTGTCAATCCAAGCAACTCAAGACAAGCTGACAGATTGGCTCAAAGAATCCAAGATAGGATCCTTGCAGAGTTCACTCTAAGAAGGAGACTTAGGCAATCAGGCAATGTCATCGGTCAACTGGATGTTGAGGTGGACCCTAAGATTAGTTTCATAGGGGAAACCTTGACTGAAGGCCCAGTGGCAGAACCTGAGACCCCTGTCTCATCATCAACAACTGCTGCAGAGGTTCACACTCCTTCTGAGACACCTGCTGGTGAAGGTGTTTCTCAGCCTCTCTCTGGCCAGAGCATGGATGCTACACCAAGCAATGAAGGCCAAGCCTCTATCCACCCTGAGTCACAAAGGTCTGTGGGTGACAAAGGGAAAAGGATTATGACTCCTGAGAAATTGAGGAGGAAGAGAGAGAGAGAGGAAAAGGAAGCTAAGGGGAGAAAGTTCCTCTGGGTCTTCAAGCTTTATGCAAGCTGCAATCAGGGCTGCCCCCAGACCAAATACTCAAGATGATGAGTTGAGGGCAGTCAGGATTACTTATTTACAGACCAGGAACTATGATATTGATGAAATCATCTCCCTCCCCTTAGAAGAATTGAATGAACTGGCTGACATGGAAGTGTCAAGAGAGATGAAAGAAAAAGAGGATGCAAGGCTACTTCTCCAATTCAAAGAGGAGAGGAGACAGAAAAGACTCTACAAGCATGCTCCCACTCTCTCCCCAGTTCAAGAAAGCCCTGTACAAGAAGATGTGGCTCCACAAGAACCTCAGGTAGACAAAGAAGAAGATAGGATCAAAATGATCAACTACCTGAGTGCCACAGGCTTCTATCAGGCAGATGCACTTCTTCCCTGTCCTATGACTTTATTGAGTTTGAGTACTTAAAGCAACTTGAACTTGAGCTAGTCAAGAGAGAAAGACAACTAAAAGGAAGCTAAGGGAAGAAGCTGCAAAGTCAAGAGCCATCATCCAAAAGGTATGAAGAAGTCTGCTGATAGACAAAGGATGATGAGCTTCTTGAAGCTATATGGATTCTCCGGAAGGAGACTTGGCCCTATGTCTCTATCCACAATGGATGAGCATATAAGGGTGATCAAGCAGAAGATTAAGAGTGGTGAACTGATTGACTTACACTCTCTTCCAAGTCAAGTCCCACCTGAAGTGGAGGTTAAGTTTGAACAACCTGAGACACCTCAATCCGGACCTCCAGCTGAGCCTCAGCAAGCTTCATCTTCTGATCCAAAGCAGGGTCAAACTCCCTCTCCTTCTGAACCTGTGAGGGAGGAACACCCAACTGAGAAAGACAAGGATGATCAACAAGGTGCTGCAGACCAGTCTTCTCAGTTAAAGTCATCTAAGAGGAAGAAGAGAATGGCTTCTAAACCAAAGTCAAAGAAGAAGAAGCCTAAGTCATCTACCTCTACACCTCAGGCTGAGTCAGATCAACCTGAGGAAGTGCATGATGAGGCAGCCCAATCAACTCCAATGCAAGTGGCTCCTCTGACAACTGAGACACCCATCTTGTCCTGGACTTACTCTACCAATCCAGAAAGATGGCATGTAATCAGAGATCAAGGTGTTGAGAATGTCTATACTTGGCAAGACATAATCAACTTACCTCTGCATGATCTCTTTGAGATGAGAAGATACTATGAAGGTCTGAATGATCCTGACCATCTAATGAAGAAGGGTATGGTCATGATTGTACTGAAGACACTAACATCTGAAGATCTTCTAAATGTTTTGGTAGCATCAGCCTAGGGGGAGTTTGTAAGGATTCCTTAAGTCTGATGCAAACCAAAACATCCAATGTCTCTCTGCAACACATGCACTAAGTACTGAAGTA
The DNA here is from genome assembly GCA_025215565.1 of Flaveria ramosissima. Classification (NCBI taxonomy): domain Eukaryota; kingdom Viridiplantae; phylum Streptophyta; class Magnoliopsida; order Asterales; family Asteraceae; genus Flaveria; species Flaveria ramosissima. The sequence goes on along the minus strand of JACVEC010000026.1, from coordinate 19,406 downwards.
AGAAATGCTTCGGAAGTTTTACACCATACACTAGAAAATACTCTAAGTGTAAAATCTTCCGAAGCCAAGACCAATATCTTCCGAAGCCAAACATGAAGTCTTCCGAAGCCTCAGAGACAAAGTCTTCCGAAGCTTCACCTATGAAGACAGATTTCTTCCGAAGACTTTTAGTAACATGCTTTATCTGATGTACTGTTCCATAAAGCTGGACACCTTTCCGCTGCATCTCTGTAAAGTCACCAACTTACATGAGTTGGTGAAAAGGTCCATGCTTTTGGTAACTGTACATTGAGGTCTTGAGTCTGTAACTTTCTACTTTATGTACTTTATCCTTTTTGTAATAGATAAGGATGTGAGCTATGGCATGTCATAGTCACAAGGTCAAAAGGCAGATATGCCTTTTGATCCTACAATTGATTTTGTTTGTGTCTAGTCAATTGTATCCAGCTGGCTTTCAAAGTATAGCCGGCTGTAGGTTGTAGTATAAGTATTCCAAGTTCTTGTATCTTTCTTTATGCTTTGTAACACTTGTAAAAGAACTTGAGAAAGCAATATACTGCCTCCTTGAAACCCAACTCTCTTGTTCTGTCTCTTTATTTTACTTGTGTTCTTGTATCAATATATTGGTTAATCCAGTTTACTGTTTGATCAAGTTTAGTTATTCTCCTCATTGTGTTGTTGTGTTGTAATTGTTCAAGCCCTTAACCGGTCCTGCAGTAATGGTGCATCCTAAATCCCTTACTTATGCCTAAAAGAGCCCCCTCAAAACGTTTGTTAAGAATTTGTACACTTGCAAATAGGAGGATTAGGTGGACTGTGGGGGTTTATTTTCGATGGATGCATAAAAAAGTACTTAGTTATCTACATCTTTTCTTACTGCTATAGTACCTAATTACATCCATTATTCTTTCTTCTAAGACTGAATGTTAGGTCTGGGGGTTGATATTCTAATATGTATTAACATTTGGTCGGTGAGTTCAGTCACCTTTTGTGACTTTGCTTATGGGCCATCAAAGTTTACTTATTTGTAGACTAGCCCTACCATTAGAGATAGTGTCTTCTGCGTACTTTTTGTTAGAGATAGAGAGATAGAGAGAGAGAGAGAGCGCTTTTGAAGGAGGACCCTCGGCTTGCCTTTCGGCGATGACGATCTTAGTTTCCGACAACACCACACCACCGATGTTGCTTCGATTGCTTTACGGGTTCGATGTTTATTTTCTGTTCTTCTCCATTCCGCCATCGACCCCCCATTGGACTGCACCTGTGGCACTTGCAGTGACGGTTGTCGGATGTGGCGGTGGTGAGCCTGCCGATGTTCGGTTATGCGATGTGGCCGATGCTGTGATAAAAATGCCATGATGCTCCATCGCCTCCGCTTAGAACCAGCGACATCCACCAAAGAACCAACGTCGACCAGGCGACCAGCCACGTTATTTCTTAATTTGTTTTAAAAAAATGAAAAGAAAGGACAAGAAGATGGATGGTTTGACCAGATCTAGGGTTATGATCCACAACTCCCAACCAAAAGTGGCGATGATGATGGATTTGTATGCGGTGGTGGTAGAGGCTAGAGGGTGAAGGTTGGCTTGCGATGATCAGTCTGGATTGTGTGGGTAGCTATACAAAGAGATGAAATTGATGTCTTCCCAACTCCTAAAGAAGAAAAGAACAAATGAGAAGTACAGAGAGCATCTTCAACTTTATAATATATTTAATTGTGTACAGATTAAAGATAGCCACACCATATTACCCAACTTCTCTTGAATAATAAAAGCTCATATTTATTTACAAGACAAAAAAGTTGTAATCATTTAGATTAAACATAATATGATTTGAAATTTCTAAGATTAATGGGTAACCAAAACGTTACCTAATTTGTTTAATTTTTCAATTGATTTATTTTAATTTAATTAACATTAGTTGTCAAAAGTTTTATTAATATGGAGCTTAAGGAGTGGTTAGGGTGTTAGGGGTGAAGGAAATCATCCGGGTCGACCTCTACTCCTTCTCTTTGAATGGTTTATTGTTTCTTCTTATAATTTTCTAACCTTTTTTTTATTTAGAAAACTAAATTTTTGTTATTTTTATCCTTTTAAAAAATTTTTGTTCCTTTTAATAGTTCAATTTATGTTGATTACATTTGAATGGTTAGACCGATTGGGTTTTACTAATCATGATGAGAGAGGAGAAAGAAGATAAGAATCTTAGACGAGAAAGATAATCACTATGTTACAAAATAACCCGCGGCAACGCGCGCGGGATTTAAATTCTAGTTAAAGAGTAATTTTATCTAAATCTAATATTAGCTTTACATCGATCGTTTAAGAAATAAATTTAATAAAATTCGTTACATGACATGAATCTCAATTCAGTTTAATACTCCTTAAATAGCTATCCATATATTTAGTATATGTATTTTCAAATATTGTGATAACTTCTATTTAAAATCAAGTTGTGTATCTGGCGCAACATGTAAGAAGTTCTACTAGGTAGTCTTATTGGTGTTTGATAAAAGGCCAAACGTGAAAAACACAACAAATTTCTACAAACTAAACGAGTCAACTGGTTCAATAGGTAAGATGGGTACCGTATACCGTAACACAATGCAAGATAAAGCATTGTTTTTCTTCTAATAGGTAGTCTTATTGGTGTTATTCGTGATGTGAATTTGATCACTAACATGTATCATCTATTCTTTAGATAAGAATTTTCTGTTTTGTGAGTTAGAAAGCAAAAGGAATTGGTGCTTTGGTGTTTGAGTTCATCTTGCTTATAGGCTTAATTCAAGAGACCCATATGTAACATTTAATGTTTGGAGAATGAATTGAACCCTTGAAATCCACTTGATTTTTAGGCCGTTAATATTAGTGACGTTAATTTTCAAGCAAAAGTCTTTAAAGTTTTGCTAGAAAAGTCTTCGTTTTGGCACATGTATTAAATAGACAACATTTTGTATCGGTGCTATTGTCTCAGGTTTTTCTTGCAACTTTTGTTTTAGAAACATTGATTATATGGCACATTTATATTTTTGTGTTTGATTATAGGTATCACATGTTGTCTTTTCAAGTATAAATAGTAACATACAAAGTTAAGAGCATTCTGTTTCCATATTTTTTAAGTGTATTTTTTATACTATACTGAATGGTTGTTCGTAGATAAGAAAAAATGTTACTGTTCATAATACACTATTCGATCCCTATAATATTCTTAATATTTTAAAAATGATTTTTAAGTGGAAAATAGAAAATATAATGATAGACGTATAAATATTATTTAATTGATAAGAAGATAAAGACAGTGATATTTAATGTAATTATAAGAATAAATAAATAAAGAGAAGTGAATTTTCTCAGTTAAAACATACTAAAATAAATAACTCTCAGACCGCATTGCATGAAAAGGAAGGAGGAAAAAAAGAAGAAAACTAAGAGCAGGATTATACATTTATCATGATAGGATTGATAAACTAACAAAAGAGTATCACATCACAAATTGTCGCCATCCCAGCATCGCACGGGTCCCTACTAGTGTGTGTGGTGTGCGCATATACATACATACATATATATATATATATATATATATATATATATATATATATATATATATATATATATATATATATATATATATATATATGGTAGGGTTATCTTGAGAACCACCATTTTTAGTGAGAACTCTAAGAACCAATATCAACCACACATTTTAGTCACATGCAAGTCACATGCCACTTCCACCTTTTTTTTAAAACGTTCATAACTTTTTTTCATGACATTATTTTTTCATAAAATTTCACCATTAATTTCATTATTTTTTTATCTTTCCAACGCCTACCATATTGATATATTTTTTTAAAAAAATTCGTCCACCCGTTATTACACATGTGTAAATTAGTCATTACATATGTGTAAATTCTGTTTTACACATGTGTAATTCCAAGAGTTACATATGTGTAAAATGACGTTCGTAAAAAAAACGAGATTTTTTTATAATTTTTTTTATTTTTTTAATGGTAGAGGGAAACGAGAGAAACACTTCTGTGTTTTTACTTTTTTTATTTTTTTTATTATTTTTTATTTTATAATTTTTTTTATTTTGTTGTTAATAATAAATTTTGCCATTGAAAATTAGTGGTTCACATTGGTTCCTAGAGTTCTCACAAAAAAAGGGAGTTCTCATTTGATCCCTCCCCTATATATATATATATATATATATATATAGATATATATATATATATATATATATATATATATATATACATACATACATACATATCTATATCTATATAGATGTATATATATCTAGATATGGATATATATATATATATATATATATATAGATAGATATATATATATACATATATATATATAGTATATATATATATATACACATATATACATAGATATATATACATAGATATATATATATATATACATATACATATATATATCTATAGATAGACATATATATATATATATATATAGATATATATAGATATATCTATATATCTATATATATATATATATATATCTATATCTATATCTATCTATATATAGATATATAGATCTATATATATATATATCAGATCCTCATATCTCTCTATATATATCTATATATATCGAATATATCTACTGGAGATAGGGAGCAACAAAACCACTTTTTTTTTGTGACGAACTCTAGGAACCAATCTCACCACTAGTTATCAATGACAAATTTAATTAATTACAAATATATTTAAAAACTTATAAATCAAAAAATAACATAAAATAAACACAAAAATATTCCCCTACTTTCCTTCTTTCATAAAAAAATAAAAAAAATTTATAAAAATAAAAAAAAATTCCTGTTTTTTTAACGAAATTCGTTTTACACATGTCTAATATCGGATTTACACATGTGTAAATCTAGTACTACACATGTGTATAACTAGATTTACACCATATGTAAACAACGGATGTACGCTTTTTATAGAAAAGGATATCAATATGGTAGGCGTTGGAAAGATAAAAAATACTGAATTTTATGGTGATTTTTTTTTGAAAAATGATGTCGTGAAAAAAAGTTTTGAACGTTAAAAAAAGGGGAAATAGCATGTGATTTGCATGTGATAAAAAATGAGTGGCTAAGATTGGTTCCTAGAGTTCTTACAAAAAAAGGTGTTTCTCATTTGAACCCTCCCCATTAGGCAAGTCATTTCTTTAGGTTTTTTCTTGTTTTGTACCTATAAATAAAAGTCATCCACAACCTTTCATATCACCCCTTTTGTAATAAACATTGTCTTATATCGTTTAAATATATCATTCTCTATTTCATCATATACAAACATCATTTAAAGAGATAATATCAAGATTGAAGATTAAAAACAAAACGAAGAGTTATGCTTCGACTTTCCTCATCTTACTTTTTCATCTATATTGTATTTGAGTGGTGGTTTGTTACATTTAACATTTTAAATTTTCAATGTGCTTACTACAAATACTAGTGATTTAAGAAACATGTCATTTTTCACACCCCCGATCCACAGACACATCTTGTTGTATCACATTCACAGCGTAACATAGCGGAAGTCTTACATACAAGACCATTGTTGAAGCTACCTTTTGTGTGCTTGTGTGCTACCTTTTTATGCGTGAATACTAGGCGATGGCGGTGCTTGGTAATAGTTTCCTTGCTTTGGTTTCGTTCAACGCTACTTTGCATCTTTAACTAATATAGCACTTACATAGAAGCTTTCACAATTTCATATAGAAAAAAAATCAAAGTTTCAACAATGGCTTCAAGTTATGCTTAGAGAGAGAAATGAGATTGGGTTAGTTAATAAAAGTTAATTAAGGAGTGAATCAAGAATTCTAAAAATTATTAAATAACTTTCAAATTTAAATGGTGTTAAAAGGACATAATTAACTTTCTAATTGAATAAAATAACAATTTAAAAGAAAAAATTGATTGGTTAACTATGGTTTTATTGGTTTTCTAATAAAAGTGTGTTTTTCATTTGATCCCTCCTATATATAAACTTAATTTGTATTAAAATTAGAAATTAAGACCCTCGCAATGTGGCGGAGCCATATGATGATATTAACGTGGTTACAATAAAATAAACATATTTTCTGCATATTGATACATATATAGAAATTAGTTTATAAATGGTATCAATGTTTTTCGGTTGATTCGATCTAATTCTTTACGTTACCAGCAAGTTACTATCAGTCAATATAACCTACGATCCCAAAGAAATCCTATTTTGAATACAACTCCTATATAACGGTAGTAATGTTCTTTAGTCAACATCGATCTCATTTTTCACGATATCAACATATTAACGTTAGTCGATATCAACTACAATACCAAAATAGATAATCCAGAAATACCCAAATAGATAACTTATTTTGAATACAACATTACTTTTGACAAAATTATAGTGGGGTGCTAAGAAAAAGAAAAACTAATCACAAGTGCAAAATATATTTAAGAAAATTAATAAACAAAAATTACTAAAGAAAATCAGATTAGTAAAAAAAATTAATCGGTTAAAAACGTATGTAAAATATAGTAAAACGATTATATTGATAAAACTAAAAAGTTTAGGCTTAAGTTGTAAAATGGAGGAGGGGTGTAAGTTGTAAAATGAAGTTAGTCATTTATCGACTTTTTACATTTAGGGCATGTTTGGGTTTGCTTATTAAAACTACTTATTGACTTATTGACTTTTTTAATAAGTTAATAAGTTAGTATGGAGTGACTTATTAACTTATTTCACTCACAACCATTATATTGCCAAACACTATATAATGACTTTTTAACTTTTTAAAAGTTAATAAGTTAATAAGTAAGGAAAAAAAGCACTCCCAAACACCCACTTAGTATCTATATAATTGGCATTATAATTAAGGCTCATGGTAGATGCGCCTCTCATAGGTTTTAAGGGTGGTCCTACATTTTAAACGATGTTAAAGGGTTGTTTCACTTTATAGGCTCATTGAGAGTTGACTCAACTGAATGGATGATTCCAGATTAGTCATTTCCATTGCTCTGACTGATTCATCTCAATTTGAGAATTCAAGAAAAATCAAATTGAGTCTCTGCTGATCGAGCTTCAGAAGTATCTGCAGTTGGATTTTGCTCTTTCCGCAGGAACTTCTGCGGAAGTATTTGTTCTTCCGTAGGAGCTGCTCCGGATACATTTTGTTTCCGAAGGAAGTTCTCCGGATACATGATCTTCCGAAGGAACTCCGGAAGCATTTTGTTCTTCCGAAGAGAGCTTCTCCTGATGCATGCTGTTCTTCTGAATGAACTTCTCCTGATGCATCTGTTCTTCTGAAGGACTTCTCCTGATGCATGCTGTTCTTCTGAAGGAGCTTCTCCGAAGCATGCTGTTCTCTGAAGGAGCTTCTCCTAAGCATGCTGTTCTTCTGAAGCAGCTGCTCCTGATGCATTTTGTTCAGTTCCACATGTAGTATCTGCTTTCTGTTGAAGTGTTGTCACTTGTTGATGTATGTATCCTTGGGGGATCAGCAGATAAACTTACTTTCAGTCATAATCGGTGGAACAAATGGATAGCATACTTCATCAGAACCTGTATTTGTCAAATAATCATAGTTAAAAGATTTAGACAAGGCATCTATGTCAAATAACCATGATGATCATTTAACTGACTTAATGAATACATTTTCATCAAAAGATACATTAGGTGTTCTCTTCCACAATGTTATGCTGTGGAATATACACTCTATATGATTTTGATGTTGAAGAATATCCAACAAAGAAACCATCATATGCTTTTTCTGAAAATTCCTAAAGACTCTTTGATGTTCAAGACAGTTTACTTGACACCCAAATACTCTTAGATATCCTATGTAAGATTTTCTTTTAATAGGAGCTCATAAGGAGTTTTGTTTATGTTCTTTGACAATTAATGTTCTATTTTGAACATTGCATGCAGTATTCACAGCCTCAGCCCAAAGGTAATAGGTAGTTGTGAATCAGCTAGCATTGTTCTTTGCTGCTTCAATGAGAGTTCTGTTTCTTTCGTTCCAACTCCATTTTGTTGTGGAGTCCTTGGTGCACTGAATTGTCTTGCAATTCCTTTGCTCCTGCAAAAGAATCTAGTTCAAAGTTAACAAATTCAGTACCATTATCACTCCTGAAAATTTTAACTTTTGTATCAAGTTGATTCTCAATCTTGATGACAAAGTCCATTAATGTTTCTGATGTTTCACTCTTTTGTTTTAAGAAAAGACCCATGTAAATCTAGTGAAATCATCAACTATCACCAAACAATATTGCCTTTTTCCAATGCTCATTACATTGGTTGGACCAATAGATCCATGTGAAGCAATTTGAGTGGTGTAGTATTAGTATTGATTGTTTTTGGTTTATGTGACACTCTGTGTTGTTTTCCTTTGTAACAAGAAGAGCAATGAGTGAGCAATGGAAACTCTTTATTTGGTAAGCCAATGACCAGGTCATGTTTTACCAATTTATTCATATTTTTCATGTTAGAATGAACAAGTCTTCTATGCCATAATTGTGACAATCTTCTGAAAGTTTAGAAATAGACAAGTTTCACGTTTTTTGAGAGAAGTGTTGTTCATATCCAACACATAAGTGTTTCCTTTTCTTGCTGCTTTGAGGAGAATCCAATCTTCTGGGACAATAAATCCTGGCTTAAGAATGTAACAGTTAGTGTCATCAAACAGTATAGTGTAATTTGATCACAGATTTGAGATACACTTAGTAAATTATACTGTAAGTTTTTACAGTAATTTACTTTATCAAATTTAAGTACACCATTAGTTATCATTCCTTCACCAACAATTTTACCTCCTCCCTTTTTATCCCCACCAAATGCCACATAAGAAGCATTTTTATGTTTGAAATCATGGAGAAGAGAACAGTTTCCTGTCATATGCCTGGAACAACCACTGTCAACATACCACATGTTGTCAGCTCTCCAATATTGTTCCTGCAATCAGAAAAGAAAATCAGTTAGAAGTGACAACCCAAGCCTTAGTGATCTTGGGTTTCAACAGGATCTAAAACAGTTACTCTTTCAAGAATATTTTTTGAAGTTTCTGTTTCAGATTTGATTGATTCATTCTGATTTAATTTGGATGAGGATGATTCTGCTGAATGGAATGTTGATGAAGTAGATTCATGATTCATATTGTCTGCTTTACTTAGATCAACTTCATTTGTTTGATTCTTTTGTTTGATAGTGAACCTTTAAGTTTCACTGTCTTTTGTTTTTGAAAGAGGGATATGAATGCCTTTTTCAAATTTATCAAAGAATGAATCATCATCCTTTGATTCCTTGTCAGACAAATCCACTCTTTTGTGTGGTGTTTTTGACTGCTGAAAGTTGATCTTTTCTTCAGTATCTTAACACTTGATGATGATTTGTCCTTTGGTTTTTCCTTTGACTTTTGTTCATGCTTCTTCAGTTTTGAACCCTTTGCAGAATCTGTGGATTGGGAATCTGATTCAGATTTGTCTGATTCTTTCTTCTTTGATCCTTTTATCTTGTTCTTTTTGTTGAAATACATTCCTGTGTGGAATGATTATTTTTGTTGCAAATAGAGCAATGTTTGTTGAAGTAACAATCAGCAGTCATATGATTGTTCATATTGCAAATAGAACAATAACTGCTGAAGTAACAATCTTCAGTGTTGTGATTTTTCATGTCACACCATTTGCAATACTTTTCTTCTGATTCTTTCTCAGAATCATTCCTTTTGTTAGCTGATTTTTGTAGTTGCTCTTTCTTCTTTAGCTTTGAATATGCTTCACTTTTTTCATTTTTGTGCACATTTTGTTCCTTTTGAGTTGAATTTCTCTTCCGTAGATCAGCTGCTGAAGTTTTCTTGTTCAGTTGATGATCTGCTGATGCCTTGTTCCTTCCTTTGAATTTTCCTCTTTCCTTAGTGATGACAGATTCATCAGTTAATTTCTTGGAGGATTCTTGCATACTTAGTTCTTGAAGACCTTCATTCAATTGAGCTATCCTCTTGCAGATGGTCTTCAGCATGTTTCTTTGTTTAGGAGGATATGGCAACTTTGTTTCTTCAAGCACTTTTGGAATATGGGCTTTCAGTTGACAATTTTTATCAGTGCTTGTTTGATCAACATCATGTTCATCAGAATCATCCAAGTCATCACATTTATCATAATCAAATTCTGAATCATTTTGATCTAATGATTCTGATTCAGATGATTCATTTCATCACTCACCTCAGCTTTATCATTAATTTTAGTTTTAAATGAATCTTTTTCAAATTTGGTGCTAGGCACAAAATGATTTGACAGAGTGTTTGTCATTGTTGTAGGTAAGGATGTGTAATTATCATTTATAGGTGGTGCAACCGCATTATAACCCAACCCAGACCTTTTCTTTGATTCAATATGAGAAGATAGTAATTTCTCATATTGCTGAGATGATAATTGAAACTTCTGAAGTTTCACTTCAGTTGATGCATGATCAGCCATGGATTTTGTTAAGGAAGTGGTCAAATGCTCAACTTGGGCTTTTAGGCTATAATTTTCAGAAACAAATTTTTCTAAATCCTTTTGTAAAGAATTAATTTTTATTTGATATAGTTTATGTCTCTAACATGAGATTCATTCAAAATCATTGTTTCTTTTACTTTATCAGCCAACTGTTGAGCATGGACTCTATATCGTTCAACTTCCTCAACACAAGTTGATGAACACAATCTTTCTTTTACCTCTTTTGCCATTGGTGGCACTGTTTGATCCATATGAGCCATCAATGCTTGATTTTCTTCCAAAACTTCCTTCTCATACAGACTCCAGTCACACGTTCCATCTTGAAGTATGATCAGCCCTGACTCCTTTGAGTTACTTGGTCCTGCTGATTCTTTGGTGGCTGGTGGGGAAGCATTGATCAGTTGAGATTGCTTGTGCAGAGGTCTTTGAGAAGATTGTTGATTTGCTTGAATCTGATGTTGTTGATGCTGCTGATGTTGTCTCATCTCTGGATAAGACTGTTGATTGCATTCTCTTGAGAAATGTCCATAGAGATTGCATTTGTAGCATCTCACCTTTGATTTATCAACACCAATCTTTGATGTTCTGCTTGCTGAAGCCAAGTTCTTATTTCTCCTGAGATATTGCTTAGCTCTATAAGCAATCATGGCCATCTGCCATTGTAGATCCATCTCTTCCACTACATCTGGGGGTAGTTCTTCTAAGTCTTGTTGACAGATATTTGCTGATGTTAGAGAGCTTCCCAGGTATGCTTGAAAACTTGAGCTAAAAGCTGCAAAGGCTGCTCTTTGTTCTTCAGAGTCCAATATCACAGTTATTGGTTCTGACTGATTTGCTGAAAAGGAAGACTTAGTTGTTGCTGCAGATGTATCTTGTCTATCAGTAGTTCTTCCTTTATTCTTCTGCTGCTTGTCTTGAGATGATTTCTTTGAGGGTTTTGAAGCATAGAAGCTAACTTCCTCCTCATCATCACTCCTAACACAAGAGCTATCACTTTCATTGTTTGAAATAAATGCACTTCCTACATTATTTGTTTCTTTGAAGTGATAGGGTGAGACATGAGTTCTCACACTCTTGTTTCTTGATTTTTCATCCATTTCAAGAGCTTCCACTTTTGCAACCAGAGTATCTAAACCAGTTGCTTTCAGATCTATAGTATTCTTGAACATGGACACAGTATGCTTCCAACTTTCTGGCAAAGTGTGGAGCATTTTCTTGTTTAATTCCTCACTAGTATACTTCAACTCTAGAATATTCATCTCAGTGACTAACTGCATGAATCTATGAAGTTGCTGAGGAATTGATTCACCCTCAATATGATGAAAGGTTTCATATTGTGATCTGAGGGTGTCTCTCCTTATACTTCTTATCTCATCACTCCCTCGCAGAGTGTGAAGAATCTTCCATAAGGAGTGAGCTGTTTTATAGTTCTCACACCTGATTAATATCTCTTCAGGTAAGGCCATACTAAGCAGACTGTATGCTTTTATATCGACTTTAACCTTTTTGACATCATCAGGTGATAGATCTTTTGTGCTGATTGGTTGATTTTTGTCATCATAATCCGGCCCAAGAGTGGGTGGGATATAAGGACCTTCAGTAATGGAAATCCACAAGTCAGAATCAGTATAGTTTACATGATTCCTGAACTTGATTTTCCATGACTTAAAATATGCTTTTGTTTCCAACTTCGGGGGTTGGTAAGATGAACCACTGAAGTTGCTCATGATGCTCACAAGATCTACTATTCAATTGATTTGAATATAGATTGGTAAACGAAAACAAACACAATTAAACACAACTAACACTGATAGATCAATTGATCTAAATCAATGAGCACTTGGCTCTGATACCACCTGTGAATCCAAGGATCGTCGACAGGAATTATCAGTGTGAATTGATTTCAAGTCAACGTTAGCGGAATTAACGTTGATTTGGTTTAATTGTATTTAAACAACATTCAATGTTAATGAAATATCAAGAACACACGACACAAAACACAATTAAAGATTAATTAATGTTTTATTATAATGTATTGAAGATTACAAAAGAATGAAACAATGAATGCTATGATGTTGTATATGTTAAGATGATCGAAAGACTTTTGATGATTGTTGTAATGCTATTACTGTTCTCAATCAATCAATCGTCTGTTTTCAATCGTGCTTGAATCGAAACCTAGGATCCATATTTATAGACAGATGTTTCAGTTATAGGAAACACCGGATCTCTTGGGATTTGATTTGTTTCTGATAAGGAATCATCGGATTTCTCGGGATTCGGATAACCGCCTTGTTGACTTGTTGACTTGTTGACTTGTAGCACTTGTATTTTGCAAGTGTTTGGACTCCGCAGAAATATTGTCTTCCGCAGATGTTTTGTTCTTCCGCAGATGTTTTGTTCTTCCGCAGATGTTTTTGTTTCTTCCGCAGCATTTCTTGAACACTTGGAACTCCAGTTGATTTTGTTCATCCGTAGATGATCTTCGGATGTATTGTTACTTGTAAGATATACATCTACGGAAGAATGATATGTTCATCCGTAGATGTTTCTTACACTTGGTCAATTTCAATAATTGATCAAGTATTATGTTTGTACCTGCAGCCATACATACATCAACCACATATATAAATGGGTTAACCTATATATTTAATGCATACATAATAATGAATTACAAAAGTTCATTACAAATATTAATTCAAGTACTAAGCCTATACATAATGACTAGATCTACAGATTCTAGACCTAACACCTGCCACTAAGAGAAAACGCAGACTCCGAAGCTACCGTAGAAGCTTGGACGCTTAGTAAATCACGGGCCATAGCGGAAAGAATTGGAAATTGGGATTCCTTTCCTTTCCTTTCCACCAAGCCAAAATATCAAATTCATGATAATCTTGAGTACTCATAGTCGAAATAAATTCGTCGTACTATAAATACCAAGTTCGCTTGTTGGGGCGTTACCCCTTTGACGTTTAGCCGTCACATCCCGAACAACATTCAACATAGTCATAACGGGGTCTTTAAACGAGGTACTAGCACTTGATGTTGATTCTCTTGGCGTAGGTATATTTACGTTAGGCCCATATTTATTTAAATAAAAATTATAAATAATTTTCAAACTTGCATTAAAATCTTCTTTTGCAGTGGTTGAAAAATTGGGGTTATCGTCATGTATATCCAAATTGTCATTTATCTCGTCTATTAAACATTCTACCCCCGCTACATTTAAAAAAGGATTTAAAGCAGCGGCACACGTAAAAACGGGTGGTAACTCAAGAAAGTATTTTTTAAACTTGTCTTTCATTGGTTCTATCATTTCTCTAAACATACCATTTTTATTTTGAAAATTTTTAAAATTCAAAGCCATGAAATATAATTCTTGAAGCACCGAATAACTAGTGGGATAATAAACTCCCGATAATTTTGTAGTTGAGTTTTTAAACACCTCAAGAAATTCGGATAAATGTTCAATATTTTTCCAACCCATATCCGGAAACAGGTCGGCTTCGCAATTATCCGAAAGACTATTATGAAAAGTTTTTAAAGTGCCTTTTTGTTTTAAAGCACAATCAAACATATGACAAGTCGAATTCCATCTAGTAGGTACATCCCAATTAGGCCCTAAAAATCTAGATTCTGTATCTTTACAAAGTTGTTTATAATCTTGATATCTTTTTCTACTTTTTTTAAAAACGTCGTGTAACATAAATCGAAAAGCTTTTATAAAGGTATCAACAAATGGTACGTTAAGACCATCTTGTACTACTAAATTAATAATATGTGCAACACAACGAGTATGAAAAAAATCACCGTTTGCAATCGGAAGATATTTTAATTTTAATTTTTCAACGGCGGTTGTGTTGTTGGAAGCGTTATCAAATGCCATTGAAAATATTTTATTTTGTAAATTAAATGTAGTTATTACATTATCCAAAAACTAAAATAAAAACTCTCCGGTGTGTGGATACGGAAATAGATCAAATGCAATCGTACGTTTCATCAATTGCCATGAACTGGGATCTACCCAATGAGCAGTGACGCAAAGGTACGATTCGGGCAAACCGTGTGGCGCCGACCAAACGTCACTAGTTAAGTTTACACCGGTATTTAAATTTTCAAATAAAACAATTAAATCATTTTTTGCTTGCTTCCATAATTTTAAACAATAACGTCTAAGTGTAGTACGACTTACGTGAGTGTAACGAGGTTGAAGCGTCTCTCGAATTAAGTTGGTTAACCGAGGGTTGTCGAAGTGGTTGAAAGGCAAAGCTTCTTGAATCACGAACTTTGCCATTCGATCTCGAACCTCATTAACGTTGTAATTAAATATTCCACCGTCTCCACTCAATTGTGTTTGTTGCGAATCCGGATTATTTTTCAACGACTTGCAAAACTTCTTGTTAATGTGCTTGTTCAAAGTCGTGTTAGAATCTTTAGCAAGTAAAGCTCCACAAAACTTGCAACGAGCCTTTACAGATCCGTCACTCAACTCAACCATATCCCAATTGCACCAAACATCCATGTTACGATTGTGTGAGAGAACACGAACGACGGATGGAGAGTTCGATGAACCTTGACCAACGGAAGATTGAGAGTGAGCCATATTGAGATTTGAGAGTAAACGAGAGTAAATGAGAGTAAACGAGAGTAAACGAGAGTATTGTTTGCGTTTTTTACGTATGTTTTTTTGTGTTTGAAGCTTGGGTACCTTACCATATCAACCCACACCTATTTATACTAATTTTAGAGCCAAAAACATCCAAAAAAACGGTCAAAAAACGTCCCCAACGGCTATATAGCCGTTAAAAACGGCTAGTTTTAAAAAAAAAAAAAAAAACGGTCGGAACCGGGTACAACCCGGGTACAACCGGTTCGGGTCCGGTTCCGGTTCGGGTCCGGTTCCTGGCCAAAATAAAAACCCCAAACCGGTTCCAACCCGCCGGTTCCTGGGCGGGTAGGAACCGGGTCCACTCCAAACGGGTAGTACCCGGACCCGGGTCCGGGTCGGGTCCGCCGGGTCGGGTCCGTACCCGGTTTTTTTGTGCAAGTCTATCTGATACCATGTTAATTGATAAACAATTACATAGGAAAAAGTGAAAAACTACTAGGTTTTTATTAGTATGGCCATTATGGTTTGGGTCGAAAAAAAATAGCCCAAATAACGTATATAACTATATATAGCCACATGGCCCACGTAGATAAACCTAGCTACAAAAATAAAGCCCAAATAAACCCAATACAAAAAATAGCCCAATTAACTCATCACGCATTATTCACGCTATGTCGCTATACCGTTTTCCTAATATTTTCGATGCTGCGGATGCGTCAAGATGAACTACTTTTAAAAAATGGACATCTTTATGGTTCGGGTCAGAAGAAAATGGAAAACTGGTTAAAACGAGTCATCTTAGAAAATGATCTGAACAAAAAAAAAACAGTTTGCATATTATCTGAACTCAGTATATGAAAATCAAGTGATTTCATACTAGGTTCGGGTCAAGACGAACTACTTTTAAAAAATGACATTTGGTTCGGGTCAGAAGAAAATGAGTACTGGCTAAAACGGGTCGTTTTAGAAAATAATCTGAAACAAAAAAAACAGTTTGCATTATTATCTGAACTTCATTATATGAAAATCAAGTGATTATTTCATATGGGTTCTGGTCAAGACGAACTACATTTAAGAAATGGACATTTGGTACGGGTCAGAAGAAAATGGGTACTGGTTAAGACGGATCGTCTTAGAAAATGATCTGAAACAAAAAAAACAGTTTGCATTATTATCTGAACTTCATTATATGAAAATCAAGTGATTATTTCATACTGGGTTTGGGTCAAGACGAACTACTTTTAATAATGGACATTTTGGTACGGGTCAGAAGAAAATGGGTACATGCTAAAACGGGACGTCTTAGAAAATGATCTGAAACAAAAAAAAAACAGTTTGCATTATTATCTGAACTTCATATATGAAAATCAAGTGATTATTTCATACTGGGTTCGGGTCAAGACGAACTACTTTTAAAAAATGGACATTTTGGTTCGGGTCAGAAGAAAACGGATACTAGTAAAACGGGTCGTCTTAGAAAATGATCTGAAAGAAAGAAACAGTTTGCATCATTATCTGAACTTCATTATATGAAAATCAAGTGATATTTAATACTGGGTTTGGGTCAAGACGAATTCCTTTTAATAATGGACATTTTGGTACGGGTCAGAAGAAAATGGGTACATGCTAAAACGAGACGTCTTAGAAAATGATCTGAAACAAAAAAAACAGTTTGCATTATTATCTGAACTTCATTATATGAAAATCAAGTGATTATTTCATACTGGGTTCGGGTCAAGACGAACTACTTTTAAAAAATGGACATTTGGTTTGGGTCAGAAGAAAACGGATACTAGTAAAACGGGTCGTCTTAGAAAATGATCTGAAACAAAAGAAACAGTTTGCATCATTATCTGAACTTCATTATATGAAAATCAAGTGATTATTTCATACTGGGTTTGGGTCAAGACGAATTCCTTTTAATAATGGACATTTTGGTACGGGTCAGAAGAAAATGGGTACATGCTAAAACGGGACATCTTAGAAAATGATCTGAAACAAAAAAACAGTTTGCATATTATCTGAACTTCATTATATGAAAATCAAGTGATTATTTCATACTGGGTTCGGGCCAAGACGAACTACTTTTAAAAAATGGACATTTTGGTTCGAGTCAGAAGAAAACGGGTACTAGTTAAAACGGGTCGTCTTAGAAAATGATCTAAAACAAAGAAACATTTTGCATCATTATCTGAACTTCATTATATGAAAATCAAGTGGTTATTTCATTATGGGTTTGGGTCAAGACGAACTACTTTTAAAAAATGGACATTTTGGTACGGGTCAGAAGAAAATGGGTACTGGTTAAAACCGGTCGTCTTAAAAAATGACCTGAAACAAAAAAAAAAGGTATGCATTATTATCTGTACTTCATTATATGAAAATCAAGTGATTATTTGATCTAGAGTATAGCTAATCCTCTATTTCTAGCATCTATCCGTGATATTTCGCACAATCTTTAACAATATTACCCCATGAAAATATATATCTTCGCTGCTTACAAATTAATTTCAACAGTGATGTATTATTGATAATTAAGCTAAACAAAATACTTAATTAAATTATGTGTAGTGGTTATTTAGTTAAACTGTAACCTAAATACTATGGGATGAAAAAAAAACATTTCACTAAAACTCATTTTAAATCAAGTGTAATGGTTATTTAGTGTTTGGAGTCCTTATTGATGCAATAAATATGAAAATTATGTTGTTTGTTTAAAGGGCTTGGAACCCTATGAATTTAAGTTTTTTTAACTAGCTTCTAATGGTGATTGAAGCCATACTTTTGTAAAATATGAAAGTTATATGTTAGCAAAGTTGAAAGTGAAAAAAATATGGGATTAAATGTAAAAAACAAAAACTATTAGGGTCGAAAGCAAAAATAGAAAAAATACAGCCTACAAAGCATTATGTACAAAACATCAAGCATAGTCAAGTTAGAAATTAGTATCAGATATAATTAATTATATAATATTATAAATTAGTTTAATTGCACATGAAATTTTCCTTTTACCTTTGATTTAGTCATTCTTCTGTATTTTCATATTTGATCCGTATTTCTAGTCAAGTGAAAAAGAATATTAGAGAGAAAATGTGTGTGTAAGTATTGTTGATACTCACCAATAATATTCTGACGAAACAGACCATTGTTGATACTCAACTAGTTTTCTAATGTAAAAGGTGTTAGAATTGTTAACTAAATGCAATATCCTAATTCATAACGTACAGTTAACGATATTTATTAATAGAAAAATGACATCTTTAATCACACTTTGGCTTGAAAGACATATCTATTAACCCTAATAATTTCTCTAGTTCCATCTTGATACATTTCAAGATTCTAGCTTCGGAAATTGACTTGAGAGTAATAACTTTGTCCCGGTGCAAAACCAAACGGTACCGCATTGATCGCGATAACCGGCTCATTGTTACCAGAGACGAGCCTGAACGAATATGGACTGCGAAAAGATGGGTCAACATGCGCTGCCCAAACCGCACCCCATATGTTCTCCATCCATCTAAATTGTTGTGTACCATTAGCCGCTACCTCGACTGAGCTAAGACCACCGTCGCCCCCACAAAACTCTACCGCAATGGCGAACCAATAAGGGTTCACCATTGGGTCTATCTTGAAAGCAATTTTGGTACTACCATAGTTGCATGGCACCCTACACATACATTAGTTTTAAAATGTAACATGCAACAATTCAATTTTAATACATTATAGAACACTAGGTTTAAGGTTTTAAACATATTATAACACAAACCTTCGATATTGAACATCAACACGACCAAGATTACGTAGGTTATCAGCTTGTCCTGGACTTGACATTGCACCAAAAGCGGTTCCACTTAGATCAAAAGCAAATGGGACGTCGTTGCACGCACCAGGGCACTCATCGGTTATGGTCACAGTGATAGGGTTCATCGAGCAATATGGAGGTCGTGTGCACAATATCTAAAGTAGTAATAGTAGTAACAAACTAAAGTTTGATGTAGATAAAAAAATATTTAGTTAGAAACTTTTATTGATACACATTTAATACCTGATAACAATTTCCACATCCTTTGCCTTGCAAATATAAATTTGCATTTCCTGCTGCTATCATCGCGGAAAATGGCGGTGATTGAACGTCGGTAGACCATCCACAAGCTCCTCCTATGTAAAGGCGGTAAAAGACTGAATTGTTATTATTGTACTTAAAACATTTTCTATGTAAGCGCGTGTATATTTCTATGCATGTGTGTATACATAATAAGCTTATTAGATGACGTGAATATTACCACTTCCA
>JACVEC010000115.1:0-36182 GCA_025215565.1 Flaveria ramosissima | reverse complement strand
TTAAAAAACAAAAATTAAAGTTTAAAAAATGATACCGTCATTTTAAAGATATTTTTTAAAATCCCACATGTTTAAAAAACAACTAAATTTAAAATATCTTATCTTAAAATAAAATATTATTTTATAATTAAAAATGTTTATTATTAACTATTTGATATTTTATTTATTTAACCCCAAAGGGGTATTAACCTAGTAATTAATATAATATCATATTATCGTAGCGTTAGACTACTACCGATAAATTAAGATTTAAAATCTATTAGAGTGTGTTAACTTAAAAATTGGACTTAACTTGAAAGTTTGTGCATAGCTCGAGCATATATAGTTAAATATAATTGAAACTTAGTGAGTTAATTATGAGTGATTTATGAGCTTGAGTTAGTTTCTAACCTCACTTGTGTCAGGAGCGATAAGGTGGAATTAAATTGGTAGAAAACAATCTAATCACACTCGCAAACAACTTCAATATGAATATGAATAAAAGTAATGAATAATAAAAACAACAAGAACAAAGTATTTACTTTAACATCTCGTATGTCTCATTAAACTTTAGAGAGTTGTTTTGCATTCAGTATGATGATAGAAAACATAGAAAGTTAAAAGTACATGTGAGGCTAAACACAATCCTGATTAATGATAATATCTCACTGTTTGTAGCAACAATTATCACAATACCTAAACCCTAACTATACTATTATATTATATATAATTAATAATTAATTATAAAACATAAATATATAGGGGCGGTTACTATATAAAGTGTAATTTTCGTACGAATCGTACGAAGTTATTAGAGCGTGACATGTGTTTTTTGGCGGAGGGTTAATTTCGTCCGGGCTACAATTAATTACGGGATAATTACACAAGTTTGTTCATAGCGCAATTGATAATAACGCAAGTTATATGTACAACACAAACACTTATTAATAAAAGGTTGATTTTTTTAAAAAGTATAGCAATACTATACTCATATGAAAAATGATAAAATGATTGATTTTATGGTGTATTTTTTTAAACTAATGTCATAAAAATTATACGCGTTTAAAAAACCCTGGCTTCCCCAAGGTTTTATAAAAGTCATTTTCATTCAAAAACGTTAACTCTATAATTTAAAATGTTATTACCTGTTAAAATTCAAAACAAAATCCCTCGATTACATAAGCCTAATCGAGTGGAACTAAATTTGAAATAAGGGATATGGCGACTAAAGAAGATGGTTTCTATTATACAACCCCTTCATAACAGATTCCTGACTGCCTCCAAAAACCAGGTCCATCCTCCTCCCCACCGATAAAGCCGACAATCTCATGATTCAGTTATGATAAAAGGTACGAAAATGAAAAGATGATATGTCCGATGTAGGTTTCGTGAATGGAACAATAAAACGTGAATGGAATTAACAACAATATGTTAACATATATTAGGATTTTATATTTATATGTAAAATTACATGATTATTTCTTTAAATGATGTATGATTTAACATTTAAATTAACTGAGTTAATATTTTTTTGATGAAAATGACAATTTCATAAAATCTTGGGGAGTCGGATGAATAACAATCTTTTTTGAATGAAAATGGTAAATGTGATTATACCAAATGGAGAAAAACCGCAATTCACTCTATAAATAATAATTGTTGTTTGTTTCCTTAATAAGTTATATACAACTAAGGTGCAGTTTGTTTTTCCAGAGGTGAATTTTCTATAGTCTGTGAACCACATCTGTAGACATCTGTAGAAGAAGATGTGGACCAAACCTCTGCAATTTGCAACAAGAAGAGTGTTTGTTTTTTTAACGTCTGCAGATTGCTAAAATAACTGGTGGTGGTATACGGTGGTGCTGGACGGTGGTTGGGGCGGACGGTGGTGGAGGCGGACGACGGTGGAGGCGGACGACGGTGGAGGCGGACGGTGGTGGTGGTGGAGGTGGACGGTGGTGGTGATGGACGGTGGTAGTGGACATGGGTGGTGGTGGGTGATGGTGTTTAATCCTTTGCAGACTTTAAAAGACTGTAGAAGTGACTGTGCCAAGTCTGCACTAAGAAGAGCTCGCACATACGTTTTTTAACGAAATGTCTTCAAAAAAACAAAGAGTCTGTAGATGGTGTGTGATCTGCGTGGTGCAAACAGAAGAGCCTTTGCGGACATTTTAAAAAAAACAAACACCACCTAAGCTACATTAGACCGGTATATCAAAATGATCAAATGTGATCTTTTTTCGTAAATATTTCATTGCTTGGTGGATATATATGGATTTGACCAATATTGCTAATTGCGAAATAATTGATAAATATATAGAAATCTATAAAATTTAACACATTATTTTATAAATAATAATAGGATATTATAAGATAGATGACTAAGACTTTTCAGCCATTTGCATCTAAACTATGTTTCCAAACAAATATTCTTGGTTAGAGTGGTTAAAGTCTTGTACCAATCTTAACTAACTCATGGTTATAAAATTGTTTTTTGCACACTAAATTTATTCTACCAAATCTACCAAAACTCTCCAAAAACGGAAAAGAACAAAACACATCATTTAAAAGTATATTGGAGTGGCATTTTATAGATTTTTTCTTCTTCTATGTGGGTATACAATACATACAAATTGTAGGATATTTACAAATCTACCCCTCCAAACACATTTTTTTGCATGATTATTTCATTTTAAATCTGAAACCTTCATTTCTTAAATCAATGGTTGTTATCACTTTGTACATTTTTCACAAATTCATTACTTATATATATATATATATATATATATATATATATATATATATATATATATATATATATATGTATATAAAATATCTTTCATTTGAAGCACATCATCAATATCAAAAACAAAAATAACAATTTTTCTTACATGCTTCTGTAGAAAAGTGAACTATCATTGGCAAAACTGAATTCAGTATCAAAGATGAGCTAGGTGTAGCAAACCTAAAGCTTCAATAGGAATTTAAATGTTGTTTTACTTTTTTGTAATAACTGAGTAGACGGTTGCAAAACCTTATTTGGCAAGTACAATTTGCTGTATGTTGTTTTAGTTAACATAAATTTTACATCCTAACATTAATCTTCCCCTAACTATGAAACAATATCTTTAATTAAATTTCTTATAAACAACTTGATATTCTTAGTAACTTCATCAATGCTTTCAGTTACTCAATTCTAGCTTAGCCATATCTTCTTTTGAATTTTTCACCATCAAGCTAGCTTGTAGTACTCTTGTGAACCATCAACTCTAGCAATGTCATAACTAAACATCCTCCTTGTCATCAACATATTCTTTACAACCATCTTTCTTTTATCTTTTCTTCAAATAATTCCTTTTTCTTGAGAAATGTTTTCTTGGATTGGCTTGAGAAGATTTAGTTGCTACTTATTTTGCTAGTTTAGCTAAATATCATCCATGCTTTATTATCTTTATACACTTTCTCTTCATTTCCTTCGTAAGCCTCAAACTTTTTCTTCTCCAAGTATATGCTCGGAATGATTTGTTAACTTGTGATAATGAATATGAAATAGATCTACAAAGGATAAAACCCTCATAATTAATTCAACAAGATTACTAAATTTTATTTCTATTCAAAATCTTTAGTCTTTGTTCTCAAAACCCATGCTATTATTGGATTAAATTAAAAAGACAACTTCAGTAAAAAAAACATTCGGCTCATAGATCAAGAAAAGAAGAGACTAAGTTAGTCACTTCATCATATCTCAATTGTATTCTCCCATTTTGTGGTTGCATCAGGAGAAGAAATGATATGAGAATCAGATCTTGTAGATGTAGATATCATGGTACTGATAATGTTGAAAGTAGACTGTTTTTTTTTTATAAAAGTTGAAGAACTGAGTGCAACACTTAGTGTTAGCAACAATGTTTGCTAGTGGAGTCTTGAAATTCTCAACCTTAGTAGAATAATAAATTGTGAAAATCATCCACCCCTAAGATTTTAACACTCATGAAGCAATTGAATGGTCTATTTACTTTCGCTATATATTCTAGCAACAATTGTGAAAATCATCCACCCCAATAGTTTTCCACTACTTTTGATTGGGTTGTTTATCATAAAACATCACAAAATCTCAAGAGGTTCCAAGGTTTGTGCGAAATACGTCATCATGTAACACAAAAATATGAAAACAATCCATCGGATATTAATGACAGATTTGAGATTTCAACGCCCGTCAATAATATTTATGAAATCTGGGAAGTTTTCATACTAAAGAAAAGAAGTTGCCTATAGACTCATTATGGTAATGTCATCAGAAATTGTAGGTGAAAACCAGCACGTAGAATACATTATGTCCACTTTTAGCACATGCTCTTTTCTTTTCCTCTTTTATCACTCATTCACCATCCAACATAATCGGCCACCACTACGAAACACCACGACTGGTATCCACCGCCAACCACTACCAATGTGTACTATCTACCATCTCGATCTCCAACCACAAAAGGCTTTATATTAAAAATTTTAGGTTTTTGAAAGTGTAGTTAATTTGGGAAAAACTTAGGGTTTATTTTTATATGTATGTACCCTTATACATTTGAATGAGTAAAACACATCCTTTAGTTAGAACACCTCTTGATTATTGGGTATTAAATGTGTAGTGTGTATCATTTAAATTTTAAAAATTGTTGAATAAGTTTTCGAGTGTGTACTTGAATTAGGGTAAAACCAAGGTTTACTTGTATGAATCTATATTCATGCTTATTTATTACATGTTGTGAGACTATGATAGAAAAAGACATTCTACGACTGATCATCTAATTCAAGCTTCAAATATGATAGAATACGATGCTGATGGTTGCACTCAAATGATGATGGATAATATTGTATATATGAGACAGGAGTAACGAAAGAACATGTTTGACAACGTAGAGATATTGACATGTTAGAAGATTTTGACGAACTTTAGTGGAATGGTTGTGAAAATTACTCAAAATTAGAAGTTAAAACTAGATTGTTGAATTAGAAAAGATTCATGTTTGAAAAAATTATTGCATGGATAATTGTGAATTGCCAATAATAGGTGTGTAGTGAATATCATTACAAGATAAATAATATAACATCTAATTTGAATTATTTTACATGTCGATTATTTCAAGTCTTAAAAAACTTTACATGTAAAAAAAAGACAGCTTAACATATGACTTGGTATCACGATTATCAAACAAAATCATACGTGACTGTAAATCCAAGAGATAGCTAGACTTGGAAGCATTCAACCATCCTAGCTTTGCGGCTGAAGTCTAACCATTGATCTTGGGTTATGCACTTACGGGAACATTCAGAATTTATGCACATCACAACGCTATATTCGGAATTTACGAAAACATTATGTTTGAAAAGTTATAAGAGAAAAAAACATGTATAACTAATTAAAAACACTCATGACATGTAAATAAATGGTAGTTATAGGTTCAAGTCTCACTCTAAGCAAAAATGCTCATAGTTGAGCCATGAGGTTTTCTCAGTAATGAGTTTCTCCTTAGAGGGTTGGGGGTGCGGTCGCGGCTGAGAAACGGATAGGTGGACCCGATTAAGATAACAGATACCCTCCGAAGCATGGTCGTACATTTGCCATTCATAAACAAAAAAAAAAAAACTAATTAAAAAAATAATAATAATAATGAAAAACATAAAATGTGGCCGTGTGAAAGCATAACAAAGAATTCTAAATGCTGCTTGACAGTCGGCTCAAACCCACGTCTAAAGACAAACATGTGACCTACACTACTTCTAAACCAACTTATCTCGTTTGTTCTAGATTAAACATATATAAAACATAAAAAACATCAAAAATAGTTTTTAGTGCCGAATTTCTTTCTTTTTATGTCATTGATCTTTTGTTTGGTTAACTTAATAAAATTTGACAAATGTAACATGTTAGAGCATTCGTAGTGGATTTCTTATAAATTTATGAGTGTGTTTATTATATTATAAAGAATGGTTGTGACTTGTGAGTGGTTGTGAGTGAATGAGTAAGAAAATCCTAATTGTTTATCTGTATATTTAAAAAAATACTGTTTAAATATTATAATTTTAAATATTTTAAAATTGGTTATGTGTGGAGAAGAGAGAATATAAATGATAAATGTATAAAATAGTATTATTTAATTGAAACTAAAATAAAATAATAATTTGTAGTTTAATTATAATAAAAATAAAAAATCCATTCTTAATGCTTTTATATATGCTATATTTTAGAAATTATGTATTTATTGAACCTCTCCTTCACTAGGTTATAATGATGTATAATCATCATTAGTGATATATAACCGCATCACAAGTACATTTTAGTGATGTATTTATTTAATTTTCCATTTCTTAATAGGACAGAAATATAAAATATATTTTTCATCTTTTTTAAGTATCATATATAGTTACTAGGCTAGTTACTAGCGTAATAGAGTGGTTGAATATTAAAAGAAAAACAAAGTAAAAATTGTTTATAATATGTTATATATATGTGATATAAGTAATATGCCAAAATAAACTATACCTATTAATATTTTAAGAAATCTTATCTTTGATCGTGCTTGGTTTTAACAGATTAATCTTATACAAATTTTGATTAATTTGATTAAATCTAATGATTGTATTTTGATTAAAATATGAAAAAAAGTAATTATGCAAAATAAATTTGCATTAAATTATGTCACAAATTCAAATTGTGAAAATTTTAAATTGAATTTTAATTTTGTTTGACAATTTTGATAAGTTTAACTCGTGTATATATAAGTTGAGAGTGATTGGCGCTATCATGTGTACAACTTCTATGTGGACTCCCTAATTAAGGGACATGTGACACAATACTTCTTTATTAAAAGAAAATGATATTTATTTTATGATTAAGTATTTTAGAAGAAAATCATACATAAATATAATAATTTTTTTATAAATAATATGCTGGTATAAGCATGTGAGTCCAATAAACTCATATATAAAGCTTTGATTCAGACTTAAGCTCGGCTTAAACCGTTTAAACACAATTTAATACAAGCTTATAACAAACCGGCATCGAGTAGCTTACGCACAACTAAACACATATGCCCCTGACTTTTTTAGTTTTATCATTATGATAGGAGTGTTTAAACATTAATACCCATTAATGAAGTAGCAAGTTGGTGTCTCTTAACATGGAGCCAACGATTGTACATCAAACCTACTGCCAACCACACCACGTGGTTTCTTTCCGGACCACACACTATGTCACAAAACCGAAAAACTTACCTAGCTTTTTGACATAAAAAGCATAATCTTTTCTTGTCAAGTCTATACACTTTTAGTACTTTCTAACATGTGATATATCATCAATTTCCTTATTTCAAATTTACAATCTAAAACAAGTGTTATATAAGTAATTTTAAGTTTATAAGTTTCTATAAGTTTGACTCAAGCTTGATTTATGGTTTAAGAATTCGTCGACGTTGATTGAACTCATCTTTTTATAAGAGTTAATTACAAAAATAGTCCTTGAGATTTTCATATTGATCCCTACTTTCCAAAAAGCTATAAAAGTAACTCTAAACCATGTAAAGAGTACATGTTGATAACCACTAATACTAACAGATGTTAAGTGTTTTGTTAATATCATATGAAGTTATCAAAATACCCTAAATCAATAAGATAAAATAACAAAAAGACCCACAAGTATTGAATAGTGTTAATTACATAATTAATGCCTATAAAATGTTCATATTTCAAAACTGGTCACAAACATTGGGAATTATAGGTTTGGTCCCAATTGTTTGCGAAATCATAAAGCCAGGGTCCTACCTTGGATGGCATACGAGTGTGTAAGGTAAATATGTTATATTAGATAGCTTGTGATTAAATCAAAACTTTCATAAGATCATATAGTAAATTGGGTACCGGTGATAATTTAGAAGATGCTCTAAGAGCATCTACAACAACAAACCTCTATTTTAAAACCAAACGTGACACATCAGCTGCCACATCAACTTTTCACTCGTCCACTTTCAAACACTAAAAACTCTTGTATTTCCTCCAATAATATGTCCAGTTTCAAACACGCCTCCATTTCCAAATCATCACCTATTTTTAATTCTAAAACATTAAATTACATATGTTTTATAGTGGTGGGTTCCACACTCCCATGTTTGCTTGGGTTTGGAATTCTGGACATGAAAAGCAAATTACAGAAGCAAACCTCATCTCCAATGGTGTGATGTTCGTTTGCTTTTTCCACCTCAGACTGGACAAAAGAAAACCCACTTGATGTAGATGCTCTAAGAACTTAATATTGGATGCATGTGGGGAGATGTGTGAGGATCTACCTTGAGAAATGTACAAAGGCTTATGTGACTAGTAGTCTTGTAGGAAGTGCCTACATATACATGTCCAAGGGTGTCCAAGGATGATCACCCTTGTTAGAGTGTTTCCTCACATTATGTTCCAAAATTTATACCACTTTCATTCCAAAGATTCTCGAAAACATTTTGTTGTCCTCGAGAATATAGGAGTGTGACTTGTCCTCGAGGACCGTCATCTACTTCCATTTCAACCATACGATGGGATCATGATTAAACCCCTAAGTTTGGCAATTCTTTTAGAATCCTTCATACATCAAATTTGTAGTGTTTTAAAGTATCAACACAAGAAGTTGCACACACATGCACATATTTTTTTTACATTATGTTACATCAATTGCATATTAACATTTACATGTCATTTAACAAGATCCAAAGGAAACAACAAAGAACAACTAATAATGATTCTTATACAACCATGAAAGATTCAATAGTTGACACCATCACATTGGAAGGGTGAAGGGCAAAAGTGGAATTTACATATAGATGCAAAAGAGAATATTCTTATAGTAGAAAGAGAGTCAATAATTGATGGAGATAGTAAAAAGCTAAATATGGACAAACATGTCCCCATCTTTCATCATACCCCAAAACAGTCATTTCCTACTAATCCCCCAAAAAAAGAAATAAACATAGAAAACTAGTAATTATATAGAAGGCAGACTTGTCAAAATGGAGCACTTTTGGTTCGGTTGAGTCTAGATTCTTTGGGAACCTGTGAAACACGTACCTGCAATAAATAGACCACATTAATTATTATTTCTTAAATTTGTAACTTTTCAAAAGGGTTAGGATATTTACCCACCAAAAATATTAAAGTATCACATCAAATTTCTATACGGGTCTTATAACACCATACAAGTCGTAAAGATGGGCTCGCAGTCAGTGTCAAAATTTGTTATACATGTCGTATGACCCTATACGTGTCGTAGAGGGGGGCGTATAGGGCTATATAAGGTGTATAACCCCTGGACAACCTCTCTGACTTTTCGACCCTGTACTACGTGTATGGTGCCATGCAAGACGTATAGAGGGATGTCGATTTATAAAATGAGGTGTCGGTATATTAGAACCTTTTTAAAAATTACTGGTGGACATAAATAGCTGACTAGAATAAGATTATCAATTGTGTAGTAGGTACGATCCTTGTCAAATGGTTAATGAGTCTGGTCCTACCGTAAACATTAAGTAGATTTAGGACTAAAGAAAGGTTGACTGTCACACAATAGGTTTGGGTATTAGTTTTTAACTGGTTATTACTATTAACTTTACATATTAATTTTTAAAAAAGTTAATGAAATAACATGTCCGAATACTAATATTTTACATTAATTTAACAATTTTTTTTTAATAAAAGTTACTTTTAACATCAAAACTCATTGCAGAACTAAAATTAACAATCAAACCTATGCAATACTCGTTACTTTATCCAAACCACAAAAACTCTTAATGTAATTAACTCCTACACACACACACACACACACACACACACATATATATATATATATATATATATATATATATTGTATTATATTATTTCAATTTTTTTTCCTTCGTTTATATGGTTAAATAACTATAGATCTGACGATCTTTATACATCTATGAAAAATTGGGTTTTAGCTCCATAATAATGTACCATATAAGTAGAAATAAATTAGTGCATAGTGAAAACTGAAAATATAGTATGTCCTTAAAAAATAATTAAAAAAACTAAAAAGTAAATGTAAATTAAAATTGGGTAACACATTGTACTAACTTAAAATATATCAAAATTAGAATATTAATTAGAATATTAATTTATTAATTTATATTCGTATAGAGTCACGACAACAAATGATTATATTCTTATGTATAAACAAAAAACAACTTGTGTTAGTGGCCAAAATAAGAAAAGTAGTCTTCCATCCCTCCTCTGTTTTGCTATTAATGGTACAAATACATTTAAAATATTTTTACATAAAATATTTAAATGTCCTTAACAAACAAGATTAAATCTTAGGAATCTAGTACCTTTTCGTCAATAACATATTTAAATGGTCTACAGTAATCATTAATTTCTCATACAAACCAGAAATAAGAAATGTTACAATTTCAGATTTGCAATAATATATCATATTAAATACAGTTTTTAATAATAATGATATTAAAGAGTTGTTTTTTTTCAAGAGAAAATCCATTATATTAGCCAAAGATTTTATCAGTAAGACTTACGAATGAGTTAATTGTTCATAAAAAGTTAGCTTTATAATTATAAAATACTTAATAAATTTACATTTTTCATTTATATTTGTGTAACACAAGAAATGTCAAAAATATATATAAAAATCCTTTCTACAGAAAATAACACAATTCTGAACGTAAAATAAACATTCGAAAAATAGATGCATGAGAAAAATAAATTCTCAAAAATCACTTGCAAATAAAAGAAATTAAAAAAGATAGTAAATTTTCATTTCAAAACATGTATGATAGTACACACATACTATTATTTCATCGCTAGAGTAAAACCAACCTAACTTTACCATATAAATATCCTGAAACGTAACCATTTTATAATCTTCACGTTTTATAAAAATACTATATTTAATCATTTATGTCACATCAGAAATTTATAAACGTTTACTCCTGATATTTTCCAAATGTTTCACTACATTTTATTCCAACCAAAATCAACCACTCACTATGATTCAAACCATAACCTTTTAAAGCATTGATACTAGTTTTTTATATCTATATTTACGGTAAAAACATAATTTTATCTTTTTATTAATTAAATAATATTTTTTACATATTATTGTCTAATATTTTTTTTCCGCTCACAACCACTTTAAAATATTAAAAAAATTATGGTAGTTGTACCATGTTTACTTAAATATATAAAAACACGATATAACTCCTATAAATTTTTATTTTTTCACTCACAACCACTCACAAACACTCACAAACATCCCATAATATAATAAATACACTCATATAAAAATGAGAAACTTCTGGAATGCTCTTAGTAAAAATATACACTAACAAACAAGAATAGACAGATATACGAGCTTTTATTCTGAACGAGACAGTTTAGCGTCTTAAGGTTATGTATTTAAATAATGAAATTGATCGTGTAGTTATTGATCCAATTAACAGTTAAGAAAAACAAAAGAAATAATAAGATAAGTTATCTTCTCGTACCTCTTTTTGCAGCCTTTTGAGCTTCGCATTCTCCTTCGCCAATCGCATTACTTCATTCTCCAGCTCATCCGCACGAGCCTACAAATCAAATTTCCCCCAAATTAATAATCAAATACGCGGTTAATAAGAGTAGATTAAAAGCTTTTAACACGGTTAATAAAAAAATTAACCAATACGCGGTTAATAAGAGTAGATTAAAAGCTTTTAACGCGGTTAATAAGAGTAGATTAAAAGTTCTTATGTTCATTTTCAATCAAATCAAAACATGAAGATGAAGAACAAACCTGTTTTCTAGCCCTCGATCTCGCAGCAGATTCTCGATTCTTCATCAACCGCCGGAACTTCTCGGTGTACTCCGGCGGAGAACCGGCGGCCGCCGTGAGCCTCCGCGGTGGCGGATTAGGTTTCAGCCGCTTGTTGGGATCCTCATGGTCGGAGTTTGTTGCGGTGAGTAGGGTTAAGATGGTGGTGGGGGACGGCGGCGGGAGGAAGGCGACGGCGGTGGTCTCCGGCGGCCGGAGCGGCGGCGAGAAGAAGGTGGTGGCGGTGGTCGGAGACGGGAGGCTGCTGATGTCGCTCCATACGTCATCCATGGGTCGCATTGTGAAGGGTGGTGATTGCAGAGGTGAGGGGCCTTGGTTCTATATAATTATGAGGTGGTTTTGTTTTTCTATCCTTTGTGTTTATGTTTGTGTCAATAAAGGATAACAAGTTTTTAGAACTCGCATTTTTGACCCTTGGTTTTTGTGTACAACTTTTCATCATGATTTTAATACTTAGAGTTAACTAGTGTTAAGTTTCCTGCGTTGTGGCGGGGGCGTAAGACCGTATCAAGTACTGCCAATTTGACACCACCAGCAGTGACTACCAACACTAAAAAACTCGTATTAAAAAATGAGAAAAATAAAACTGAACGGAAAGTAGTTTGTACAAACGTTGAACCCGCACGTGAAACATAAAACATTAGAAACAATAACTAAGTCAATCTAAGATCCACGCGTTGTGACAGGGCCGTTAAACAGAAAAAATAGTCGTAAAAACGTTGAACCACACACGCATGTTACGACGTGTCAACTCGTAAAAATTTAAATCGATACGTAAATCGAAAAATTTATAAAAGATGGAAAGTATGAGGAATCAAAGTTGAAAGTGAAAAAATATAGAGGTTAAGTTGCAAAAGTATTAGGTGGTAACAAAAAAAAAAAAACAAAAGTGGGTACAACCAATAATCTTATGTTACAACTCATAATGCACAAAACACTTAGTAATTAGTATTTATATAACTTCAATTATAAGCAATAAGGTTTAATAAAAGTAATTATTTTTCATTAAAGGTTTAAAAACCTTAATTTGGATTTAAGTTGAAACAATTGATAAAATTTTTGGACTGAAAAAATTGAAATAGTTTATCAAATTTTTAAAAGCTAGTTGGTGTTTTAATTTTTTGAAGGAAAAATTTACCTATTTTTGACAAATTTAGTTTATAAAGCAAAACTAAATTTAACTCTAAATTTCAAAAGAAAATTTTGTATAATAATAAATGAGTTGTAAGTTTATTCCAAGTAAATATTTTCTCCTTTTTTACCTAATAAGTTTAGGTAACTTCCAATGGGTGTTTTAATATTATGTTTTTTAACCTAAACAACATGTTAACATGTATACGTGACATTATATGTAAAAGGTAACTAATAAATAAAATATCCGGGTAATACGCGTCGTGTTTATGTTAGCTTGAGTATACATAAGTTGTGTTTAAGTTCATGTATGATATAGTTTTTTGGTTTTTGTCGGGTTTATTGTGCTAACACAACCCATTTAGGAGCTCTAGATCTTTCTGCCAAAAGAAGATTTAGAATATCTAAACAAATGTACCTCAGAGAATATTAACTATAGTGAAAAGACTATTGCAATAGATCTAAAGAAGTAAACTTTTGTGACCAAAACAAATAGGCCAACGTGTGAATATAAAAGGATATGGTATAATATTGCTATCTTTAGTTACTTCAAGAGGGGATTGTAAATTGGTTTATAAACCTTAAAACTGATTGGTAAAATTGTCAAACATGCTTAAAATATAAACTAGAATATATTAATAAACTATTATATAAATATTTTAAAAATGTGATGTTACATATGCCCACTTAAAACCGATCATCCCATATATACATATATTTTTTTCCCACTTCTAAGATAAGTTATATAGGAATCTTTGTTGAACGGTTACGGTCCATTGATGATGAAACTATGTACTATTTTTTTTATTTTTTTTAATAGTGAGATGTGAGTTAATCAAGTGAACTGAAGTTAGATCACATACAATACAAAAGTCATTATCCTCATAACGTCATAGGCACTTTGAACTGATGCCTTTACAATTTACAAGTTTTAGCAATCTTGTAAGAGAAATTTGTGTGTAATTAAGATGATCTCAATTCAAAGTCCTTAACAATCTTAGATTGTGCTCTTTGAGATTGTTTATTCTAAAACCCGTGAGAAATAATTGATCGGGTTAATGAGTTGGGGTTAATTAATACGAATAAAAACAATGAGGAGGGAAAAAAATATTTTGAAACCTATGGAGACCAAACCTTATTTGAACCAAACAATAGCCGAACCAAATCACACAGTGCAAAAGCCAATTTTACTCTACTTTTATATGGGAAATGAAACACTTTCTTATTTAGCTTTATATCCGAATAAAAAAAATAAAGCATGTGAAATAATTAAACAAGAAACATGTGAAATAATTAAACAAGAAACATGTCTAACACATCTCACTTATATAATAGGAGTCTTATGATTGAGATGATAACAAACATTATGATAGATCACCAACAACAAATAGTAATTAAACATTATTATTACACAAAATACAATGCAAAACATTACTAAACTTCAGGATCTATAATCCTTCAAACTCTATTCAAATCCAAATCAACAAACAAATTAATTCAACCACTTTTGTTTAGTTGACTGCACTCTATAATCGAGCCTAACCTCTTGCCCACCATTGATGCTACTCATCTTAATCATGGATTTCACAAATGCTTTCTCAAACTCTTGTTTTGAGCTAGCAAACTTTGATACTAATGCTTTCGTGTTTGCCAATGTCATCAACGATTGATCAGAAGAGAAAAAACTTTTTCCTTGCAGAAGTAACTTGTAATATATGTTATCAAAAAATGTGGGAGTCGAATCAAGATTTGCGCCTGCGTTTTTGGCTGTGTTTTTCGCAAGGCATACGCGCTGTAAACTGGCTGCAAACGATGCTTGTAATGTCGGGTCGACATCTTGCTTTGAATTGAAGTTGTGTATCCTGTTCTGAAATGATGAGCAATGAGCGAACCCAAGTGTATATCCTCCTACTCATTGGTATATAATATTCTATATTTAGTTTGCCTATACAAAGCCTAAACTACTAAAAAAAATAGTCACATAGAGTAAAAACAATTATAATATTTTTGTGACAAAAATGGCTAAAAAGTGAAACTTTTTAATACTTTTGCTCAATTTAGAACGAGTCTAACTCACACACACTCTGAATCAACTTGAGTGTTAAAATCTTAAAGATCCAAGATTTTGTTTAGTACCTGAAAGTGCAACTAAATCCTCCATGGAAAGACCTTTTTGAGCAAACCTTTGTTGCAACTGGAAAATGTTGAATGTTGGAGCTGGTAATTGTCGCGTTTCAGATGCTTTTGATACTCTTCTATCTTTTCTTCCTTTCGGCACATCCCATGTTGGTCCTCCAGACTAGATTCAAATGACATCGATCAACATCCGAATCAATATTAACATAAAAAATGTTTAAAATTATTAACTTTTTAAGGTGTTATCATTAGAATGAGATGGTTTACATATCAAAGTGACTGCATCCCTTGCTGCTAATGCTAAGATATCAGCACAAGAGTCAGCTTTAGGACACAAAGCCTCTACTGCTTTCTTGGCATTATCAATGACATAAAATGCATGCAAAGAAATGTTTGGAGGTCCATCTTTCTCAGCTTTGTGCTTCTTAGTTGAATTCAACAACACAAAACCATCACACCCTTATAATATTCAACAATCAAATACAATGATCATACACTGAATTGACCTACAACAAATCAACGATTATACTTTTACGCATGAAATTTATATAAGTGGATGATGAAGAAGAATATATAGTCACCCTGATGAAACAATAATGAAAATGCATTCTGAGAAGTGCAGCAGGAACTGTTGGATCATTCAACATGGCTTTCTTGACAACAGTTGTAATGGTTGATTCAACATTGGGGCATGTTTTATCATAATAGTTAGAACTTAATGCATCAACAAAGCTCATATGGGCTAATGCTAAGAAAATGAAACAACTGAAAATAAGGGGAAAGATGTTGGCTGCCATTGTTGGATTAAGCTAGCTGCAACTATGGTTCTTGAGTGATGTTGAATGTTGATGAAGAAGTTTGGAATTTTTTTTAAAAATAGGGCTAAGAGAGAGAGAGACGTGACAAGAGGGTTGAATCTTGTCGGATAACCACATAAGGGGTTCCCGCCCCTGGCAGGGGCGGGTTCTTCTTCCTTTTGACCAGGCGACAGTGAGAGGCGACAGTGAGACAGTGACGTGACATGACTGATTTCTGAGACCACGCCCTTCACATGGGCGGGTTCTGCAAATATTCCACAACCGTCCGATCCACCAACTTTGATGAGATCTACGGTCCATATTAACCAAACCAAATTAAATGAATTCTACGGATCCTTTATCAACCCTATTTATTTCTACATCAACCGAAATTTTAACATCACATTTCTTTCAAATTATTTCTCTGAAACCTTTTAAACCTAATCGTTTTAGAGTTTTATAGTTCATTTTAGAAATCAAAATGAGCTGGAGAATTACACCAGGTCCACTAAATAACGATTTGTTATTTTTAAGTGGTCAACATAGAGCTGATTACTATTTTCGAGACCCAGAAAGCGATGAAGGAATTTTACGTGCTAGACGAGGTGATAAAGCTTTTTGGGATTACATTGATGAAGTGCCTATCACTGAAAATGTTATGAGATACATAAGGTTGGCTGGTTTTGCGGGTGTGATCGAGTGTGGTTATCGAAAACTTGATCGTGCTCTTATTTCAGCTTTAGTGGAGAGATGGAGGCCAGAGACACACACATTTCATTTACCGGTTGGAGAGACCACAATAACCCTTCAAGATGTTCAAGTTTTATGGGGTTTGCCGGTTGAAGGTGATGTTGTTTCTGGCACTGATTATGCTATGAGTGCATCCGAAATTATAATAAGGTTTGAGTATTTAACCGGTTGTACACTCGCTACAAGCGCTGTAAGTGGTTATAAGTTAAACCTAAGGTTTATTTTAAATGAAATAATAAAACCATTTTCTGATAATGCCACTGATTTTCAGTGTATTCAACGAGCTAGATTAATTTTATTTTTTATGATTGGTGCCACTTTATTTCCTGATACTTCTAGCAACTGGGTGCACGTAAATTATTTAAGTCATATTGAAAACTTAAATAACTGTGGTAGACTTAGTTGGGGAAGTGCAGTTTTAGCATTTTTGTATAGACAGTTATGTAAGGCAACGAGTGTCACAAACCGAGAAGTTGGTGGACCTTTATTCTTGTTGCAATTATGGGCATGGGAAAGATTACCTACTATGTGTCCCAAGAATACGAGATCTATTGATTTCAGGTTACCATATGGTGCACGGTATGTTTAAAAAACTTATGTATTAACTATTTATCTGTAATCTTATATTTATTCTACTTAACCTGGTATATTTAAAAACTTGATTACAGATGGAATGGTGAACTTAGTTATGTAAACACCACTCCGCACTGTTTGAGTGCGTATCGATCTCAGCTGCATTCATTAAGCGAGGCCACGGTATTAATATTAATCTGATATTATTTTGTATATATTAACATTTTGTAAACATATTAATTCATATTTTTATATCAGTTTAATTGGAGGCCTTATGATAATATTATCCACCTTCTACCTGATATCTGCACAAGTGGACATCAAAGTTGGAGAAGTGACACATACCTTATATGTTGGGAAGTTGTTGAGCCTTACATTCCAAGTAGGGTTTTAAGACAGTTTGGAATGTTTCAACCAATCCCTACAAGTGTGTTACTAACCCGGGAGCAACATACAAATCTACATTCGACTGCTCGTAAAGGTGGTAGAAATAAAAACTGGTTACAACATCATAATATCTTTGTTCAAGCATGGGCGTCTCGGCTTAATTCAATTGCTAATGAAGCGTATACTGATTCGCCAATTGCTTCTGAAGCATACATGAGGTGGTATCTAGAACGTACTGTTGTGTATACAACAAACCCGGCTCATCAAGACACGAACCCTCATGGCTTCCAAAATGATGGACAAAGATTGAGAATGATGGTATTATTATTAATAATTTTATTATTATTATTGTTATTATTATTATTTTTAAATTAATCTTTCATAATGTTATTTATAGATGGATGGGATGAGTCAGATTTATCAAAGACCAGGGGATGAAACGGGGAGGAATATGGCAAGCCGTTATATGGATTTGGCACATGCAAACCATATAAGTTATCTACCAACGCATGTGACACAAAATGTTGATGATACTCAACTTCCTCCTGTCTCACAACGTTTACCCAGAAGGGGTAGAGGACGAGGGCGGGTTGGTAGACAGGTTGGTGATGATAATGTTGTTGTGCAACAGAATATGACAGGACAAAGGGATTTCACGGAACAACAGCTTGACTCCCCCTTTTTTAGCCAAATGGGCAACCAAGATTTTTTTTATGGTGGTACCTCAAGTACTCAGTTTCCACATTTTAGTCAAATGGGGACCCAGAATTTCGAAGAAGGGGGGCCGTCAAATCCTTATCAAAGCCCTGATAATAGTTATCAACAATCATTTCACCATTCTTCCCCGTTACCTTATTACCCTCAATTTCAAGATACAGCTCAATCAGTTGACCGGTTTTTTAATCCATCTCCTTGCCTGTTCGACTTAAATGATGAAGCAACAAACGATAATGATGACACTCGTTAGATATTATTTCTTTTATATTTTTTAGTGATGTATTTTACCTTTTTAATTATGCAATGTTTTATACTTTTATCAGTACACATCAAATAAAATTATGAGATTGGACAAGTACACATCAAATAAAATAATATTATACAATAATAACTACTACACATCAATCTCCTCATGAATATGAGTTTGGACAAGTGTTCATGTTATGACCTGTTTGTCTACATATTGAACATCTACGAATGACAGGTACATCTGGATGATGAACATCCATCTCGTTGTGTATCCTTCTTGTGCGTCTCCTACCTCGCGACGTGGTGATTTTTGAGGGATCACCTCTTATCTTCCAACCCGGGTTCTTCCAATAATCAATGTGACTTAGCGGGTAAAAATGTCCGTTATACTGTTCTTGATAAACAACAGTACTATAGACCTGATGAACAATGTTATGAGGTGATTCACCTCTATGGCGGCAAACTGCAATTGCATGTGAGCATGGAAATCTTTGCATCTGCCATTTACCACACGTGCAAGTTCTGTTATGGTATTCCACGGTATAATCATTTCCACCAGCTTCATTTGTTTGTATCTTTGACAGAACTCTATACCTCGCCTCTCTGTAATCAAACTCTGTTATAATATGCTCTTGCGAGTTAATATCACGTGTGTTAAATAAACGCCATATACGAGGGGGTAACACGGTGTTACAGTTGGCTGCGATGTCAGTGTGCTTTCTGAACTGTTCGACAGTTGTCTCGAACGTACAATTAATAATAGCTTTTATTGGCATAAGCCTGACACCACGCAGCGTATTGTTGAAGCTTTCTGAAATGTTCGTCGTCAGGTTACCCCACCGACGATGATTTTTATCATGTAGAAGCGTCCATTTACTCTCTTTAATAGTTTTTAAATATTCCCACGCTTCTAGATTGATGCTTGTCATTTGACTTACACAGTAGTTATACTTTCTTTGTTGGGTGGTGCTTCCGATAGACCAACATAGCCTTTTTAAGCTAGAAACCTTGAACTTTTGCATGAGGTTACTTCGAACATGTCGGAGACAAAATCGATGCACAACATTATTTTTCCACTCTTCAAGGGTATTCATTGCACGAATAATTCCTTTGTGCCTATCAGAAATAACACATAACTTTTTTCCCGAACCAATATAATTGTGGTGAACTGCAATGTGTGACCAGAATTGGTGGAAAAACCAACTCCAACTTTCTACCGTCTCTTCGTCTACAATTGCATAAGCTATCGGCATTACGTAGTTGTTTGCATTTTTTGCAACTGCAATTAACATTTTACCACGGTAAGAACCTTTTAAGAAAGTACCGTCAACAGATATCACAGGCTGACAATAGCTGAACGCTTTAATTATTGGACCGAATGCCCAAAACACATATTTAAATGTGTAATAACCAGATGTACCGGTCGGATGATGTAACCATTCCACGATAACATGGTTCTTCTCTTGTAATGCGTTGATGTACGTAGGTAGTTCCTCAAAATTACTGTCCCAACTACCATAAATATTCTCAATAGCAGCTTTTCTAGCTCGCCAGGCTTTATTATATGAAACATCAACATTTAACGTGTCTTTCAAATGCGCTTGAATTTGCTTGATGGGAAAAGCAATATCTTGACGAATAAAATGGATGATACGGGTAACAATATCTCTGCATTTGAAACTTCTATTGTTGTTACCAACAACAGTACCAAAGCAGTTGTGGGAATTCACCCATCTTGAAATTCTCCACATGTGATGATCATGGTTCTTTGAAGCATAAACATACCATGAACATGGAGGACCACTATGAAGATTATTGTTGTAATTAGGGCTGGTGCTGTAGCACTTTGCTCTCCATCTTGTACGTTTACTTTCAACTACAACAGCCTCTCTGTTACGTGCAAGGTTCCATAACCGCACAGCATGCATCACTTCATCTTTCGATTTAAAATACATTCCAACACGAATTTCTTTTGACTCTTCATTCCATATATCCATATGGTCTTCATCGTCAAAATCAGCAGCTTCATAATCTCTTAACTCCTGAGGATCTTCAGAATAGTTCATCTCTCCGTAAGATCCTGGATTAACACCAGAATTATAATTGTTTGAAACTCCATAAGTGTTGTTATCATCATCACTGGATTCTTCATGTGATGGAACGAGTTCAGTATTTTCACTGCTGTTTGAACGACCATCATCCGACTTATCAAAACCTCCATTATCATCATCGACTTGATGATGAGAATTGGTTGACGGAATGTTGACATAAAAAATGAAGAATATTTAAGCATTATCCACCTTATCCTAAATAATAAACAACTCCACATTTTAATATTACTACAAAAATTTCAGCTCCCTGATTTTGCTAACACAAGCTTCATGCATCAACCTCTAACATTGCTTTCATCTTTGAGAGGAATGTTGGTATTTGTAGG
Source organism: Flaveria ramosissima (assembly GCA_025215565.1). Lineage (NCBI taxonomy): Eukaryota > Viridiplantae > Streptophyta > Magnoliopsida > Asterales > Asteraceae > Flaveria > Flaveria ramosissima. The sequence continues at coordinate 15,154 of JACVEC010000115.1, read as the reverse complement.
GGGAGGAAGATGAAAGCAATGTTAGAGGTTGATGCATGAAGCTTGTGTTAGCAAAATCAGGGAGCTGAAATTTTTGTAGTAATATTAAAATGTGGAGTTGTTTATTATTTAGGATAAGGTGGATAATGCTTAAATATTCTTCATTTTTTATGTCAATATAAGAAAGGGAAAATGCATATATGTTTTAACAAAGAGTTTGAAATATACGGATGATGAATTAAGAATATATTAGAAATTGAATCCTTTGAACCAATATATTGATAGTTTTTAGTTATGTTTATAATTCCAAGATTGTTCAGGGGCTGTAGTTGTATATGTTTCAAATGGTTGTTATAAGTCTACTCTCTTGATATTGAATATACAAATTTTTCTTCCGTTTCTTCTTGGTATCTGTTTTACATTTGGTATCAGAGCTTCAAGGAACAAAAAGCTCTCGTGATCTTGATCGGAAGACTCTGGATCTTCGATTCCGAAGTGTTTACAAGCGAAGAACGACAATGGCACAACCGAACGCAATCGTGTCAAGAGATAACTACACAACGATTCCTCTTCAATGTCTCCTCTTGACACCCACCAACTAAACCATCTGGGCAGTGAAATTGAAGGCGATCTTCAACGTCCATGGTCTATGGGAGGTGATTGAACTTGCTGCAGGGGCAGCGGTGGATGCCAAGAAAAAAAACGCGGCGATCACATACTTGTTTTAGGCGACGCCCGAGGAAATGGTCCTCTAGGTAGCCAACTTGGCGACAACGAAGGAGATTTGGAAGTCGCTCAAGACGAGGTTCATTGGAGCTGATCGTGTAAAGAAAGCAAGATTGCAGACTCTGAAGGCTGAATTTCAAAGTCTCAAGATGAAGGAAGCTGAGACAATAGATGACTTCGTAGGAAGGCTGACTGCGCTCTCATCAAGGGCATCAGAATTAGGCGAATCCTATTCGGAATCTGTACTCGTGAGAAAGTTTCTAGAAGCGATTCCTAAAAGATTCATTCAGATCGTTGCTTTGATAGAACAATTTGCAGATTTTGATGCAATGGTGCTTCAAGAAGCCATTGGTAGGTTGAAAACCTTCGAAGAGAGAACTGGTATGAAGAATAAAGCAGTTTCTTCCAAAGAAGATCAGTTGCTAATGACTTACGCTGAGTGGCAATCCAGAAAGAAGGATTCATATGGGAAGCCCAAGAAATGGAATAAGAATAAAGATAGAAGCATGCCTTTAACCTCAAGTGATAGGAACAGATTGGTTCAAAAAGGAAGGGAGACCGATCGTGATCATATGAAGTCGAATAAAATGAAGAAGGATAAATCAAAGATAAAGTGCTTTAAGTGTGAAAAGTACGGCCACTATGCTTCCGAGTGTTCAACAACAAAGACACAGGCTTCGGAAGCAAACCTAACTCAAACTGAAGTTGAGGAACCACCCAAAGAGGAATTAGTGTTCTTGAATAAGCACAAGGTAATACCCACAAGACTAGAACTAGACACATCTAGCTCAAGTGATAGTCCTAACGATAGTCTAGTTTGGTATCTTGATAATGGGGCGTCCAACCATATGACTGGAATTAGATAGAAAAGTGGGGGGAAGGTTAGATTTGGTGATAACTCATGTGTAGGGATAGAAGGCAGGGGGTCTGTGATCTTGGAAGGGAAGAATGGTGAACATCGACTCTTGTCTGATGTTTACTACGTCCTTCACTTGAAAAGTAACATCTTAAGCCTAGGTCAGGCAACTCAAGGAGGATGTGAGGTGAGGATGAAAGATGAATTTCTTTGGTTGTTTGAGAAAGATGGCAAGCTCCTGATGAAAGTGAAAAGATCTCCCAACAGACTCTACAAATAAGTCTGAGTGTTGGTGTTCCAATGTGTTTTCAAGCTGAGATGACTAGTACCCCATGGCTCTGGCATGGAAGGCTAGGCCATGTGATCTTTGATTCACTAAGAAATACGACTAACAAGTAGATGGTGAAGGGAGTACCAGTGATAAACCACCCAACCAAGTTATGTGAGGCTTGCATGGTAGGTAAGCATATCTCAAAAACCATTGTAGTTGGTGTCAATGGACCTGTGTGGACCAATTTTGCCAACAACACGAGCATGAAATAAGTAATTCATGCTTTTGGTAGATGATTGTACAAGGTACCTGTGGGTATACATGTTAAAGAGTAAAGATCAGGCACTAGAAACCTTCAAAATGTTTAAGATGAAGGTTGAAAATGAGCTAGACCTAAAGATAAAGACTCCAAGGTCTGACAGAGGGGGAGAGTTTACCTCTCAAGCATTTAATCACTTTTGTGAGTTAAATGGGATTAGTAGACACTTGACAGTGCCCTACTCTCCTCAATAGAATGGGATGGTGGAAAGGAGGAATAGATCAGTCTTGAATATGACTAGATGTTTCTTAAGGGCAATGGACTTCCCATAAGAACTATGGGCAGAGGGAGTGAGACACTCTGTCTATATTCTAAATAGGGTGCAAACCAAAGCCTTAAAAGATTGCACTCCTTATGAGTCTTTGATAGGAAAAAGCCTGATTTGCAGCATTTGAAGATATTTGGGTGTGTTGGGCATGTAAAAATGATGGATCATACATTAAAGAAGTTAGATGATAGAAGTGTGCCTATGGTCTACCTAGGAGTGGAAGTAAAATCTAAGGCACATAGAATGTATGATCCAAATAAGAATAGGATAGTGATAAGCAGGGATGTAAAGTTTGAGGAAGAAAGAAAATGGAATTAGGCTGAAAGTTGGAACAAGTTCAGGCAAGGTGATATTAGTTCAGACATAGGTGAGTTTCAAGTACTAGGGAACTCAAATCAGCAAGGTCAAGGTGAGCAAGTTGGAGTGTCAATGTCAAGTTCCGGGGGTCAGGAGTTGAACTGGAACCAGTGCTTGATGTCACATAGTCAGAAACTCAACTTCCTCAAGATGGGTTGAGAAGGTCAACAAGAGTTTTTGTATTACCAACAAGGTTGACTGACTATTTGCTTGATAGTACAGTCAAACGCGCCAGTCATAGACAAGAAAAAGAGGATGCAGTGGAACTCTTTTTGTCACTAGATGAAGAACCTAAGTCATTTCAAGATGCAGTGAAAAGTAAGCATTGGAAGATAGCAATAGATGAAGAAATTAGAGCAATAGAAAGAAACAAGACATGGTTTTTGACTGACCCTCATGTTAGATGTAATCCAATTGGTTTAAAGTGGGTTTTTAAGTTAACAAGGGATGCATTTGGAAATGTTACAAAGCATAAAGCTAGATTAGTAGCAAAAGGCTATGTACAACAATTGGGGATTGACTTTGAAGAAGCTTTTGCACCTGTAGCCAGAATTGAAACAATCAGGTTAATTTTAGCTTTATCAGCAAAGTTTAGATGGAAGGTGTACCATTTAGAAGTTAAAACAACTTTTCTGCATGGGGATCTGAGAGAGAGTGTGTATGTAAAGCAACCTGAAGGGTATGAAAAGAAAGGGTGTGAGACAAAAGTGTATAAGTTGTCAAAAGCTCTCTATGGTCTAAGACAAGCACCTAGAGCGAGGAACCTAAAACTTAATGAAGTATTGATAAGTTTGGGTTTTAAAAGGTGTCAACATGAGCAGGCAATGTATGTGAGAAACACAACTTAGTCAATGCTGATTCTAGGTGTGTATGTGGATGATTTACTAGTAACTGGGAGTAATTCATTGGAGATAGACAAGTTTAAAAGGCAAATGCAGAAGAAGTTTGAAATGATAGATTTGGGCTTGTTGTGTTACTATCTTGGGATAGAGGTTAAACAGGATGGAGCAGGGATACAAATTAAGCAGTCCGGGTATGCAACAAAGTTTGTCAAATTAGCTGGGATGGAAGAGTGTAATGATGTGAAGATTCCAATAGAACCTGGTTTAAGGTTGCTGAGGGATGAAGGAGGAGAAGAGGTAGATCCAGCTGTTTATAGAAGACTAGTGGGATCTTTGAGATATTTGACTCAGACAAGGCCAGACATAGCTTTTCTTGTAGGCTATGTTAGTAGGTACATGCAGAAGCCTAGAGAATCTCATTTAAAGGCAGTGAAACATTTGATCAGATATGTTAAAGGAACTTTACACTATGGAATCAAATACGGAAGAATTGAAGGAAATGGGTTAATAAGATATAGTGATAGTAATCATCTGACATATATTGAGGATGGGAGAAGTACTTCAGGAAATGTGTTTTATTTTAATAAATCTATTGTTTCCTGGCATTCTCAGAAGCAACAAACGATGGCTTTGTCGAGTTATGAAGCAGAGTTTATGGTTGCAACTTCTGCAGCTTATCAAGCGGTTTGGTTAAATGGTTTACTTGAAGAATTAACTGGGAAGAAGCAAGATAAGGTAAAGTTGTTCAAATCAGCTATTGCTTTGATGAAAAATCTTGTTTTTCATGGGAGATCAAAGCATATTCATACTCGGTTTTGTTTTATAAGAGAATGTATTGAACGAGATCAAATTCAAGTTGATTTTATTTGTGGTGATCTTCAAAAGGCAGATGTGTTAACAAAGGCTTTACTTCGAGTGAAGTTTGTTGAGATGAGGTTTTTGTTAGGTGTTGAGAATTTAGTTTGAATTTGTATCATGGAATTAAAGGGGAGTATTGATAGTTTTTAGTTATGTTTGTAAATCCAAGATTGTTTAGGGGCTGTAGTTGTAAATGTTTCAAATGGTTGTTATAAGTTGTTAACAACTACTCTCTTGATATTGAATATACAAATTTTTCTTTCGTTTCTTCTTGGTACCTGTTCTACACAATAATCATCTTGTATTAGTGTAATTACTTTTGTTCCCTGTTATTCTATATATGCCTGATCGTGCTTGTGTGATTCAGGAGGAAACATAACACGCTGTAATGCATATACTAGTGAAGCACTTAAACAATTAATTTGTAATTATCATATAACTTTTAACATTTAAAAAAGATTTTAATTGAAGTAAACATGGAATATAAAATAAAAACGATTTACACAAGAAATTGATTGTTTACGTAATTAAATTTATATGTTAATTTCTTTATAACTGTTATAACTACAAAATTGATAATATAGTCTAACTAATTTTTGGCGTGTATAATTAATATTATTCATTTTTTATTTTTGTATTTAATTATATAACTGATCGCGTGTGTAAAAAGAATAAGAGTTGATTTCATATAGAATAACAATTACGCCCTTAAAATGATCCAATGTGATCTGATTTGGTTAATATTTCCCAGCTTGATGGATATTTCTATGGATTTGACCAATATAACTATGAGATAATAATAAAATATTTAGAGATATATAAAATATAATACATTTTTTATAAATAATAGAATAGTCTAACATAGATGACTAGGACTTTTCAGCCATTGGCATCAAACTATCTTCCAAACAAATACTTTGGTTAGAGTGGTTAAAGTCATGCACCAATCTTAACCAACTCATTTTTATTATATTGTTTCCTGCATACTAAATACATTCCATCAAATCTACCAAAACTCTCCAAAAATAGAAAAGAAAAAAACATATCAATCAAAAGTATATTGGAGTGGATTGCATTTCATAGATTTTGTTGGATCTAGAGAGGCTGTTGCAACCAAAACTAAGTCACTTAGAAGATTTTGAGTACAACATACAAAGGACTTCCGAAGCCAAGTGTAGAACTTCCGAAGGAAGAAGGAGCTCTTCCGAAGTCTAAGTTTAAAATACACTTCCGAAGGAAAACTCCAACTTCCGAAGACAAGGAAGCTACTTCCGAAGATCAAGACTTAAAGACAAAGATCTGAAGTCAACTTCCGAAGTACAAGAAGTCCTGAGGAGAAAGCTGGTGACTCTGCTGGATACAAAGAAAGGAGACAGGGTACCAAGACAATCTCTTGTACCCAGAAAGAAGATAATCCAGTGGAGGTTCGAAGACTCTTCTCACAACTTTGTTGTTGAGAGAGAGAATGGAGAGATTAACAGGCTGAATGCCTCATCTCTGCTACACTTAAGCAGGTTCGACATTGCTGAGTTAGCAGAGAAACCATTCTCCAACCCTTCAAACTCCAACTTAGCTGCCCACATCAGAAATCATCTAGGCAGCCTTCATATGGCTGAACTCACTGCTAGAAGCAAGGTCGAAGAGGAGTCAAAACTGAGAGAGGAGGAGGAAAGGAAAGGATCAGCAACCAAAGGCAAAGCCTTTCTTCAAATGGTTGAAGGTCCTGAACTTGAGACCATAGTTAGATGGGAGTATGACTATAACTCCCGTCAACTAACTCTCTTCAGGGGTCACAACAAATGGTACATGTCATTCAAAGTGATAGACTGGATCTCCTATCCACGAGTGACTTGTACAAGCTTCTCAGCACTACTTCCGGGAAGAACAGAGAGACAGACAAATATCTTTTGTCCCTGGTGCTGAAAGCTTTGAGAAGCAGAAATAAGTGAAGTTTTGGTAGCATCAGCCTAGGGGGAGTTTGTTGGATCTAGAGAGGCTGTTGCAACCAAAACTAAGTCACTTAGAAAATTTTAAGTACAACATACAAAGGACTTCCGAAGCCAAGTGTAGAACTTCCAAAGGAAGAAGGAGCTCTTCCGAAGTCTAAGTGTAAAATACACTTCCGAAGGAAAACTCCAACTTCCTAAGACAAAGAAGCTACTTCCGAAGATCAAGACTTAAAGACAAAGATCTGAAGTCAACTTCCGAAGTACAAGAAGTCCTCAAAGCCTCGGAAGCATAGAAGCATCTTCCGAAGTATAAGTGGCTTCGGAAGAACTTGTTCTTCCGAAGCCAGTTAACCTTCGGAAGACACTTCTATTATCCAGTAGACATAAGTATGGTCTGTCTGACACTCCGCTGCAAATCTCTGAGATACTGCATGGCGTTTTCTCAAAAGCCATGTAGTTGACCATACTTTAATCTATTGTTTACCTTTTTATGTTAAGTACAGTTACCATCTTTAGTTGGTGACAAAAGGTAAGTCATGGACATGTCATGACTACCATATCTTAGATAATACTTTATCTAAGATACCTTAACTATAGCATTGTAGTATATGATTTAGTCGTAGGTTTCCAGCTGGTATCAAGTATAACCGGGTGTAGGATCTAGTATATATAGTTTCTTATTGTAACTCTTGTTTCATGCTTGTAAGTGTCTTGTAATCTTGAGTTGAGAAGTAATATATACAAGTACCTTGAAAATACTTCTGCTTGTTCCTTTGATTACTTATTATATTATTATCAACTCTTGTTAAAGGCATTGCTTCATCTCATTTGAGTGTTATTATAAGTGAGTTTGAGAGAATCACAAGTGTTTAAGTGACAAAACCCGATCCTGCAGATTTTTTCCTTCTTTTAGGTGGGTATAGACAATTATACATGCATTGTTTCTAGGTGAAAGTTTAAATATTTTCTTATCAATTAGCTTATGATAGTAGCGGATGTGAGTGATGTGGATCAGGTGGTAGATGAGGTGACGTGGTTGTGATCTGCTATTCATAAATGCGGATGTGAGCGTTCAATAAGTAGCTAGACCAACCTTTCACATGGTTTATACGACAAAACCAAGTCCTCTTTTGTTCTTTGAAAAAGATAGGTTTTAGAAAATAAGTTATCATTTATATCTCGGTCCATTCGAAGATGATTGTTTGTTTTTGAAACAAGAACATCATGCTTATAGTTTGTTACAAAATTCCATATTGGGTAAACACAGTATGTCAAAACGTCTGGAGATTGCGAATTTAGAATGAGATCACCCGTCATTATCTCATATATACCATTAAACATTGTTGGCTTCGATGGCGTGCTTGATTGTGGGTATCAAAAGATTGATCATGGTTGGAAAGATAGCGTCTGTTAATATTATGTGGGGTTTAACGATAGAGGATCCTATCCTAACCGGGGAAGAAAGATAGCGCGATGAGTGCACAAGAACATATAACAAGGTGTCAAATTATATTAGGTTGTAACCGTGGAAGAAAGATTGATGAGTGCAAAACAACATAAATGATATAGGTGCTTCAAACTTAAAATCAATGTCCACAAAGAAACAAAACTCTAGACACGTTGTCTTTAATCACCAATCGAGTACACAATAAAGTTACAATAGAATTCGGTTAGGGTTATCAAAGAAACTCAAACGAATAATTTAAAGAAATGTGATTTTGTAATATTAACTTGCTTAAAATACACTGGATTTGACCATATAACAAAATATGATAGTTATAATTCCCATATATGGGTATCGTGCTTCTCCTTTAACAGGATTTCGTTTTCCCGAGGTATTCTCGATGGTGGTTGCCGGTTGTTTTAGAGAGAGAGGGTGCGTCGCCGCCACCGTTTCCGGCTTGTCGGACAACCGCCTCACGCACCTTAATTTAGGTGTTTTAGGAGAGAGAGAGAGAGAGAGGATGTGATAGCGGTGGTTTGTGCGCTTTGTGTCATCGTCGCCATCCTTGTTTTGTCGTACAATCGTTTTCGTCTGTCTTTCTCTCTTATTCGCCATAGGTTGACTGATTGTGGTGCTACTACCACATCTACTCCTATTATGGTTTATTCCAACGGTGGTCCCTGTGGACCTATTTTGTGACGTTAGATGCCGCCGGTGGTCCTTGTGGACCGCCTTCGAGGGTGTCCGCGTGTAGCCAGTTGGATCTTGGCCCGCCCTCCGTTTCAGCAGCGTCGCCGAGGTGGAGGCCCCTCCAAGTTGGCCTCTTATGGGTCAATGATGATGAATGATTCATCTTAGTAGACCGTTCTGTTTTGAAACCGAGGTCGGTGACGAGGATGCTTGTTGATGTGAGATCATCGTTTATGTTTGGTTGTTGTTTATCGTTTTGTTATGTTACTCATTAAGCCGGTGGTGATGGTATGGGTGTTGTATCTCTAGTAAAGGCGGTGAAACCGCTTTTTATTTCGTGCATTTACAACAATATGGTGATTTGTGGGTTTACTAATATCTCTATTTGTTGGAGTTTTCTTATAAATGTGTTTGGTTTAAACCCTAACTTTAGGATGTTGATAATGAAGATGTTTGCATCTTTATTAAAACTGTTTTGTTACGATCATATGTATCTTATTTGGCATCTCCTGGGCGGTGATTAGATACCAGAGTATTGCTTGCTTAGGTGTGGCTGCCAATTATGGTTAGCAGCCACAATCGAACACTCTTTCTGAGCCAGAACCTAGAGTTTCAAATTGTTTTGTATCGATAATCATGCACGCAACGCGCAGAGAGAAAAAAAACTAGTATAATATTTAGAAATATATAAAAAAATGCAATTGAGCCATTGGCATCAAACTATGTTTTCAACAAATACTATTGGTTAGATTGGTTGAAGTCTTGCACCAATCTTAACTAACTCATATTTATTTGGTTTTTGCACACACTAAATTTATTCCACCTAATCCTCCAAAACACCCCCAAAAAGGAAAAGAACAAAAACCCACCATCATTACTTATTGATATAACATAATGTCATGCTCTTAGTTTGAGCATGTTAGATATAATCCATACCCTCACCAAGCACATTGCACTACCAAACTAGCAGCCGGTAATCACAAAGTCAAAAGGAATTACATCACATAATAACATATTACATACATCGTTGTTGGATTAGTAGACCATATATCCACTTAAACCTAACTTTTTACATATAGTCAAAATCTAAAGGAGTGCAATTTTAAGTCATCCCTTGTCCGTTCCAAGCTTGTTACGAACAAAAGCAACTTGATTTCACATAGATATCATAATGTGGTGTGAATTATTTTATATAGACAATGTCACTCGTTGGAACATCCACTCGTATGATAAGATCGTATTCAAGTGGTGGAACATCCAAAACCTTAAGAGATATAATACCATTGATAGTTAAGCGTGTTTTATCCCATTCTAAAAATATTTAAAATATTACTCATACTATAATAAGAAAAGGCTCCCTGTATGCAATATAAGTTCTTAGATACATAGCACTCAATAGCTAGTTCATATAATATATTTTTATTTTGTAACTAATTTATATAATAACATAAATTTATTTAAGAAACATAAACTAAACATAGAGATGGATCCATCAATTTATTATTATGAATTCATTATTTTTAGATTCTTCAATTTAATAGAAGCGGACAAAATTTTTTTTGAGTTAGGTCAGGTTTGTCATATGATAACAATATGACATAATAATAATAGAAAAGTTATCAATAGAATGCAAAAATCACATAATATAAAAACGATGGTCTTTACACATTAAAACTAATACCCTAGCTATACTTGTTCCCTGCAAATTTTCATTTTTGAAAATATATGTATTACATCTTCGACGGAAACTTCTTGAAATAATTATTTTCTAATGTAACAAATGCAAGAATCGTTTATGTATCCATCAACCATCTGATTAAGCATTCCTTCTTCACACTTTAATTGAATACAAACTTCTTTCAACACTTAATGCTACAACCACTAAAACTAGTGATAACTTTCGTAAATGATAGAAAAACGGATAATAAATGTGTTTTTTTTTGTTTTTATCATCCTTTTGACAAGATAACCTACCCCATTTATTTGAAAAATCTCTGTATCTTTTTTTCACATTAACAATGTACTTACACTTAATACTTTAGTGTGTCTTTAACAAGTGAAGTCGAAATACTTAATAGGATTTATGTCTTTTTATTGTTTATCAGTTTTTCTTTTAAAGTCACATGTACATGTCAATCTTGTTTGATAAGTCTTTTCTAGCTTTTTTCATGCTGTAACAACCCAAACCCAATTAGAGCTGAGGTCCATATTACAATAATCAAAACAAAGCATAATTCCATAAAAATTAAATATTTTTTTATAAAAATAACTACAAAGACCTCTCTGACCTATTAGTTTATTCTTCTCATCAATTTAAATTCTCTAATTCTTTAACTTTCTTCACACGTCCCAAATCCATTTGAGTACTTGTCATGAAACAAAAAAAAAAGAAGAAAAAAAACACCTACACCAAAATTGTTCGCTAACGGAAAAAAACTATAGTAGTGACGTAACACGATCATAAGGATACAAAGTGTAATACCAATGGTTTTTGAGACGTTATTTGATAAAAACAAGAAATGACATGTCAATGGATAACGATGTTAGTGATAACAAGTAGCAATGCAGCTCGAGAACACATATGACTTGTTTATTAAAGAGCTCGAGTCCGAGCTTCAGATGTCGAGTTCGAGCCGGCTCGCGAGCCTAAACATCTTTTTGTTTATACCTTAAGTACATATTAAATATATACTACATAAATCATATAAATATATGTTATGATAAAAGGTATTAAATACCATATACTACGTTAATATAAAAAGTATGATTACATATAAAATAAAAGTATTTATAAGAATATAAAATTCTAATAATTTAACAATAAACGAGCCGAGCCCGAGCCAAACTTAAGCTTGAAAATTTTCTGACGAGCCGAGATTGAGCTTTCGAAATAAAACTACTAATGAGCACAACTCGAGCTCGAGTTTTTTCTAAACCAAAACGAGCCAAGCTCGAGCCTAAACGAGCTTAGACTCGGCTTGACTCGTTTGCACTCAAAATCCAAGTCATATGGAATAATTAGACAAAGAAAGATATATATTAAATCTCACTGGATGGTTGAGAGATCACCAACATTAATATTAATTAAATATAATTATTTCACAAAATATAATGCAAAACAATACTAAACTTCAGGATCAGTAATCCTTCAAACTCTATTAAAATCCAAATCACCAAATAAATTAAATTCAACCACTTTTGTTAGTTGACCACTCTACAATCCAGCCTAATCTCTTGCCCACCACTGATGCTACTCATCTTAATCATGGATTTCACAAATGCTTTCTCAACTCTGTTTTGAGCTAGCAAACTTTGACACCAATGTTTTCGTGTTTGCGGTTGTCACCAACGATTGATCAGAAGAGAAAATACTCTTTCCTTGTAGAAGTAACTTGTAATATCTGTTGTCAAAAGTCGTGGGAGTTGAATCAAGATTCGTGCCTGCGTTTTTGGCTGTGTTTTTCACAGGGCATACGCGCTGTAAACTGGCTGCAAATGACGATTGCAATGTCGGGTCAACATCTTGCTTTGAATTGAAGTTGTGTATCCTGTTCTGAAACGATGAGCAATGAGCAAACCCAAGTGTATGTCCTCCTACACATTGGTAATAGTCACCTTTGTTTAGTTTGCCTCAAAAAATTCTATACTACTACTTGAAAATTGTCATATAGAGTAAGAAATGTCATTTAATAATCCTATGTAATAAAAATGGCTAAAAATGAAACTTTTTATGACTTTTATCTTTTAGAACGGGACTAACCCACCACTTTTTAGATTCAATCGATTATGAAAATTTGAAAATCCAAAATTTGGTAAGTACCTGAAAAGTGCAAACTAAACCTCCATAGACAAGACCTCTTTGAGCAAAACTTTGTGCACTTGGGAGAGAGTGAAAGTGGGAGCTGGTAATTGTCGTGTTTCGGAGGCTTTTGATACTCTCCATCTTTCTTCCTTTTGGCACATCCCAGTGGGTCCTCCGGACTAGATTCAAACGACATCGTCAACAACACGAATCAATATTAACATCAACAAAGTGTCTAAAGTTTTAAACTTTTTATGGTATTAAAGAAGAAGAAGAGTTAATTACTGACCAATGACTGCATCTCTTGCTTGCTAATGCCTAAGATATAAGAGCAAGAGAATGTTTTATGGACATAAAAGCTCTACTGCTTTCTTGGCATTATCAATGACCGTAAAATGCATGCAAGAAATGTTTGGAGGTCCATCTTTCTTCATGCTTTGTGCTTCTTCGTTGAAATTCAACAACACAGAAACCATCACACCCCTACAAAAAGTCCAATCAATCAAACCAAATGACATACACTGGAATGACCTACAACGATTATACTTTTACGCCATGAATTTATATAAGTGATGATCACGAAGAATAATATAGTTCACCCTGCTGAAACAATCATGGAAAATTGCATTCTGAGAAGTGCAGCAGGAACGGGTGGATCATTCAAACATGGATTTCGTGACAAAAAACTGGTGAGGGTTGATTCCAACATTGGGTGCATGTTTGAATCCTAAATAAGTTGAACTTAATGCATTAACAAGCTCAATGGGGCTAAATGCTAAGAAAATGAAACAACTGAAAAGTAGGGAATGATGTTGGTGCCATTGTGGATTAGATAGCTGCAACTATGGTCTTGAGTGAGTTTGAATGTTGATGAAGAAGTTTGAGAGGAATGTTGGTATTTGTAGGGGAGGAAGATGAAGGGCAATGTTAGAGGGCTATGCATGAAGCTTCAGGTTTTTTGGGTTTTTTAAAGTTGAAAAATCAGGTGAGCTGAAATTTTTGTTGTAATATAAAAAGGTGGAGTTGTTGTTAATGGTTATGATAGGATGGATAATGCTAAAACTATTCTTCTAATGTTGAAGTCAAGTGAGCGGGAAAATGCGTGAATGTTTTAACGAAGTGTTTAAATATAAGAAAAACTATGATGGTGATTAAGAAGATTATATGATCTAATTTGTTTTATACCTTATGAACTGTAATTATTTGGTCTGCGTTATGTTGGTATAGTTAAGGTTCAGATTAGATCGAGTAGTATTTTACATTGAATTATAGAAAATAAATAATTGTTGTTTTCTTTGATTTTAGGTTGATAACATTTAGTATTTTTACTAGGTTGAACATGCATGTATGTATACGGCGTGAAAAAAAAAATATATAATAGAGATTATAATGTCTTTTAATCTATATATTAACGATTTTTTTCTGTTTCAACTTGTCATTCTATTCCTATAGTTTTGCCACTTGTCATTCTTTTAGAACATTTCTCCATTATTTTTACTCTGTAGAAAGTATTATAAGTAATGTTAACACAACTTAATTATCTCCCTTATTAAAAATAAATTTTGTAAGTGCTCTAAGTCATTATTTTTTTAAATCAAGCTATCTTTAAATACAGATATAAAGAAATAAAAATAACATATTTTTCATTATAGGAAAAAATAAAAAGAAAAATTAGTAAAAGAAATTTCTAAAACACTAAACCATTGAAACAAAATATTTAAACGATCCTTTTCCTTTTAAAAAAATATACAAATGTGAACTTTTTTGAAAATAGTCTTTCTTTAAAACAAGCAAAATAATTACAAACTAAGTTTTTAATAAACAAGATTTTATAAAGAATAAGTTTTTTATAAAAAAAATCTTCAAAATGACTGTTTGAAAATAAAACTATTTAGATAAGAGAGTTAAAAAATATAGTATAACGTTTTATTTCTTGACGAATTAAGTTATATTAACATATCTTATATTAAAATATCCAACGTGAACTATCGTGGTTTATACTAAATATAATCCGTTTAAGAATGAGTTATAACTATCATTATCATTCCATCAATAATAAAGAAAAAATAAATAAGACTTGTACAAAATTGTAAGGCTCATCATAATAATTTTTTATTTCTCTCTATGATTAATAATAACATTGAATATTAATAATATACTCATACCATTCAAAATTGGAAGAAAACATATAATTTAAAAATTAAAAGCCTATTTTATTAACAACACACTTTACAAAAGAATAAAAGTTTTATAAAATAAAGAATATAATGAAATTTAAAAAAAACAATATTTTTCTTTAAAACAAACTATTAAAAACCCAAATTTTTTTATAAAAAAAAAGTTTTAAGAAAATACATATTATTATTTACTTCAAATAGCTATTTATACGTTAATGATAATCTTATTTGATCTTGATTTATGGTTTTATAATTTACAATTAGATATTGTTATTTATTCAACAGTTTGAACGAGATACTAAACAGTCATAGTGCTTATAGAAAATTGTAAATTATTGTGGTGATCGAAACGTCAACAATTCTAAGTGGAGCAGCCTAGGGTGTAACATGCTAAAAAGTAGCTAGGTGTTTGTGTCATAGTATTGATTTATTAGCAGTAGATCAAAACGCTTTTTTTTGCATCCGGCTTCTCCAAGGTTTTATAAAAATATAATTTTCATTCCCAAAAAACTTAACTCGGCTAATTATTAAAATATTTATTAACTTTAAAATTCAAAACAAAATCCAGCGATTACATAAGCATAACGAGTGCGAACTAAAATACGAAAAGATATGG
>JACVEC010000114.1:0-94884 GCA_025215565.1 Flaveria ramosissima | reverse complement strand
ATCTTCAACCTTTTCATCATGACTGAATCACGAGATTGTCGGCTTCATCGGTGAGGGAGGAGAATGGACCTCGTTTTTTTGGGGCGTTCAGGAACTCACTGCGAAAAGGGTGTATAATCGTCATCACCTTTATATCGTGATCTAGTTCTACTCCATTGTGGTTGTGTAATTGAGGGATTTTGTTGTAGTTTAAAGAATAATTTTTATCAATTTATGTATTTAATAATTTAAATTAACGGAGTTAATTTTTTGGATGAAAATAACAATTTTTTAAAACCTTGGGGAGCCGGATTCCAAAAATCTTTTTCGGATTCCACCTCTACTAGCGCCGGCCTCCACAACCCCCACCACCTCCACTGCCGCCGGCCACCACAACCCCCACCATCTCATTGTCGCCTTCCACCACAACCCAGACCACCTTACTGCCGCCTGCCACCACAACCCAGACCACCTCCACTACAGCCCATCACCACAACTCACACCACACCTACACCACCTCCACACCTCACCCATACCACCGCTCACACCACCACTGATACTGACCATAAACACAACTGACATCACCTCTATTGTCGCCCGCTACCACAACCCACACCATTTTCACTGCCTCCTATCATCACAACCAACATCGCCTTTAGTGTCACCTGTCGACTTTACTGACGATGGTGGAGGTGGTGGTTGCGGTGGTTGTTGATTCAAAGATTGAGGGGGATGGCTGGGGATGGAGAGAGAGAGAGAGAGAGAGAGAGAGAGAGAGAGAGAGAGAGAGAGAGAGAGAGAGAGAGAGAGTGTGTGGATATAGAGAATTAAGTGGGTGGATGGAGGGTTTTTTTAATTAAATTAATATTATATAATGGATATGAGTTTAAGGTTGTTTTATAATTTTATACAAAGTTAACTGAACAATTTAACAGAGTTAGTTATTTGGATTCAAATGAAGATAAAAATAAAATAATAGGAGGCAAATCAAGACTTTGAAACAATAGGGATACAAGTGGTCAAAATGGAAAAATATTAGGGATGCAAATGATAATTTACTCATCAATTAATTATAACTTCTTGAGGATTTTATAAAATCTTACTTAAATCATGTAATAGATAAGTTTCTTACCAAGTAAATAAAGAAAGTAAGAGAAAATTACATAAATGATCCATGTGGTTTGATCAAGTTGTATGTTTGATCCCCGAATTTTAAAAATGACAAAATTAATCAAAACTTTTGTGTGCGTATTGCACGTTTGGTTCGTAGATATTAAAATTTTCAAAGTTAGTCAACACTTTTACGTGCGCGTTGCACGTTTGGTCCTAGAAATTAAACCTAATTCGTTGTCCAAACTTTTGTGAAATGCGTAAAAACTAACAAAATTTAACATTAGGGACCTATGCAACATGCATACAAAAATTTGATCTGACTTTATTTTCAAAATGTAAGAACTAAACGTGCAATCTATCTAACAACAAAGACAATTTATGTAATTATCTCTAAACATAAATTAGTCCACTAAACCTTTTGTAATTAAAAAGTGTGAAAACTACAAGTAAAAACAAAACATCAAAACACAAACCAGGAACCATTAGATTGTTGGAGGACTAAACTTGTCAATTACCGTAAGTGGGCCATGAAACGTGTAGCAATGGCGCGTGAATTACAGACTAACAATGTGCGAGTATGCTTTTGTTTATTGTCGGTGGGACCAAATTTTTGACTCAAGATGAAGTCTTAACAAGTCCACGAAAGGTCAGCTTTGACTTGAGGTCCAAATTACGAAAGGTCAAAATAATTAAATAAAAATAAACAAGTGTATAATAATCAATTCAATATAAAACGAATAAATATTAAAATACTAGGTTAGTATCCCGTGTATTAAACAGGTTGAATAAATAATTAAAAATTAAAATTTATTAATTATAAAATAATATTTTGCTATAGGATACGATTGAAATTACTTATAAGTAATAATTACAAGTAATAAAATAATTTCTTTGTCTTTTTAGAAAAAAATTCAAACATTTTGTTCCAAATTAAAACATTTACAAAAGTGTCATTTATTAAAAAAATCTCATTATAACTCTGAATTTTAATTATTTTGGTTTATAAAAATTTTATTACTTAAAAACACTAACTTTTAAATATTTCTTATTTTTAAAAAAGTTTTATGTTTTAAAAAAATTTTGTATCTTAACAAATGTTTCCTTAGAAATTACATTTATATAAAGAAATCTTTCTTAAACTATTAAAAAACTATATTTAATTTAAAAAAGAATTAAATAATATCATTTGTAAATAATGTAATTATTTAATAGGAAAGATGAGCGGGAAAATTAGAATTAAAAACTCTAAAATTATATCAAATGTTCAACTAAAACCTTTTTTTATTATAATAGATAGATTCATCTGAACTGTTAGGGTATAATTATAAAGTTTTCCTTTTTACATTTTAACTAGGTTTTCCCATCTATACTTGTGTTAGATTGATTCATATTCTAGTTGTTATGTGTACTTTTATTATTTTATATTTTGGTAGGCTCTCTATATATAGAGATGTCATGGTTGCTTGAACATGCATACAAACATATATTTTTCGTCTCCATCATTTCTAAAGTTTCTTTGTTTAGAGTTATAATTAATGTTAATAGTTATAACCGAGCGACTAATATCCCCAATTTTAAGGAGTGATTGTTGCAATAAATAGTAAGTTTTTAAAGTGTTCTAATTAGATCACTTATACTTTTATTTGTCCCAATCAGGTCATCAATATTTTTATTTTTTCTAATCAGGTCACTAAAATTCTAGGGGTATTTTTATTAGCTCACTCATTTTTTTTCAAAATTTTTAAATAATTCGTAATTTTTTTTAAATTGTTTCAATTCTTTATAAATATTGTTAATATTTTATATATTCAATTGTTTTTAAAATATCTTTACAGTTTATGGGTGATCTAATTAAAACAATTTTGAAACATTGGTGGCCTGATTAGGACAAAAAAAACTATAAGTGACCTGATTGAGACAAAAAAAAATTTATGAGTGACCTGATTGAGACAAAAAAGATTATGAGTGACCTGATTGAGACAAATAAAAATTATGAGTGACCTGATTGAGACAAAAAAAATTATGAGTGACCTCATTGAGACAAATAAATTTATGAGTTACCTGATTATAACAATCTTGAAATTTGATTACTATTTTACAAAGTCATCCTTTACATATTTGTCCAATCCATAAATTTAATACATATTTTTCCTTCCTAATACATATATATTACATATTTATCCATTTCATTAAAGTGACTATTTTATTATGTTATTACTAAAGGATTTTAAGTATTGATGTTTTGTTATTGTAGTTGTTTAAAACTTTGACAAGTGTGTTTTGTATTTAGAGATATAACTTTGATTCTCAGTGATTATCGTTTTGAAATTGAGTTTTAAACTTTTGTATATGAAGTTGTATACGTATTGTTTTTATATATGTAGAAAACTTAAGCTTGAGAAAATATGTCGTTGGTGTTATTAAGAATGGAAATGTGTACAAAATAACTTGGTAAAAATACGGATACAATAATCATTCAATAAATAATTTTAATAAAATGAGTAAATTTGTAATATATATGTTTAGAAAGTGGAAAATATGTAATTAATTTTTCAGCTTAAGTAAACATTTAATTAATGATTTTAAAAAGGGAAAATATGTAAACGCCCTATTAAGTTTTATCAAGACGACTCGTTTCAAGCTTCACGGAAAACTTGTGTAGAGTCGATCTCGAGCAGCTAGGATCGTTATATTTCAATTTGTTGGGTACTACTTGGGTATGGGTCTAGGACTCTAGGGTACAATACAACATAGGTTGGTTGAAAAAGTTATTGCTATGCAATTCATCTCTGAGCCCACAACCGTAGCCCATCTAGCTTTCAAGTCCAGCCCAACAAGCCCTTTTCTTTTTAAGTTTTATAATAAAGCTAATCCATAAGTGATGTAAAAGATATATATTTATCAAAAGCATAAACCAACAAAATAAAATGCTTTATAAGTGTTGTACAAGGGTGAAAATAATTAAATAGTAGTAACATATAATCATTTGTGTAATCAATGCTAATACGCTTAGTGAGTAATTTAATCATACACCGTACCAAAAAAAAAAAGACGAAGATATATGGTAAATCTTGACCAACCTTGATGGGGTTGGATTTAGTGAAGATCATGAAATGAAACAAGTAATTGAGGGGATGAAATCAAAGGAAGAATGTTCCATTTGTCATCACTCCTTTGTTACTATTATTTTTACAAATTTTCGTTTATTTATTATATCCAAGAATTTACACAAAGGTGTCCACCGACACGTAAAGATTAAAATAATATTCCAATAAACATTTTGATTGTCTTGTGATTATATTTGATAAGTTAGTTAATTATCATGTTTTACTGTTGACCAACAATCTCTTATTGAAAATTAGTAATTATTTTATTGATAATTGCATTATGATCCTTCCATAACAACATTTTGATGGACAATATTGTCGTTTAGTAAATCTATGAACATGAGGACATACTTCACTAATTCTTTTTAATGTTCGGTTACATAAAACACATAAATGTTGTTTTTCTCATCAAAGTTTTAAGAAGAATCATACTATAAACATGAAATCTCCATCATAACTTAGGCATCCAAAAATATGTGATAAATCTTGGCCAACCTTGGTAGAGCTGTGTTTAGTGAAGATCGTGAAAGAAACAAGTAATTAATGGGAGAAAATCAAAAGAAAATGAAACATTTGTCATCATTTCCTTTCTTCTTTTTCTTTACATAATTTTTATTTTATATATTATACCCAGGTATCTTTTTTTAATGGCAAATGCGTGACCTTGTTTCGAAGTATAGGTGTTATCTTAATCTGGTCCACATATACGTTTCCCAGCTAAAACTGCACCCCAACCCCTTCAGGAGAAAACTCGTTGCTGAAAAAACTTCATAGCTTAACTCTAAGCATTTTGCTCAAAATAAGACTTAAACCTATAACCTCTCAACATTTACATATTATGGGTACCTCAGTTTTAAATAGTTGATCTAAAAATCATTGGTGTTATATCCAATATTTACAATTCTTTAGTTAATAAAATTATGTCTAAAATTATGTTGGTTCTAACAAAGAGTATTATTAGAATAATGAGAGATCATGTAACTTTACTTGGAATAGTTTGTTAGGAGTTGTATAAAATACGTTAAGTAATATTGATGAATTTGATTGTATTATCACTCAACGAGCTGCAGTTATCTCCTATAAATGCTTTAAGTTGGTTTTTAATGGGGGTTAGATGATGATATAAGATGTTCTGTAATCTTTAGCGTGACCTCTATACAAGCACATTCTCAACCAAACTCCAATATATAAAGTTAACAAACAAAAAGGAATGCCAACTTACAGAAACACCTTGTCACCTTCAAACAACTTAAATAGCTTGGGAAGAAATAACAAATTGGTTTAGCAAAGAGTACCAAAACTAAAGAGATATAGAACACTTGGTCCAAAATTTACACGGTTTGTTAAAACTGGAAAGCGAATTTAACAGTTTATCTTATATATAGTTAGCATAACCCTTGCCAATTCTAGGTTGCATATTGAAGGATATTTCTATGAATTTCATAGAGTACCAGAATCACAACAGAAAAGTTAAATTTGAGAGGTAGCATACATACTGGTTACCTTTAGCTGAATGTTAATATAATACTGCTTATGTTATAAGAACTACTCTTTTGGAGATAGATTATGGACAAGCCCCTCCAATTTAGCATTTAATGTTACCCAGATCATCTTATTTTTTTAAAAAGTGAGTTGCAGATGTGTACTTAATCTACATAAATCAATATAGCATCACATCCACATCCCTTTCATAAGTATACATAGTCTTGTTCCATTATTGCTAGACTGAAATCGACATAACATTAAAGCTTGACGGGTAATATACACAAAAAATACCCTTTCCTAACGATACTTCGTGAAAAGAAAAAAAAACTAGGGCTTGAGGGGTGTCAAATGTGTAAGAATAGAATGGAAGTTGAATGAAAGATTTGAAGAAGAAAAAAACCTGGAGCACCTGGTGTTTGTAAGAATTTGGGTGAGAGATATCAAGTGATATTGCACTGCTGCAAATAAGGGTGATTATATTTGACATGTTTTCTCCAATATGTTTTGTATTTCTCGATGGCGATATCTAGCCATGGTTTCATAACTCCATCATAGTGTATGACTGCTGCGTGCTCGATATCTTCTTGTTTAATACCAGAATGATATCCTAATCCATGAACATGCCATTTCTGGTCCAAACCAATGGTCTGATTGTAAAATGTCATCCAACCTAGGGGTAAGCTACCGGCTTTCCACAGCGGTTTATTTTTCCCTGCGTTTATGTATAGTAACAATGAAATGAGTGTTTTCGAATTGTTGTTCCAAGTGACTACTACAAGAAAAGAAATTATTCTTTCTTGATCATCTCAGCTCATTTACTTGTGAACGGGTCAATTTCAAGTTATGTAAATCAATGGGTAAAATAAAAAATAGGTAAATAATAAATATAGTTGAACAGGTGTTAAGTTGCAAAAAGAAGTTTTGGGTCAACCGAACCCAATTAAATAGCAACAAGTGTGTATGTAAAAGGGGCAAATTCAATGCATTTATCCTGAATGGTCAATTAAAATTTTAAACCCGTTTAAGATATATTTTGTGACATGTTGAGGATAATATAATAGAAACTGAGTTATACATATATTATTGGTCAGCATTTGTAGAAAATGAAATGCAGGGCAGAAAGGTGTCAATTAATATTCCTACATCTGCCTGCAACTTTTAAAACAAATATTGTAAAAGTACGAATAAAATATTGAAATGAAAGAAAAGGGTAGCAATTACATACCAGTTGCAAGTATTGGTTATAGACATTGGTCAGATTCCTTCTCCTCCACTCTTTCATATCAAAAACATTTACACCAAACGCCCACACACACTCCTTGTTGCTAAATCTTTTTCCCACCATCGGGTCAGATAGGTTCAGTAACATATCCAACCTGTGAAACGCGGGATCATGCCCTTGACAAGTCTTGACTGCCCCGTTGACTTTGCCCATCATATTTACCCTCCAAAGGCGTGTTAAATCTTTTTGTACAACCACATCATGGTCAAGAAGTACAATTTTATTTAATACTGGAAAAATGTCTGGTAAATAAAATCTGAGGTGGTTTAAAGTAGAAGTGTATCTCGGGTCCTGTGAATCATGGCCATTGGTGTTTGGTGGGTCGTATTTAGTGGAGAACCAATCAAAATTGTGCATGTTATGAATCTGGATTTTAGCTTGTTTAGGAGGATGTAATATGAACCACATTGAGATTGCTGCAAAGTTGAGAGAATCTGTCACCACATGGAACACAATTTTGCCTGGGTCCTGCAAAATAAGTAATGAGATACGATCAAAAAGAGTATATTCTGATGCAGTCAAAATGGGCCACGTCAAGTCGCACTGATCCCCAACATTTTGTAGTTCCTTTTTACTTGAGCTTTATAGATAACTAGAAAGGTGCCCGCGCAATGCGGTGGGGCAACATTTTACATCCGACACAAGTTTCTAATATTTTTTAATCTTATAGCAATTTTACAAAAATTTATTATATTTTTTCTAAGCTAAAATTTAAAACACCAAATAAATGGATTTTGCATGATGACTTATACATTTACACCAAAACGTTTAAAAAATACACATTTACGATTGTAGTATCAAAAAGTTTAAAACATGATAGATTGATATAACATAAATCTTAAAACAAATTAAGTTTTTTTGGTTTATGGGTAAATAATGTAAAATTTTATGTAATTTATAGTAATTATAAGGTTATTATGTAACTAATTGTAAGGGGTAATTTGTAAATAATGTTAAAAATACTATTTTACCCTTAAAAATGGTTGTATCTTATGCATTGAGTGAGGTAAGTGTTCTTAATTTAATGGTATCTTAAAATACCCTTCTCATGTGCTTTATATATAGTATAGATAAATGTATCAAATTTGATTAGCAAATAACTGATTATGAAGTTAATATAGCTTTTCAATGGAAAAACAGATTTAAAAGGTTGTAAGCAATTATATACCATCGGGTCACTTTTGACCCATTCGACCCGTTACCTGGTTTCATTTTTATCCAGTAGGCAAACACTACCAGTCAGAAACAAGAATCATGTATCTGATAATAATCTCCTAACAGCTACAGTACTACTTAAAGTAATCATCTCCCAGACTATGCCTCAGAATTATCTAATCACCCATAGCATAAATAAAGGACCGACAAATGTAAGAAATAAGCATATGAAGCCAGGTCAGCATACCTTTGCAGTAGAAATAGTTGAGTCCACCACCACTGAACATGCCAACACATTATCAGAAAACACAACAAAATGATAACGATTTAAATCATGCACATCTGGATTGCTGGGAAGCTCTCTCTCTTCAGGATTTAAAGCAAAATATTCTGCTGTAAGCCTCATGGAAAGACAATGCAGCCCCTTTGGAGTAGTTCTTCCTGCAAGCTGTACAAGAAATGATTCTTGCTCCTTTTGTACTCTAACCACTTCTTCAGCATTGTTAGTCATAGCACGAAGCTTCTTCACCATGCTAGAGCAATCGGGATATATTCGCGCTGCTTTTTGCAAGGAACGTTCCATGGCGCGCATCCTCTGGAAAGCCCTGAAAAGAGGACGGGCTCAGATTGATTATGAACATGCATTAGTTTATGATTGGGATAACAGTTTTATCCAAATAAAAAATCATAAAAATGATTATTAATAGAGTAACATTAGCCATATATCTAACTGGTACTGTATACAAACCCAAATAGAAATATGAAAACCAACCCTCTTATCCTGCAAGATTTGAAAGATATAGCAAGAAAGTAAAGGTGGCAATTTGAACCATTTGCTTATGAATAGGTCAATTCACATTATGTTTTCTCACTAATGGATTAAGCGCGTATAATAAAAGACTTTTGCATAGAAGGAGACAGGTCAAATGGGTCAAATCCAGGCTATGCCTTATCTCTAAGAGGTCAAACCCGTAAAATGAAAAAAAATATTAGCTTAAAAGAAAATGGGTCAAACGTCGTGTAGTGAATTTTCGAGGCATAAAACATCCTAAACCATTTTGTTCAAAGTATTTAGATTATCGCTAAAACAATATGATTTTGTAATAATATTTGACGCTTTGGAGAAAAGTGTTTTGGTCAACCTAACCTATCCACTTCTTACCCATGTTAAAAGGTTATCCAATTTGACCCAATACTCGACCCACCAATTTTCAACTAGAAATCAATCTTGACATCTGTACAAAATCAAACTTCTGTGCTTGATCACATATTAAAGGAAACTCTTTTTCATCTATATTCTACAATACTCATGCATAAGCAAGACAGATGAATAAGTAACCTCCTAGACAGATCAGAATCTTTGCGAGCTTCTCCCATGGCTCGTTCTAATTCTTTAACTCGTAACCGTAATTCTTTTATTAAGTGAGCATTGCCAGCTGGCACTGCAAAACTCAAGTAAGCTTTGGCCCTTATCAGCTGATCTTTCATCTCTTTGATCGTCTTATCCATTACCCTTCGCTCTTGCGGTTGCACATCCTGGGCCTGCCGGAGTGTTGCACGACCTACCTCTCCCTGCCATGTCATCAAAACAAAAGAAAAATATTAAATTTTTTGGTTTTATGTTGCTCTTTATAACCGTTAATCTAGGTCGTGTGCTATCGTGCTGTACTTTTATGCCATATAAAAAAACACAGTACAAACCACTATTAAGGTCATCGTTGGCCATATGAAGCAAGAGGGTTATGATATATTACCCATGCTGGGAATGCTTAACAAATCAGAAAAAGGCAAAGATTTCTAAGTGTATCTAATTATCTCAAATAGTAAATAAAAGATATGAAAAGCTTATAACTGCCAATAATTTAATTTTACATATAAAAATAACTATGTAAATCAGTCGTGATTCATTTATCGACTAAAATTAGATGTTTACATTAAGAGTGTTCTTATTTGTGACAATGTTAATATTATGGAGTGTTTGATGTGTGTTTACATCTTAAAACACAGTAATTACTTTGAAGCGTTCACGTCATCAGTGAAAGTGATTATGATTCTAGTTTTTCATCATTTAGGGCAAAAACAATCACATCAGAGAAAAAAGGTGAATAGTGGTAAGAGGATATCCAATAATACATAGTAAATTTATTTCAAACCAGATCTAAGCACCCCTTGTATCCAAAATAAGCTTATTCTACAAAATAAGCGAATGTACTTAAGCCACATTTACAAAGTAAATGACAACACAAGCTAGATCATTTTAGTGAAGAAACTTAAAAACCTTATTCAGCTTCACTGACTATGTTAAACACCCCATAATGGTCATGGAAAAAATTGAAGCTATCAAACCTTTTTTCCTGAAGTTAGCATCATTTTCTCTTCTTGGCTCTGTATATTATTTCCTTTGGAATCAGGATCTCCTTCTGAAATCATTCAGCAAAATATGGTTATAGTCAAATGTAAGCAATAATCAATAAATCGAAATACAAATAGCCAAATAGGATGTGCAAAAGCCAACCATTTGTTTTTGTAATATCATTGTTTCCTTTTGCATCAGGATCTCCTTCTGAAATCATTCAGCATATAAAATGATTAATGGTCACATGTAAACAATAAATAATCAAACGAGATACAAATGGGACGCACAAAGGACCAACCATTTCTTTTTGTAATAGCATTGTTTTCATCAGATTGATCAGACTTAATACCGAAATCTAGTGATCCAGAACTGACAAGAGGATCAAAGTTTACATCTCTGTAAACATTTAAGATGGGTTCTCTTATGCCTCCACCTTCCTCCTAATACACAACCATAAGTAACTTAAGACTCCCAAATAATAATAATAACAAATTAACAATCATATTTCTTTGCCACATTAACATTCCCAATTAGATCAAAGAAGAAGCTAGCATTTCAAATCACCTGCTTCACTAGATTCAGCTTCAACAATTCCCTCCTACCTTTCTGGAAAAAAAAAGAAAAAAAAATGAACCATTATATGTTAATCCACATAACAAATAACAGTATTACACTAATCATAGCAAAATCAACAAACATGTTCGTATTAAACAACTTATGTTTGTCACAAAACAATCAACAAGTCTAATTCAGGCAATCCTGACTCCATTTTTCCCTCATGATCTAACAAACTACGCTTCAATAGTTCGATTACATATATCCATCTGTTACGAACTCACTTCGATTCAAAATCGTTGCCCAAACACACACTTTCAATCCATTTAACAACAACATTCACAGTTACTTAATCAATCAAACCCTCGCACGCAAACTAAAGCATAAAAAACGCAATGAGAATTGAGATCATACAAAACTCGATATGTCTTCAATAAACCCCGTCGATTCTGCATAACAAAAAAACACATTCACATCAGACAAACAGCACTCCTAACAATCAATCAATCAACCAATCAAAAAACGAACAACATCAACAACAAACCGTATAGCAGAATAATCGGGGCGAAAACAGAGAGAAACAGCAGACAGAGGATGCATATCCTCGTGCGTCGACGAAACTGCTTCATCAAACAGGAAGAATAACGCCGGAAAACTTGATCATCGGTAATACAGAAGTACAGATGGTGTGTATTTGAAGATCAATTGATGGAGATTTGATGATTATTTAGTTATTAGGGTTTTGAGGATGAAACTGTGGGTTATTGTGAGTGGTTGATGTGAGTAAATAGTGTGTGATTTGAGAGAGAAAGAAGCGGAGAAGAAGGTGTGAACGCCATGTTCGTTGCTGCAAGTTAAATTTTGTAAGATGAAGTGATAAAAAGTAAATAATAAATTGTAAAACAACTTTAATGATTATTATTATTTATTATTCTCGTGGTTATTATTCTAATCATCAATTAGTTATGACTCATCAGTTTAGAAAAGTTATTTATGTGGCAATAATAACTTGTTTGGACTGTTTACTTTTTTTAACGGACAACGAATAATTATTAAGCTCGGTCACCATGGTAAACCCATTGGCGAAAGGTCACCCACGCCCGCGAACACAGACAGCGCTGGTGACCCGGCTCGCCCACCATTCCAAGGGAAACCCACCACCCAAAGGCCCACTGTAGTAAAACCTTTGACCCACTTAAAGCATATTGCATCTAGTAAGACTCCAACCCATGACCTTCACTTTGAAAAATCATGAGGTGCCTCATCCTAACCCACTTGATCTAGGATGTTGATACATATGTCCTAGTTTATGTGCTTAATGTAAAAGTCTGTCATGTCTTACACATATGTAATGAATGAGTTGAATGAAATATAATATGTGGTTGATATTTATAATGTTTAATATTTCATAGTATTATTGTGTGTTAAAGTATACTGAACTTACTATATAGGTTTGAGGTTGTTGTGCATAGTTCTTAGTCAATAATGATTGAGAAAAATGTGTTCAAACTTAGTCGTATGAGTCTTCATGCGAACGGACCATGCTAATGGACCATACGCATGAATATCTCATGCTAATGAACCAGTCGCACGACTGAACCAGATGACTGGATCAGTCGTACGAATGAGACATGAGATTGACTCAGTCGCACGACTGAACCTTCAGTCGTGCGTATGAATCAGTCGCATGAGTCAGTCGCACAACTGAACCATGTTAATGGTTCAGTCGCACGAATGAAGACTGCAAACCTATAAATACCACTTAATTCGTGGAAAAACGTAACTTAGACACATACTCATAACCTAGCCGTACAGAGCGTCCAGAAAGCCTATTCCAAGTTCATAATTTGCATCTGATCGTTTTCTACTCGTTCTTAACGTTTCTTTAATCGTTATATTGATCGGGATTGCGTTCTCACTGATTGGATCGCCATCAAATAGGATTCCACACTATTTGATCTGGTTTCACACATTATCAATTAGTATTCCGTACGTACACGGTCCTGACATAGGACTTATTGGCTTTGGGCTATTTACTTAATATCGTTTTTAGCTTCTACTTTTGTTACCAGACATAGTTAGCATTCGATTCTTGCTTGATTTCACTCGTAATGAATTAATGATAACAGTGAAAGAAATGAGAAAACCTACAAGAGTAATCTAAGAGGCCGTTTAATTCACAGAATTGTTTATGATAGAATTATAATTGAAATGGAATCTTACTAAAATTGATAAGCGTTTGATTGGTAGTTTTGAGTGTAATTGAAATGTTAATTTTAAACATTTAATGGAATTGTTAAACATTTTATTGGTAAATGAAAAAAAAAATGAATTTCAACTGATTTAGAAAGATTTTTCAATTACAATTCCATAACTAATCAAACAACCTTTTGAATGGTAAATTTTCTAGTTTCAAATCTCAAAAATTGTGTGTACCAAATGGTACCTAATAGAATTTAATTGTAAATCTATGATAATAATGTAAACGAAAGTGAAAGTTAGAATTTTCATCAATCAAACCGTATTATGGAATTTTATCGTCCAATAAGTTATTGTTTGGATTATTTAAATTCAATTTGCATTAGAAGTAAACTCGTATTAAGCCCCTTGCGTTGCAGCGGGGGGCGTAAAGCCATGTTAAGTAATATCAATGACACACCATCGCAACTGACCACCAACACAGGAAAAACTCGTATTAAAAAAGAAATATAAAAGAAAGAAAATAAAATCGAACGAAAATTAGGCGTAAAAACGTTGAACCACGTAAGCAAAACGTGAATCATATTAAACAATAAGTAAGTCGATCTAGAACCAGCGCGTTGCAAAAATGTCGTTAAACGGGACAAATATGAGGGTAAAAAAGTTAATTTACACACACGCACTGTGATTGTTATTTGCAAAATTTATACGGAAACGCGAAACAAAAAATTTGCAAAATATGAAAAGTATGGGGGATCAAAGATGAAAATAAAATAAAATATTATGACTAAACTGTAAGATGTGAAAATAGTAGGTTAAAATTAAAAAAAAAGTTAAAGTTTAAGAAAAAGACAAAGGTGAGTATAATTCATTAAGCATACAAAAGTTGCTAATTAGTATTATATAAATATCAAATAGAAAAATAAATTTTAATAATTCAAGACATGGTATATTAAACATAATAATCCTTACTGATATTATATGATATTACACCATTAACTTTAACTTTTATTGTAAATAACAATCTTATACGAATAATTATTATAAATTTCCAATTTAGTTTGGTCCCAAGAATGATTATGACAATTTTTTTTTACTTTAATGAAGAGCCTTCAAAAAATACCATCTCTTTGAACTTAACCGATAAACTAAAGCTGTAATAAATGAAAGTTTATAAGATCGAGCAATAAGTTTTAAAGTTTATTGTATATATAGTAAAGTGATTGGTCGTGGTAAAGTTAATTGTAGTAACTAACTTGTATTTTCATATAATCTAGCTTTAAAAAAGTCTTATCGGCATAATATTGTAAATATTAGAAATATGAACCTAGAAAGTGAAGTTTAAATGATGCCCTATTAATAAAACTTTCTCATTGATTATATTAAGGATATCTCAAACACGTATTATTTTTATTAGTAATATAACAATATATTTTCAGTAGTTTTTATTGATTTCATGTCATGTAATTTGCGTCGAGAATGATATTATTTGTATTGCATCAAGAGTGTTGTTTTATAAATAAAATATGAATCGGTTTTGTTGTATAGGTGGACTCCTTAATAAATATATGTTTTGCAAGTCACGTGACGACCATGTACAATGACTTAAAAAATACTCCAAACTTATAAACAAATTAACATTAATTATTTAAATGTTTTATAGATATAACGGATACGATGATGGTTTTGAAACTTGAAAGAGATGAAAGAATGCATCTTCCGATTTAGGTTTGATTATTGTACGATTAATTAATTTAATTAGTTTATTGTTTGTTGGTTTGTTTAATTAAACACACACAATCACTTAAATAAACATAATTTATTGCATGTATTTGTTAAAATGAATATAAACAATCACTAATGAACATAAACATATATAAACAAATACAACTAAAAGTAAATAACAACAACCAAACTAATATATAATTATCACCAGTAGTCATGGATGATAAAAGTATATCCAATATTTTAAATTTTTAATGAATGAGATTGTAAATCAAATTGTTTGTTGGTGTGATGGTAACATCACTACAAGCAAACTGTTTTCGAGTTATTATCGAGCGAGCATTAAACAATACACGAGTAGTTAATTTTAAATGAGACACGAACAATGAGCTTTAAACAAGACACGATCGAGCTTTTTCAAGATGTTTGACGGCTAGCTACATTGACAATCTTTTAAGTGATTATACTAGCGTGCCATCTTTTAGGGTATGTGTACTTTTATTTTTTATTTTTAGTATTTTTAATATTATCCTATATATTAATACACAAACGCGATGATCAGTGATCGAGGGATAGTTTTGGAATTTCGTTGTTTATTATAATTAATTTTTTATATATTTAGTTATTCTTATTTCTTTTAAAATATTATGTCCATACATTATCCTATATATCAATAGACAAACGCGATGAATAATGATCGACGGATAGTTTTGGAATTTCGTTGTTTATTATAATTAAATTTTCATATATTTAGTTATTCTTATTTTTTTAAAATATTATGTCCATAAATTTCCGAAAACACCATTATAGTGTTTATTTATATTTACTTTTATATAAATTTCATTTGAAACCGGCTTTAATAAAATATTATATATTTAAAATTTTTGTTCAGAACAATGAAATGTTTTTTTTTTCAAATATACCATAGCGACATTCACCTACGTTTTAGTATAAATTTTATCTAAATCTAGCTGCCACAACGTGCAACCAAAACCTAAACATCATTAATAATATTTTAAACCTCATATAAAATAATAAAACCATTGCAAACACGTGCTTTGATAGCGAGAGCTTTGATATTATTTAGAGCTTTATATAAAATAACAAAGTAGTTAAAAAAATTCAAGTTGAAATTTTGACAAAAATAAGCAAATCACAACTAAAAATAATTTGATACAATTAAGTACTTACAAAATTTGATTTTATAAAATTTCATATTGTAAAAGTTATAGAGAGAAAAAAATAAAACTCTTAAATGTTAAAAGGTAGAATAAGTTTTAATAAATTGTATGATCGCGAATTTATGACTTGTATATCAAAACGTGCAATTACATTTTGAACACTGAAACGTGAAAAAAGTTGAAATGGTGTGCTCGGGCCTACAAACCAAAAAAGTTGATCGTGATAGGGTACAAATGTACGACTGTGACATGGTGCCTGTGAGTATTATGATATGATGGGCCCGTTTAAAGCTTTCTACACTACTGATCCACGTTTACTTTGTAATCATTTTTCATGTGTCTAATGATTATACACATGATCATTCAAAAATCAAATTACTAAACTCGCGTTAGGGTGGTGGGGTGTAAACGCCGTAGCCATCGTGACACACCACCCACAAACGGATCTTTTTTTTACCGTTGGAGAATATCCCCACACCCCACCACCCCCACCCAACGACTAGTTGCAAAAAAAAAATACACTATAAATACAACCTAAAACTCATAAATTACACACCAATTCAACAAAAATCTTCTCTGCTTACTCTACTCACTAGCAATTTTTAAAAAATATCTCGTGATATTTATTTTGTTTCATCCTCGTCCTATTCGGATGGTTCCCAGTCTGACGGTTGGACTTTTTAAGTCTTCTTGCCGACGAGGCTGAAAGTTTGAGAAAAAAGATCTTGAAACATGATCGTGTTGGGACTAATAATGTTTTTATGAACGATAATTTTTTGGAGAACCAAAAATACACAGACGAGATGTTTAGAAATAGGTTTCGGATACCTCAAGATTTATTTTTACGCATAGTTGAAGATATACGCAACAACTTTCCATGGTTTTAAAAAGGGTTCGATTGGAGGTGGAAAGAAAGTTTCAAGGTGATACAAAGTTACACTTCGGCAATACTTTAACTCGCAACAGGTAATTCACCTTACACATACAAAGAATACTTAGCTATGTCTGTTAGGACTTTTTGTGAATATCTTGAATATTTTTGCAACACTATTATTGATTTATGCGGTGATGAATTTTACGAAGATCCACTAGTCATGACATTGCATTATTGTAGGTTGCACATCAATATAGACGTGGCCTTCCGGGCATGCTCGGTCGCATTGATTGCACTCATTGAGAATGTAGAAGTTGACCTACTCATTTGTGAGGACAATATCATCGAGGTGATGATGATGATGGTCCAACAACGATTCTCGAAGCCGTGGTGTCACAAGATGTGTGGATTTGACATACTTATTTTAGTGTAGCTAGTTCTAACAACAGCATTAAGGTTCCCAATCAATATCCAATCTTCACGCGAAAATTAAATGGAACCACCCCGATATGTCCGTTTGATGTTAACGAACATCGATATAAACGCGGTTATTATCTACCTGACAACATATATCCTTCCTGGTAAGTTTTTGTAAAGTCATATTGTTATCCAGTTAAATACAAAAGTAAAGAAATGTAGAAAGGTGCAACAATACGCAATAAAAGACGTCGAACGAGCTTTCAGTGTTTTAAAAGCAAGATGGCAAATAATTGCTCGAACGGCTAGAGCGATGAGGATCGAGAGGATGAGAAGTCAAATGTATGTTTTAAGTTATGGCAAATCTCATGGCTCCTAAATTTTAAACGATTGTTTTAAGTTTTTCGTCAAACCTCCGTTTGAGTTTGAAGTGATGTATTTAAGTTTAGGGGTGGTGCAGGCATAACCTAACCCTATTTTAATTTGTAACAAAATCAAAAGACGCTGACAAATATAGCCCTCTAAATTTGTACACCTGTATATTTTCTATAATAATAACCGCAACGCACTCTATATCATGCCGTGAGAGCTTTTAGTTTAAGTAAATATATAATTTTATACTTTTGAAGAGTGATATATTTAATTTCTTATAAAGTTTAATGTTTATAGCAATAAGTATTAAGAACAAAACTATAAATAATTATTTGTAATTTTTAGTTCAACGTTTATCATTGTTTAAGTTGAAAAATTCTCAAGTTCAGTTTATAATTTAATAATGAGGTTTGCAAACAGAATTTATTTATTATTGATATATAATTTTAAGATTCTTTAAGTATCTTTTGAAGTCAAATCCTTGAAATTTTCAAGAAAAAATGTATAGTTAATTTACTTGTTTATTATGTATTATTAATGATCATTTACTAAGGCACATGTCAAGTCAAAGCCTCTTTAGCATCCAACAAAAACAGTAGAAGTATTTATTATTTGTACATGTCTTATATACATATCTATAAGTTCTTATATGATGTTTAAATTGGTATATATTTATAAAGGACATCAATAGTTCAAAAGGAGATTAATAACGATACTTTAAATAAGTATATCGATCATATAGATTATTCTTAAAAATCATGTTATAGGTCGTATCAAAACATGTATTTTTTTTACAACATGATCATTACGACGTTTAGTATGTTGCTATCTTGTGTTTTAGTCTTTTAGACGTCTACAATGATCGTGCAACATAAATCAATGCTAGACCCATTATAGGAGCATGTCTTGACCTAATCAAACGCGATAGTAACTACATGTTGAGATAAGACATGATTGCGTCGTGCATCGACTGTTTTTAAGGTTTTTATTGTCTTAAATGTTGAGAAAATTAATTGTAATTGAGTGAGGTTAGTTTTGGAAAAACAAGAGAGGACCAAAGCTTAGTTTGTTAAATATCTTTTGCTTACGATAACGAATTTAACTTTGTCTCTTTCTCACTTGACAACCAATTGATGTAATCATGCTTAGCTTAACTTTATTTTAAAAACCTTCTTTTTAAGATAGATTCAGTCAAAAAAAATTTACTCATGATTTTGTACAACTTAATATAAAGATATGCTGTCCTTAAAAAATCTTAGGTGGTTGGAAAAATTCTTTTTATATGGAATAAACATATTCACGAGTGTTTATATTTACTACCATACCTTAACTTGAATATATGTTGACGCCATTGGTTTGTCGTTGTTGAATAGTTTGTTTAAACACAAACTTTGTCTACAAGCACTACAGTGTAACTACGGGCGAATATTACGTCAACCGTGGATTACACTGTTGATTTCTTGGTTGATCATAGCTCTTGAAGTTTTTTTGGTCGATGCATGATTAGACTGTGACATAGACTGTGGTCATGCTATTGCTATTTAAAAAAAAGAAATTTTGTAGTTGATTCAACGAAAACCGGGAAATCTATATGATTTTTATGTGAGTTCTTAAGATCTCACTTGTAGTGAGGTTGTTTTGTTGATTTAATGGACTATCCCTAGGTAATATTTTAAATATTTGTTTCATTTTTAACACCTTGAAATAAAGTGATTACGTTAGGCTGTTTAAAGAGCGAGCCAAGCCGAGTTAACTTTAGCTTCAGCTCAAAAAAGGAACGAGACAACTTGCGGTCCATCAAGCAAACTCATTTATTCTTTTCAAATTCTAATGATAAATAATAATATTTTTTGAGAGAGATTATAAATAAATTCAATTTGTATAATTATTTGAATGAAACGTAAAATAGGTTCAACACATATGCATATGAATACAAGTATATAAACAAATTGTCATAAACAGATCCTCCATGCAATATACAGAGGAAATAATGTGCATATTAAGCCTGGTTTAGAAGCATTAAATGACAATTTGTCAATTGCACATCACCACTACGTTTGGTGACCAATAGACAATATTGATTATCCTTCACGTCAATTAGATTCATAATCACTTGTCAGATCTAAATTTTCGAATTTTATTCTATTTTAATATATTGTCACACATTAAAAAATCAAAGAGTTAATTATATTAATAGTCCATGTGGTTTATCGAAAATAACAATTTCGGATACTAAAGATTTTTTGTAACAAATTAGGGTATTATGTTTTCAATTTTTGTAACGACAATGGGTACTAACCGAAGATAATTTTTCCTTTTTAAATAAAATGACTAAAATACCAATTAAGAGACTACTTTTGTAATTTAATATCTCTCTTTTATCTAGGGACCATTTATGTAATTACCTATAACTTAAAAAAAAACCAACGCTCAGCCACCCATCCCACCCACATCTCTCTTCAAAATATCAGACCACCACCACGACTGAATTCATATGTTGTTACCCACCATGCATCACTGCCGCCGGGCACCACCATGCATCTCTTTAAAAAAATTAGACGATTTAACCCACTATCGCTGCCCACCACCTACTCAATACCCATCGTCAAGACGTCATGTATGGATGAGATTTCAAGATTAAAATTAGGGTTTTTATAAATCAGGGTTCTTGGTGTTCGCTTTTGCAAATTACAAAGCGGGTTAGAGTATGGGTTGTTTTAGGCTGTGATGGTCGATTGTTTATAGTGTGGTGACTAGGTTCATGGATCTGGTGGGTGGGGGTGGTCAATTGGAGATTAGGGTTGACATTTGGAAAGGGAACGAGATTTGGTGATTATGGTCGACATGGTGACAACTATTAGGGGGTGGTGGTTGACCGGTTGGAGATTAGCGTTTTATAGGGGAAAGGGAAGCGGTTTTGGTGATGAAGGTCGATGGTGATGATGATGAAAGTGCAAGAGATGTGATGCGTTAATGACTGGCTGTGATAGCCGATTATGATGACTGGCGGTGATGGTCGACGGTAGTGTTGGCAAGAGGTGGTGTATTTCAATATATATGTATATACATGTGAGAGTTATGTAAGTATACTATTTAATTAAATTACACAAATAGTCCCTATAATTTACATAAATAGTCTCATATTATGCCTTAATTTTAACGAAAAATCTAACGTCTATTAGTGTTAATACTCGACCTCGTACAAAATTAAAAATGAGTACTCAAACCTATTACTTTTTTTGCTTAGTAACAAAACATGTTATTTTTCATAAATTGCATGGACCTTTATGTAATTAACTCAAAATCCAAATCTCAGTAGCAAAATTGTCCCTTCGAGGACATCTAGTAAAATTAGAAAGACATAGAGAAGTTTAGCATGGCCCCTACGCTAGGATGACACGCACAAATCAAGAAATGATCCAAATCAGTAGCACAATCATAAAATAAAGTTGAATGAAAAATATGAATATAAAATTACTTCTATTGTTGTTATGCAAACTCCATCCATTCACTTCCATAAACGTCATATTTAATAGCCACCAGTTAATATCATCCGATATTAAAGATTGATCTTGGAGCAGTTAATATGATAGGTTGCAATACAATCGAAGAAGTAAACAGTCCATGGAATATAAATGGAAAATCCATTAATGTGATACAAGATAATCTGATGAAGGAGAGATCATTAAACTAAAAAGAGTTTAGGGTTTAAAAGCTATGTGAAACCTCTTGCAAATTAAAAATATATATTAGGTTAAATGATGAGAGGGAAGCATTCGATCGAAGATTAAACTTAAAGCTCAATGGGAAGAATAATCAGATCAAAGATGATAGAAAATCAATGAAGGATTAACCTTTGAAAAGGATCGATATTTGCTCTACAGTGCGAAGCTGAGGTAGATGGTAATAGATTAAGTGACGCGTCAGTTTTTTCATATGTAGTGTAGGCTATCGAAAAGATGCTGACTCTATAGATTCTTAAAGGATGACCCATGAAAACAAATTTGTTTTTTGGCCCCCATCTTTTTCGCTTAGACGTGACAATTTATTCGTATTTGAGTCCGACATATTTTACATATCGAGTCCGGCTCCATTGATATTTTTTCATAAAACTTATTGCCTTTCCCTCCTTCCCCTGGATTTTTATACGTATGCGTATTCATATATTTGCAACATTAGTTTTATATGTATTATATATGATTTTTAGCATACTATATTATATAATACTATTAATATTGCAAAACACATGTAAAAATTATGGGCTTAGAAAACAAATGTATAAAACTTCAAAACTTATTAAATAATATGGGCTTAAAGGCCCAAATTGGCCAACTTTATTCACAAGTCACATAATGCAAGGGTTACGACTTACGAACAAGGGTACAAGCAAAGAAATAACGAATTGGATCACATTGGCAGGTTAGAGTCGCAATTTGGGTTGTATTTTCACAAGTTAATCATTATACACTATTGTTGTGTTTAGATTATTAATTTAGGGTTGTTGAATTGGATCCAAATTTTTGGTATTACTAGTGTTTTAAACCTTAATTGTATCATTAAATACTTTAACCATTACATTGTATCTACTTGATTATTGTTCAAGGAATTTTAAAGTTAGGGTTCATAATGGTGGAATTTGGGATCTGGAAAAGATGATCAATTAAAGTGAAATTGTAGTTTAACCCAATCTTATTGATTCTTTTCTGTTAGTCTCTTAGGTATATCATAAGAAAAAAAAAACTATTTATAACAATAGTAATTTTTTTAGATATAACTCAGAATCATAGATTGTTTGACCCAACTCGAACCAAATCTTCAACCTTAAGATATAACCCAATCATCGCAATACGAAAAAGTTTTATGGGTCTCATGATTTTTACCCCCCCTTAAATAGTTGTTCAGGCTCCATCAGTTTTGCCCTTGTGGTTTCTACTTAGAACAACTTACGGGTTTGAAAATTTTCAAAAGCATTTTGTTAGTTTTTTTTGCCTTATATAAATAAGCCCGAAAACACCCGTCTATGATTTTTTAATTATTGTCTCTCGTATTTTCAAAACACACAAAAAATATAAACCAATTGTAAAAAAACTAGAGAGGGCGAATAGTTTTCTTAATAGATATATTATATTAAAAACAATCTTGTTTAGTTTTTGTTTTTTAATTAGAAAGTATGGAAAACTATAAGCTCATAATATATAATCATAAAAATAAATAGTTTGAGTCCAATGGTAAAATCATCGAAGTTAGAGTGGTGATGTCCCCTGTTCATGGGTCGAGCTTCGTCTAAGGCTGATTCATGTAACGTACTTATGCTATAAATTAAATGATCCGTGAGGTTGTTGTTCTAAAGAAAAAAACACACCTGTTTATAAATGTTGAAGTGGGTGTTAATAAATTCATTCTATGTACCCTCATCGATCTTCAATTAATAGTTTGCTTCTAGTCATTTTCCTTAAACGGAAGTGATCACATGTATATCAACATCGTGTAGAACAGAAGTAGTGATCATCCTATTTGATACACTATGTCAGAATAATGATGTTTACGCTTTCTCCCTATTTCAAGATAATAGTCTTTAAG
Organism: Flaveria ramosissima; assembly: GCA_025215565.1. Classification (NCBI taxonomy): domain Eukaryota; kingdom Viridiplantae; phylum Streptophyta; class Magnoliopsida; order Asterales; family Asteraceae; genus Flaveria; species Flaveria ramosissima. Next base: position 71,504 of record JACVEC010000114.1, on the reverse strand, counting down.
CTTTCTCACTATGTCTAGATAATGATCTTTTTCCAATAACCCACTATTTCATAATAATAAGATCTCTAACTTCACATTATATCAAGATAGTGTGAATCCCCACTAGTACATACAATAAATCACCACCAATGATAGTGAATGTAAAATACAACAGTGGATAAATGATATGATAAGAATTTGTAGTACACACTTTTCGTTTTTTTCTTGTTCTTTTTTATCTATACTTTTATTCTCTTGATCTTCAATCTCTCTTGAAATATGAAGTAACATGGGATAGAAAAGGATATATATGATATATTCTTTTAAACATTTTAGATTAAAAAGGGTGAATATGAAATGTGAACAAGCCTTGCTATTTATATAAAAGGAACAATTGCATATATCTCATTGTAAATTTTGTTAATTGCAAATTTACTCAAATCAAAACTAAAATTACATACATCCCCTTTCTTTAATTACTTTATTGCATATTTACCCAACTTAATAATAAAATTGCACATATCTCCTCCTTAAAAGAAAAAAGTATCAAATTATCCATCTTAACTTATTATTAAGATTATATTATAGAATGAATATTTTACTCTTGTTTTTTTCTAAATATTTGAAAATTGTATATCTGCTCATTTGAAATAATTCTTTTTTACAATTTTTATTATGTTTCGCTCATGAGTTTTTTAATTTCCCAAAAGTTTGTTTTCTCTTTTTTCGTGTTTTTACTAAATTTCTTTTTACGTACTTTTTATTATTATTTTCATCTATTTTTAGCACTCTTTTTTACTAGCAGTTTTATACGTAATATTCATAAAATATAAAAGTTAGTATCATCATAATTATTTTATATATGAAATTTACAAGTTGATCAGCAGTTAGTTTCTTTAACTTTGTGATTTGACCACTATAATTTACGAGATTTGCATCTTACCCCTTACCTCCTTTTAAATAGTTATGTTCTCAAAAGAGAAAAGTTGTTTGTGTGGGTGCAGGTGGCGGTGCGGTAGGTCGCCGGCTATTGTTGTCGGCAAAGGTGATGGCGCGGCTGGTGGTGTCTGCATGCCACCTCAGTTGGTGTTTGCAGGACTATTTAAAAGATGGTCAATACAATCAGTCTCACAATGAGGAGAGTGTTAGAACACTTAACATATCAAATAGGAAACCTGGACAATATTATGATACTAAGAACACAAGCAAACAATAAGACATAACTAAGAACAATAAAACAGATGAATATGGATTTCAAGGATAAAGTATATTGCTCTCAAATTGTTTTACAAGTATTACAAAGCATGAAGAAACACTAATCTAGAGAATAAGATCAATGTAAAGTCAAAAAAGGGATGACCTTTTGACTAGTGACTATGACATGTCATATCTCACATCCTAAAATATTACCAAAAGGATAAAAGTACATAAAGTCGAAAGTTACAGACTCAATACTTCAATGTACAGTTGCAAAAGCGTGGACCTTTTCAAATTGTATAAGTTGGTGAGTCTTCGGAGTTGCAGCGGAAAGTGAGTCAGCTTTATGCAAAAGTATATAAGGGAAAGCATGTTCTCCTTTGTATTCGGAAGAAATTTGTCTTCACTTCATTTGCTTTGGAAAACTTTGTCTTTGACGCTTTGGAAGACTTCGTCTTTGGCTTCGGAATATTTTACACTTAGAATATTTTCTATGTAGAGTGTAAAACTTCCAAAGCAACTTCTACTATGTACCAAGTGCATGCATGCAGGAAGCACTTTGGTTGTTTTGGTTGCATCAGGCTTTCTATAAACCTTACAACGTTTGTGTCGACAAATGACTGTTGGTCATCTGGTCGTTGTTTCTACCGTCGTCGCCTGTCTCCATCCTTAGATCCACCACTGGTGATCTCTGCCTGTCGGCTGGTGGGGTTTTCCGGTCAGCCGCCTGTTCAGGCTGAACCCTCGCCCCTTGGTTCTCACCGCCGTCTCCGGCTACACATTCGCCCATTGGTTTGCATCGCCTACAGGTCCCTTATCCCTTTATCCTTGGATTTTGCGCAAATTGAGGTGGTCGTCGTGATGGGAGGCAATGATGGTGGCATTTCGACTATTCTTGCCGCTTGACATGATTGCAAACTATTTTTTTCTTGACCAGGGTATGTGCCGACGGTGGTGTGTCAGGTTGTTCTCGCTGCCTGATCATCTAAGAGGGTTGCGATAACCACCACCGGTGGTCTGTGTGTGCCGCCTTAGGTGGCGCCTATGTCGCGATGAGCACCAATGGTCGCCCAACGAATCTTTTCACTGTCGCCCCTTACCGCTGTCTTGAGAATCACCACCGGTGACCTCTACATGCCATATGTGTCAGCTGTCGTTTAGTGTTTCTGGGTTGCTCGATGATGATGTGCAGACCACTTCTGTGAGTCATTTTTGTATTTGATCTGGTGTTGGTGGCGATTTTCTTTGTGAAATAACATCGTTTACCAAGTTTAGTGGTTCTAGGTTACTTGATGATGATGATGTGCACGCCACATATGAGAGCCATTTTTATCCTAGATCTTGTTTTTAATGGCGATTTCCTTTGTGAAATAACATTATTACCAAGTTTGTTTTGGGTTTTCTGGTTCGATGGTTGCTCTTGCCCCAGTGATGTTCAATGTTCGCATTTCGAGCAGTCGAATAATGTTCATAGTCATAAACCCTATTTTTATGATGTGCATAGCGTATCTGAGGGTTATTGTTGTTGGGTTTGCATATGTGTGGTACATTTTGCCAATGATGATGAACGTATGTTCGTCTGAGACAGTTATTTTTTATTGATTTGTGGTTGTGATGATAAGAAAAAACGACGTGGTCGCCATGGCCCGATGGTCATTTCGTCCAACAGTTGTAACCGACATTTGGTTCTGAGCCACACATTGTTCTGTTGTGTTTATTCGACGCTCGATTTAAAGACGCGCAACGCGCGGTGGGGAATCAACTCTAGTTCAAAACAATAACCAAATGTCATGATTGTTTGTGATTGTTTATGTCCTAATTTTATTTTAGTAATGTAGTAGATTAAAAATTTGGTATTCGTTTTGTCTTTTATTGTTGTTACTCTAAAAGCTAGTGATAAAAAATAGACTAAATATAACTGAAAAGAATGAAAAACACTAAAGGGACAAAAAGAAATAAATTAGGAAATCAAAATAGCCATTAGCAAAACTTGATTAAAACACAAAAAAAAGACAAAAAAAAGTAAAAAGAAAAAAAAACTAGCTAAAGTTTGTAACTATGAAATTTTGCAATGTGTAAAGGGATGAGATATATGTAAGTTTAAATTTTCATGTGGATATATGTAATTTTGGTTGTGAGTGGGTAAATATGCAATTAAAAAATTAAGAAATAGGATATATGCATTTTAATTTTAAATTCGGTAAATATGCAATTAAGTTGTTTTTTAAGGAGATATATGTAATTTTATCTACATAAAATTAAGGGTTATTGGATTTTAATAATCTCAAGTTTCATTTATTAGCCGAGATTAATCCCAACTCAGTAAATGTTTACAGATACTTCAAACTTTTAGTTTATTTTCTTGCAACGATCTCTTACTAACTGAGAGTTAACACCGTTAGTTTTTTCGATGACGTGGACTGTTTTTGTGACCAAGACGCTAAACAGAAAGTTGAAATCTATCATCGGATCCGTCAATTTGAAACTCTGCACCAAAAAACCCGTCAATGTCCACCTCCTAATTTGAACCACCGAACTCGTTGGAGGTAGATTTAAGGTGATGATGAAGGTTAGATAATGGAAAACGAACCTAACTGAGACTAAGCGGTGCTGGAGTTGAAAAATGGCTCAAAGTTGGCTTTATTTTATCAAAAAAACTAATGAGTGTTAACTCTCAGTTAGTAAGGGATCATTGGAGGAAAATATGTTCAAAGTTAGGAGTGTCTGTAAATATTTTATGAGTTGGGATTAATCCCGACCAATAAATAAAAGTTGGGATTATTAAAATCCAATAACCCTAAAATTAATTCATATGATGTTTTCAGAACTACCATTTTTACGCTCTATTGTATTATCAACTATTTGAGCCAATACAAAGGTCATTAAGCTTTGTTTATTTCAAATCTTTTAGAACATTAGGCTTTTGTTTATTTTCACGCTCAATGATTATTTTCATGTTTAGAAATCTAATTTTACTTGAACAAAATATGTGCTAGTTCTATTATCAATTTGAAACTCTTTACTTGATTTTGAATCTTGCAGTATTGCATAATGCTAGCTAGTTTTATATGGTCTTGTTCAAATAAGCTGGTAATTTTCAAGAAAGAGGTATGCGTGCAGGGGTGGAACTACATTATAGACTATGTGATCAAGTGGTCTAATTAATTTTTGAGTGAGTAGTGTATCATATAATATCGAAATTTTAAGTGAACGCGGGTTTTTTCAGAAGGCGAGCCCATTAGTATTTTTAGGTTCAAAAAGTAACTTAAATTAAGACTGTTCAAATAGCTCGACGCTCGAAACTTGCTCGAACTCGTTTGAAAAATGCTCGAAATTTTGCTCGTTCGATTTTCCGCTCGATTGTAAATGAACTGAGCGGCTCGGTTTGGTTTCAAAACGAACCGAGCACGAACAAATGTACGCTAGCTCGTCGTTCGCTCGGTTTCGCTCGAATTATTTTTCAATTTAGTTTTTATATATATTATATATATATGTTATTTTATTATTTTATTTAGTTATTTATCAATTACAAATATTAATTTATTTAGTCAAAAAATCAAACAACTTACAACTCTAAAATCCTTAATTCTCTAATACATTAAAACAAACCTCACAAGTCACAAAGTCACACAACACTCAGCAGTCTTTCTCTCGACATTCCTGAAGACCTAAACCCACCCTCCAACCCTCCACCCCTCCCCATGTGACCGCCGACTAGCAGCGCCGCCCCTGCGAACCGGAAAAGCAGCCGACGACACCCCTGCGACATTCCTGAAGACCTTGCTCAGTTGCGAACCAGTACAGTTGCACCTGCGACCGGACACCTCTGCACCTGCATTTCCCGACCTGTAGAACCGAGCGAAACCGAGCGCTCGGTTAAAACCAAACCGAGTTCGAGCATGAAGTTTGCGCTCGAATATGTAAATTCGAACAGAACCAAGTTCGAGCGGAGCTGCGCTCGGTTCGATTCGATTCGTGAACAACCCTAATTTAAATTTGGTGTTGGTTCACTAGTTAAACCCGCATAGCGTCGGAGAACAGGTCATGGGTTCGACCCTTGCACTCTTTTTTAAATTTCACTACTTATTAATTTGTGAAGTAGAACACTTTTACCCTTTATATACATAAAACCCTAACCCCAAACACTCATTCCAATCGACCATTAGAATCTTGAATCTATTCAAAGAACCCCCTCTCCCCAATCGGCCATTGCTTAATTGCACTGCCCCTACGCCCCTGCTGCCATCAACTCCGGCGACCGTCGGGCGGCGGCTAGTACTCCGGCGGGCGGCTATTGGATACCGAATACAAAGCCCTAATTCATTCAACTATTCAAGCTTTCAAGTTTCATTGTTTTAAGGTTAGTTTTCTAAATTTGTTTCTTTATTTATTTGTCTATAAATAAAGATTCATAACCTAGCTTTTGTTTATTACAACCTTGTTTTAGGTTTATTACAACCTTGTTTAGGGCTAGTGTAATTGTTTCTACGTGAATTGTTATTGAACATATTAAGTAACAACTTTTGATGGTTCGACTTTAATAGTTTAATGGAAGATTGGTAGGCAGAATGGTTTACTTGTAGGCAAGATGATACAGTTATATAATTTAAAGGTATCATTGCCATCTGTTAATGTCAATCCTAATACTCACAAATTTAACATTTTCTACATAAAGTATCTACATGTATCTTTGACAACTTGTAAAGTTGTAATACATCTGTCAAGCTGTTATTTAAGTTACTAGAAGTTGTTTTCTTATTTTGGAGTTGACATTCTTTGACTGTTTAACTCAATCCATAAATTGAAAAAGGAGCTTGTGGTTTAAATTTACTGTAGGCAAATTTTGCTACAATCTAATGTGGATTTTTTATTGTTATCAAACGGATAATAACAAAGTGACTTAATTTGAGAACAATTAGCCTTTTCATGGGTTAAAATGTATTGAATACTTGTACTTCTTCTGAGTTTACGTTCAGGCGAGTTAACTAAGCCGGTCGAACCATCATGACTCGACCAGTTTTTGGTCGTCCTAAGAAAAATTCTTGGGTCCACCACTGTCTCAAGCACAACAGTCTCGCTCTGTGTGTGTGCTTGGCTCGCCTTTGAGTTTTGTCTACAGTTATACCATTATTGTTTTTTACTTTTATTCTTTATTATGGCACTTGATTGAGAAGTCTACATGTTGATCTTCGTATTATTTTAGAAGGAAAAATCATAAACTTTTGGTTAAACTCGGCTATATTGAGTTTTTTTACATATCTCTAATAGCGGGGCTTATATATTTTTTTACGTGTTCAGGTGTTAATATGTTCAATTTAACCAAATTGGAGCATACATTGAGGCTGCAACCTCATCTTTTGAGCCTTCCTCTCAATGAAGCTATTAAGGGAGAGCTCGAGGGTCTCTTTGTGGATAAGGTTTTAGTCTTCCTGATTATAGTGATTTTTTTTTAAATTTTATTATTTTTAAATTTTTTTTATTGCACGTGTATTCTAATCATAAAACATAATGAAATTATTAGTTCTTACTGCTCTCTATAAAACAGGTAATTGCACATTTGGGGCTATGCATATCTGTGTATGATATTGAATCAATTGATGGTGGCTTTATATTTGCCAATGAGGGTGCTCCAACCTACACAGTATGTCTTATTTTTTCTGTTATTTACTATTTTTGGCTTTAAGTTGGTTGACTGATGGAGTTATGTTTCACAATTTGGTTAAATGCTACAACTTTTTTGCACAAAACAATTGGTTTGAATTGAAGTATCATTATTTTGAGCAACAATTTGTTATTATACTTTCCTTTAGTTTTTACACTCGTGCATATAAATATCATTTTGTTGTTCTGACCAACTTTTTACCCTTTTTCAGAGTCTATAGGACCTAAAAGGTTTTGTCTTCATAAAGTTTGTGCGTGATGACATAATATTGATCTTTTTGGCAGGTGAAGTTCAGGCTGATAATATTTCGGCCCTTTGTAGGAGAAGTTATATCTGCAAGACTTAAAGAGTCCAATGCTGATGGTTTACACTGTAAGTTTGGTTGTATATCTGATTTTGTGTACGATTTTTTGTTCTTTTGTCTCGCATTTTATTTGTTACACACACACATCAATAACAACATATGAATTTCGGCAGATGTGCTAGGTTTTTCTTTTAATTTTTTACTGATTTATTCGGGTGTGAGCTTATTCTTTATAAATATATCCGAGAAGTTCCTTGTGTGTATAGATTGGTAAATATGATCAGTTATGAGGTAGTCATGTAAAACATTTGTTTCATTAACATGTCCTGTACACTGTGTAGTTATTATGCCATTGCTTGTAAATTACGCTGATTTGTTATTCTTCCATTTCATACATACCATGAGAAAAGGATCATTTTTTCTGTCCAAATACCACCTTCCAACTAATATTGATTGGACTAAATTGCAGTATCACTTGGATTTTTTGATGATATATACATACCAGAATTGCTAATGCCAGAGCCTTCACATGCTGAGCCTGACTCAGAAAACAAGTGAGTTTTCAGTGGCAGTTTTTGAGATAAGATAGACCCTTTCTATTTCTAAAGGTGGCAAAATGGGCGGGCTAAACGGGCTGGGTAACCTGTCAAAACAGGTAATTATATTGACAGGTCAAAACTGGTCAGGTTGGGTTGGCCCAAAACATTTTTATTGCCAAGCGTCTTTTACTACCCTATTTGCGTGTCAAAAATGGTTTCCAATGTTGTCATTATCTAAATAATAATCAAGTTTTTCGAATAAAATGATTTCATATGTATTACCTGTTTCTTGTGAAGTGTTTGTTTTTTGTCTGGTTGACCCGCTAGAGTAAAAATAACATAACACTGAATTGAACCCATGCGCTAATAAATCAACAAAATTGACATGTTTAAGTACTCAATAAACCTTAGGTTCATTTCTTTTACTTTTCCAGGGGCCAAGTTAAATGGACATGGCTGTTTAATGATGAGAAATATTTAATAGACGGATATGATGAGGTTAGTATTTTAATTAAGTTGCATTTATTTTCTTATCAAATTGATTACATTGGCTTGAATATTAATACAAGAACTACTTTATCTACTATAATGAGATTCTCTATATACTTTGAGATTTCACATCTAAAATATTTGTTGACCTTTTTATATATGGTTGCAGATTAGGTTCCGGGTTCAAAATGTCAAGTTTCCTGAAATCCCAAAAGAGCAAAAGGATCTGAAGCCGTTTGCACCTATGGAGATAATTGTAAGTTACACTCTCCTAGGTTTCGCTTTACACTAAGTAGAGTTAGGCAGTCGATTGATCTTTTAGCACATAGCTGCCTACGCCATCCTTTTAAATGTACAAAATCCAATCACTTTTAATTTGAAACCATATTAGAGTTTAGAACTGGATATTAGATTATAGTATTATTTGATACAACTACTTATATGTGAGATGAGTTACCCAAATATGGATTCAACATTTTTAATTTTGACAAACACATTAAAAAAACCTATCTGTGGCACCTTAGGCAAATCCCACATCATTTCATCCACAAGAGAGATGTCGAGACATAAGAAATGCCTCAACTCAAATACCACCAACGCGTCCTAGGCTAGTAATTCTACGATGAATGACCTTCTGGGAGTTCCCTACCCGGATAACCAAAATCTTACATGTGAGCTTTTGGTTCGTAAAACAGATAATATTGGTTGGTATGAGGGGTAGATGTTACATTGTTTTTATGTGGTCTTTTGAAGTACTCAATTTAGTCATTAGCTATTCATTACACCATGGCAGGGATCGCTCGTGTCAGAGGGGGGTTTGGGCCCCATTTCGTGGTGGGTCTAGTCTCGAACAACATTAACATGACTACGAAAACAAAGTGTCTTGTTGGTGATGCATATAGGACAGCACATATATTCAGGAAAAAAGGTTATTCTCATACCATTTTCAGCAAATCCTTGTTCAAATTCTATGTCCACATTCTCAATATATTAGCTTGATTAGTACTTTAGTGTTTGAACTGCTGTTAGCTCTTTTCATAGAAGTACATCTTTTTTAATCAATTTAATTCCCTGTCTTAAGTATTTATTACTCCTATTTTTCATATATTTATTTACCTAGAATTGGCAATTAAGGCCTGTTTACGTATGAACTCTTTCTTTAATTTCTTCAAAAGGGACCAAAAAAGTGCTAACGGGTCAGGTTTTGGGATAAAAAGTTATTGAAGAGTTTGATTTGTTTTATTAGTCTCAGTAATGTAGGATCTAGTGGTTTCAGTTCTTTTGGTTGATCTTTTAAACTATATGTTTCTTCCTTGTTTTGGTTAATTCATATATCATGATTGCATATCCAAGACAGCAATTCCTTCTCTTTTTGTGGATATTGTTCAAGTTCATGTATTTATAATTATAGAGGTGGATTCTGTTCATCATGAACTTGATTACTTAACGATCATACTATTAGGGTTTCTTTTAGTTTGAACATCGTATATGTATTTCGATTCCACTGATAACATATGAAGAGACTATCCATTTATGCTGAGTCTAATCGAATTATTGGTTTATTTACCAGTGCATCACGGTTTAAATCTTGATTCTGTTATAGTTCGTTTCTATATTTGTAGATTGTTCATATCAAACAAAACGAATTTGGTTTATGTGTGCTTTTGTTTTATGTGCACTAGTGAGATGCATTGAGGTACAAACAATAAGGTTGCGTTTGGTTGAAAGAAATGGAATGGAATTGAGAAACTAGTATAATTTTCAAGTAAATTATGTTTGAGTGGGTAATGAAATGTAAAATCCAAGGGAATGTTTCATCTTAAATTCCCTCTCTAGGTCGAAGGATTGAAATCTCACAACCAATGGTATTTGAGGTGAAACATTCCTTTGGTATTACATTTCATTACCCACTCAAACATAGTTTACTTGAAAATTATACTAGTTTTTCAATTCCATTTCATTCATTCCAACCAAACACAGCCTAAGAGAATTCATTCTTAATTATAACCATCATACCTCTTAATTTGCTTTATGTTCTTTAGATCCCAATTACTTATACGTTGACCCGTTCTAACTCAAACCAAAATGATTATATTTACATGAACTTGTTCCGACCCGAATCCATTCTTTACAAATTTATTAGAAAACAATTTTAGAACAAAAAATAAGATAATATAGTTGGTAGTTATTATTTTACAATAAAGAACAAAAAAATAAAAAAAAGAATATAAAAATAAAAATAAGAAATAAAAAGCGAGAGATTTTTTTGGATTTTTAAAAAATGAGATATCAATATAAGAAAGTGATTATTTTTAGTTAACTTATAAAGATATACATAAAAAAAGTTGATGTGAATGCTCTTATTAATCATACAACCATTATATTGTAACATTACTCTTATATTAATTCATCTTCAATTGAACAGTTAAAAATAACAATTAAATAATAGTAATATTTGTTTTCTGATTTAAATATTAATAATAATTTTAGTTTTTGTTTATTGATTTCAAATCTAATTGGTCAATTTTGACACGTCATTTTTTGACTCCTTAAGTTTTTATAGTTTTGGGATTTACGTCAATACAATTTTTCTTGAAAAACCAATTTCTTACGTTCATATTTTTAAGTACGTGTTGGTATGAGTCAGGTTAAATATAAACCACTCCCTTGCTTATTTTTATATATGCTTTCAGATGATCTACATTTCTATGTTCGCCTACGAGTAACACATTTTCATTCGACGGTATAAATTCAAATTACTCTACATTTTAACATAAGTTTAGTTCGAACACGAGTCAAGACGATTTTAATCTGTGTGACATAATTTTATTTAAAAAAGGTGGGTTAAGTATAATACATTTTTGTTTAACAATATAAATTCAGGTTACTTTACGATTCGACATGAATTTAGTCTAAAAACAAGTCATGTCAATTGTTAATCTATATTTTATCACATCACGTACGATGTTGGCGCAACGCGCGGCCAGTAAACACTAGTTTAATTAAAAAGAACACAAACCTACCATATCTAATCTTTCAAAATATTTAATTTAAAAAAAAAGTTTCCTTTCACATATGACCATCACACTATTCAATTCCTTTTTAATTCAAGGATGCTAAAACCGCATTCATTTATAATTTCTCTACCAAACATGGGAGTATCAACAAAATATGCATATAACTGAGGCAATGAAGTTAAGAAAATAATTGCTTGAGCTCTTCAGTCGATGTTACTTCAATATTCTCAAGAGCCAACATTAACTTATTGAATTCAACAATATTGTCTTTGAAAGATTTACTAGGAGCCATTTAAAATGTGTAATCGGTTATTGAGATACAATCGATTTGCTAATGATTTGATCATATACAGACTTTGTAATCTTTGTAGGTCTCAAACTTCTACAATGCATAATTCATTAAACATTTATAAACATAATGAAATCATACTGTTTATTGACGTAACATGTATCAACGTCTTATGTATGGGATTTCGAAATAAATTTATTTTAGGTCAATAAAATTTATTTATAAAAGTTATTTACTGAAACATCACAAACATACATGTTTATATCACTCGGCCAACGTTTATAGTAATTACAGGGGCGGACTTATGTTGATGATATCGGTGTCATAGGAATACATTGAATTTTCACAAGCATATAGAGATGTATGTATGGATTTTTCGAGTGACAACAATGTTTTTTGAACGATGACTCCATCTGATTTTGATTTTGATTTAAAAGATGTTCCGTAAAAGAAATTGTTTATCACAAAAGATAGGAATAGTGATATCACAAATTTATTTGAAGAAGATTATTATATTATAATTGGTATTTACCTCTAAGTAATCCAGTTTTTGACTTTTTTATTAATTACCCAACCCGAACTAATCCGCAATTTTTATATCCGCTTTTATAAGAATGGAGTATACAAAACCAATGACTTCATAGAAACAAATTTCTGGATCCGCCACTGAGTAATTGTACTAATGTGTTTATAAAATATGTAATTGGCCACACAAGTAGTATTGATGATGCATATTATCAAATACGATATTGTAAAACTCTGCCAACTTGGTCGAGTACTCAGGGTGTATGCAAGACCACTGAAGCGACTTTCTACAACTCAAGCAAATAACTCATAATGGTCAAAATCAGAGCCAATCGGTCAAAATAGGTCAAGTCGTCATGGGCTGAATTTGACCCAAAATTAATATCTTTAAAATTTGTCACGTCAAGTACTCACCACTAGTCGCCAGCCTAGGCCAAGTATTTTTAACTCCCAAGTCGACCGACCTAACAACACGCTGGCGCCTGGCAACTTCCGCAACATTGATTTTATCAAGTCAACCGACCTAACAGCACGCTGGCGCCTGACAACTTCCACAACATTGATCTTATCAAGTCAACCGACCTAACAGCACGCTAGCGCCTGGCAACTTTCACAACATGATGTTGGTTTCTTCATCATCTGAATCCAGCCAGTTGACCTCTTTCCTTTTCATTTTATACTCCTTAATTCATTATCTTAGCAAAACTCACATGAACAGCAACAAAACCTTAGTCATCCCGTTTAAAACGAGTAAAAAAACCTGAATCGACCTGTTTATACGAAAACGAGTAAAAAAACAAAATACTGATGGACCGTAGAAGAACCCAAATCTGATGTTTATAAAGTACACCAATGAAAAACAGAATACCAACCACAAATGAAAGTAAAACGGATACGAAAAATGATACCCGAAGAAGATGCAAAGCAGAGTTCATAAAAAAAATTTGCAGGGTATAATTGAAACAAAAACAGTGTCCCATAAAGATACCAAAATAGATGCCAATGAGTACAACCAGTAAAAAGTACAAAAAAATAACATGTGTTTAACCTTGGTGCATAACCTAGTGCAGTTAAGCATGTTGATAGTGATTTAACTTGTAAAGTAACACACGACCCGCAGCATTGCCCATCGCCATCATTCCGCCACCCGGGCTGAAATCCAAACACCGAGGATACTGCAATGTCCGGTTTGCTGGCGGCCAATTGGAAAAGATGGTAAATGATGGTATATGCACCAGTTTCATACTGTTCTTTTTCATGCTCGAACAGATTGCTAAAATTTGTGCATCACTGTTAAACTTCATGAAATCTATTTTTGTTGTTAGATTCTCGATGGTTTTCATGGGTTTTTTGTTTCCGCCTAAAAACTCATCCCGGTTGTATATGTTCACGATCCCACTATCAGAACCCGCTGCAAAGATGTTTCCAGCTGGGGTTGTAGCTAGTGCAGTACCGGTTATACATCCTTCATCGACACCCTTATGAAAGCAAGTCATGGTTCTAAGATCCCAGTGGTAGATTTGACCATCACCGCCAGTGCTCAGTAACTGCTGACCGCCGTTAGCAAAAGTCAAAGCACGTGCAGTCCCGTTCATTTTTAAAGTTCCTATAAGCTCTTTTGTTTTAGTTGAAACCAGTAGAATATACCCTTCGTTTCCAAGAAACGCAATTGTTGTTGAATCCGGTGAGATTTCATAGCTTTCTAAGCTCTTTTCCTCTCGGCCGACCAACGGGCCAATTTTATCCATTTTTGCTTTGACCAAGTCAAAGCTGTAAAAGAACTTTCTCCTTCCAGATAAAATAACCTGAGAACCGTCGGGTGTGAAAGATGCTTTTCTGATTGGACAATCATCAACAAAAATCGTTTGGATTTTCGTGTTCCGTTTTCCATCGATTTGAAAGAACCGTAACTTCTTGTCTAGCCCGCCAGTGAGAAGCAACTGCCCGTTTCTGTGAAACTGAACTGAATTGATTGGCCCGTTTGATGGGTCTTGTGCATTTGCATCAACCAATCTAGCATATTCAAGTAACCCAGGTAACAGTTTTGATTTACCCTTAACAACAAGATCTTCACTGGTCTGAAAAATGGTGTCAACATCCCCGTTATCTTGATCACTGTCGCTATCTGATGTGTCGTTTTTACCCCGTGAATCGAGTCGGGCCCATTCTGTAGCCGGGTTTAGCTTCACATGTTGTGCTCTTAATCTAGATACGTATTCAGAACCTGAGATTATGCTTTCTTCCTCTTCTTTCCGCATTTTTCTCAATCGATTGACTTTAGCTATGTTTATGTTGACCTTTTGTTCCTCGTCATCCACCCAAACAGGTTTCCGTTCGATATTATCATCTCTACCAACTATTTCTCCCTTTATTGCATCCTCTTCATAAACAGACAACACACTGTTGGCAGAACGATCGGTGAAGAAGAGAGCAGAATCGTCATTTCCCTCAATTTCTTCACTATCCTTTCCAAACTTGACTGGATATAAAGAGCCAAACAAAACGTTTTCCAGTTTCTTCATTTCAATTTCTTGCTCGGTTTCAGCTTCTTTGTTTTCTTTTCGTTCTCTCTTTTTCTTTTTTGGCTTCTCAGAATCTGAACTTTTCAAATTTTCTGCTTCCTGAACTAAATCCAATGGTGGAGGCTCATCAACAGCCTTTCTTTTAGGCTTCTCACTTTTGTCTTTAGGAACCACATTTTGTGAAATCAAAGTAGCCATGGATGAGATGGCTATCGCTGCAAGATTGATCAGTTACGGTATAAGCAACTTATATGGATGATTATGCAACTTGAAAAATATCTTTTAAGGGTGTTTAACTTGAAAGTAATAAGTGATACTAAGCGATCAAAGATAAACAGCTGTAAGAGCGATACATCATAATCCGTTTACCATCATACCACTATACCAGGCAATTAATTAACAGAAATAAAGCTGTTTAAACATTAAAAAACTTCCTTTCAGATAACAAAGTACCATTAATCCATTATGCATTGAAAAATGAATTATTTGTTAAACTGTCTACAAAATGTAAATTACCTAAAAGAAGACGCCTCTTTTCACTTTTAACGTTTACATGTTACTAGTTACATCTTAGTATATTTTGCATGCTGATACGCATAAAGTATAACACAATCTTAAATCAAATTCTTCATTATTATCAATAGTCTGGCTGTCCTTAATATAATATATTTACTAGTTACATATACTTTAAATAAAGACATGTATAAAGTTTAATACAAACTCAAGGCTTGTGTTCTTCGTTATTATCAATAGTATGTCACTATGTCTGTCCTTAATATAATATCTAAGATGGAGAAGTCAGTGGCGGCTCCAGAATTTTTTGTCAGTGGGGCCAAGGCAGACCAGCTAAATGGGTCGACGAGGGCGAAATGAGCCAAAGCATGCGAAACGACTCAAAGAGAATAGTGTTGACTAAAAAAACCTAATTTATTCTAATACATAAGCCTAGTTGTTATGAAAGATTGCTAATTTCTTAAAATGAGATGAACAGCAACAAGCATCAAGGCATCAACTGTTTGTGCAACAGCAATGAGACCAAAGAAAGAAAGATTGAGCAAATCCCATGACTGAGTAAAAAATTTAGCTTCTGGTTTCTGACATTCAATTTGCAAGAACAAATGCAAGTGGGAATGTACTTTATTAGCATCTCCACAGCTGATAATTTTTTTTTACATAATACGATTTATTAGCTGAACTTTATATATTAGAGAGTTTAAAACTGTAGATACTTGTCGAAATATCAATGCATTGTGTTATGAGATTCTCAATTCACTTCACATTTTCACAAGCAGGTGATTTCATTACCATTGGGTCTCTCCTATTCTAAAGAGCTAAAGATAAGAAACATTAAATACTTGTCAATTGAAAATTATAAACCTTGCAACCTAACTTGAACATCAATGTGCTCTAAACAGCTAAACAAATTTTGGGAATCTTAAGAAACCAAAAATCATACATGGTTTAACTGCTTTTTAAGTCTAATTTTTTCAAGAAAGATTGAATATAGAGATGAACTTTGTTTGGGTATAAGATAGTGATATCGAAACCTACAATCTATAAAATCTAACAATAATTCTGTTTTGAAGAACCAGAAGTCAACTGCGAATTGAAGAACCCTAGAACTTAAGTTTCTGTTCTGCCAATTGCAGCTTCTTGTGTCTGTTGGGTTGTTCTAATATGGACTAATCAGAACTTGTTCAGGGCCTAGTCAGAACTTGTTCATGAGCCTGAACTACCGTCTTTTATTTAAAACGGCTCCTACTCTACTCGTATTAACCACCTATACCTGCACACCATGTAGGATTTGAACCTTTCACCTCTCGAATAGAGGAAAAAGCACCTTACCACCAGGATTACTACCCATTTATCAGCTACTGCAAATGGTTCCACCCCGGCCAACATCTATGCTAAAGACTCCATGAAAAAAACTTGTACCAAAACTAATTCACAATTATCACAAAGATGTAATTTACTTTTTGCTTATTTAAATTCACAGTTTAAACTTGTCATACCAATAAACAGTAGACCAATTTTGAACACCGTAACCATTCTCCATCCAAATAACATAATTCGTTCTAGGTTTTCAATAACCATTACCCTTAAGTCCTTTGATATCTTAATTGAAACAAATAAAACAGAACAAATGCAACCAAACTAATTCAATAAACAAACCCATCCAAATATTCAAACACATGTTCATGAAACAACACAAAATTATCAAACTTTGTGATTGATAAGATGAATTGACTAACAAAACGTTAAGCTAACTTGTAAGAGTGTGGTTTGATAGTTACCTCCCTACCGGACGAACGAAGATCAACGGCGGCGAGGATAACGACTGAGCGATCGACGGTGAGTCGCCGGAGAACGGCGGCGAGTCGGCCGGAGAAGGAAGACGGCGAGAGGGGAGACGAGAGTGTGTTAGGGTTTTAGTATTGCGTTACGGTTGAGGGTTTTACTTCCTTCTTTTTGCTCTTTTTTATGGTGAACACATGTTTGGACCCTGATCTATTCTTGAGTATACCTTTTTAGAGGTTGTTTGGCAGCCTCTTAATAAGTCTTTTAATGGTTCAGATGTCTGAATGATTCAGCATTTAATGGTTCAGGCTGTTTGTTTCGCGAGCAAATGTCTGAATGATTTAGACATTTGCCTCTGAATGGTTAAGCATTATACTAGTGCTGAATGGTTAAGAGGTCTAATGCTGAATGGTTAAGACCTCTTATCTGAATTGGTCAGACATTTGCATTTGAATAGTTAAACGATATACTAGCTATTAATGGTTCAGACTTCTTAATGGCTCAGCTCTTAATGGTTCAGACCTCTTATTGGTTCAGCACTTAATCATTCAGAAGTTGCCAAACAGCCCCTAAGTCCTACAAATGTCCATGATTTTAACTTTATCTAAATTAAGTCGTTACTTCTGATCATTTTAAACAGGTTTTAGTGACAAACTGCTTATTTTTAATATGTAAGGTTTTGGATTTCGGATTTTTCTTGTTAACTTTTTGAATCATGTAAGAGGTCACTTTGAGATTAAAGAATCTCATACGATGAACTTAATAATTGAATAAGACAGATAATTTATTTCAAAGATTGAGGTGTTTTTACTTGTGAGAAAACAAAACATTAATTCATTTCTTGAACAGACCATATGGATCCATTTATATAAGAAATAGAACCATCATAGAACTTCAGTTCTTTACTAGTGTTAGCGATCATAAGTTATAACTATAATTTGTTTCGTGTAGAAACATTTCTTTCAAAATCAACTTAGCAGCTGCTAATCACGGTTGTTGTTAATGTTGGTGATCATCATCACTAATGATTTGGTTGTCATTGCCGCTCATCTGCCACTTTGCTATTTTCTAAACTAAAAGAACCAGCAAGTAAAAAAATAAAAACCCATCCTACCTCTTCAAAGAGAAAACACCAAGCAGTTGTGCTATCTTGATTTTTTACCTTCCACTTTGCTAGTGATGCTTCATATGGCCAAGTTGCTCTTATTCATTACTTACCACTAAATTAAAGTAATTTTAATTTATATCATTAAAAGTTAAAAATATATTGTTCATTGTATTTATTTGACATATATATATATATATATATATATATATATATATATATATATATATATATATATATATATATTAAAATAAAATAATACATATTAAAATTGTATATATATAAAATATGTTTTAAAGTAAAAGCAAATTACAAACAACGTCTTTTAATTTAGGTTTATAATTTCAAAAATAGTTCTTTAAGAGGTATAAAGACTAAAATGCCCTTCACTTAAAAGAAAAACTTAACGTTCATTAAAATACAAAACTTGTTTAAAAAATATATATAAATGATGATTATATTGCTTTTTAAGATAAAGATGGTACCTGTAAATTTTTATAAAGCTAAATAATGTTTTATGTAATTTTGTCTATATTTTGTATACTGTTCACTTGAGAAAATTATTAATACTAACAAAATTGCTAGAAAAATATCAGTACTAAGTATGTTTTTTGTTAGTGTATAGCACACAGATAGACGAGTAAGGATTTTGTTGAAGATATTTGTGATAAAAGAAAAGATGGAGGATTTGAAGATCAAGAAAAGAAGGCAAAGATTACGGGGCTGTTTGGCAACTTCTGAATGATTAAGTGTTGAACCAATAAGAGGTTTGAACCATTAAGTGTTGAACCATTAAGAGGTCTGAACCATTAAGAGCTAGTATATGGTTTAATTATTCAGATGCAAATGTTTGACCAATTCAGATAAGAGGTTTTAACTATTCAGCATTAGATCTCTTAACCATTCAGCACTAGTATAATGCTTAACCATTGAGAGGCAAATGTCTGAAACATTCAGACATTTGCTCGCGAAACAAACAGTCTAAACCATTAAGTGTTGAATAGAGGTGTACAAACCGGTTTTATACCCAAACCGGTTCGGGTTCAAAACCGAACCGGTTTTTTCCTAGCGGGCTCAAACCGGTTTTTCTTCAAACCGGTTCGGGTTACAAACCGGTTTGGGTCACCGAAAACTCAAACCTATCAAACCAATTCGGACCGATTTGAAACCGGTTTTTTTACCCAAACCGTTTTTTCTCACCGGTTCAACCGGTTTTTCTTACCGGTTCAACCGGTTTTTAACTTTTAAACCGGTTTATAAACCGGTTTTGAGTGCGTGGCTAGCAAACCGGTATAGAAACCGGCGGTTCGGGTCGCTTCGGGACCGGTTTGGGCCAAACAGGTTTTTCTTTGAAACCGGTTCCGGTTTTTGTGGGTGAACCGGTTTCCGAACCGGTTTTTTTGTTCATCACTAGTACTGAACCATTCAAACATCTGAACCAATAAGAAGCTGTCAAACAGCCTTTAAGTTTGAAGCTTGATGATACAGTTTGATTAGTTGCTAGAAATATGGGATACTAAATTATGAGAACAATTAACCAATAAAGTTATATTGTTATCAAAGATCAAAAAAATGGTGCGAAGGTTAATTTGTATTGTTTAGTTCAGTTAATTATCTTTTGTATTTATTATTTGATATTGATATCATAAATGTTTACATTTACTTGGTTCATAAATTTCATTTTTCAATGACAAGTTCAATGGAACATATTTTTATTCTAGTTCAACTTCATTCCAAAGTGTGAACTCCCATTCTTCCTACGGTACATACTCAACTTCTTGATTCTCGAAAAACACTTCATCAATAATATCATTCCAATAGAAATCATATCGGACCCCCCGGAAGGAGGCTTTCTTCGCCTTCCACCTAAGCTGCGCAGGAAAGGCCCAAAGCCAATCCCAGGGAACAGTGAAGCTTCATAGGGTCTTTCTGTCCAGGTGCAGGTAGTCCGCATCTTCACAGACATGTCTATTTCACCGAGCCTCTCTCCGAGACAGTGCCCAGATCGTTACGCCTTTCGTGCGGGTCTGTTAGCCCATAAGTAAGTACTGTGACGAAGCGGCTGTTGCTCACCCGACACGATTGTACGAGGTCACAATTCACCCAACACGATCATCCGGCCATTCCTGGCTCGGCTCCGATAAC
Organism: Flaveria ramosissima; assembly: GCA_025215565.1. NCBI lineage: Eukaryota > Viridiplantae > Streptophyta > Magnoliopsida > Asterales > Asteraceae > Flaveria > Flaveria ramosissima. Next base: position 51,433 of record JACVEC010000114.1, on the reverse strand, counting down.
GCAATTCCGGGAGGAGTCGGTAGTTGGGCACTGGATCCCTTCGGACCTGGAGAACGTGTGACGCTGAGTCGGGGTTTGGTGAACCAACAGGTCGCTCCTCTAGTTGAAGTATCGGGCCCCTTTTTTGTTGCCTAGGTTACACCTTCGGAATACCCCAGAAGGGAATTTTTATTGCTTGACTTAAGCAAGTGACCTCTTTTCTTTCATCTGTGAGATAATGTCCATGCTATGGAATTCAAGAAAAGCTGATAAACCTGTCCATTCTGCTGAACATAAAGCCCAACGAGGTTTATTATGCTCGCAAGAGATGAAATGGGGTTCGATATAGGGAGTCTTTGCTGTTTACTGTTTACTTTACCTTTACCCAGCTTAAAGAACTGTGCCATAAATTCATAAGAACTGCTATTTGTAGAGCTTCTATAGCTTCGAGCCCTTTAGTTCGTTATCAAGCGTATAGCTTAGAGGGTGATCGCTGGCCACAATAAGGCTAAGGATCTTCAACCGTTGAATTGTTGATGGCTTCTTTGTTAGTTTCTAAATTCTCAACCGATTGATCGATTTTATAATCGTCAAGTGTTGGAGTAACCATTTTATGTATTTGAAAAAATTGGCCATTGATTTTCTTAATATAGCAAATTACTCAAGTAAAATAGTTTTATTTAAAAAAATAGAGTAAGCGCACGCCTCTGTTGTAGAGTATGCGCATCTAGGTGGAAAATAACTTTAGACCGTTTACTCATGCTGGAAACATTGACTGGAAGAAAAGTTGTTACATCATCTCATATGCACCTCGTTTGTCAAGATTTCTTAGAAATTTTTGATAGTATTTTCTTTCCATTGCGACATGCCTAATATGATCGGGGGTAGGATGCAAACAATGGTTTTCAAGTATCCCAATGAGTTCATTGGTTTTCTAAACAAACAATAAAAATGAGTTAATTCATGTTATTTTCATTGTTTCTCTTCGGTGCATTTGACAGACTTGAAATGAAAAGATGTTTCAAAAGAAATCACTATACTTAAGGTGTTTGAACATATCAAAGCTTTATCGTTTCATGTATGCATTGAACAAGATCTGATGTTTAATATATACACACGCATGTACTAATCCAAATATTAAAACAACTAGGTATTACCCCGAAGCGCGTTGCGCAGCACGAGGAAGCCTATCAAGATTCCAAATATTACACACAAATATCAAAACATGTCGCAGAAGCTGTGATTCTAACGTAAAACCCTACGACGTCAGAAAAGGAAAAAATGTGGTACTACATCCTAAAAGTGTGTTATCATGTGTTTGAGAAGAAAAAAAACTAAAATAAAACAAACCCACAAAATGCTACATAATCATGTTTATTCTTTGACTACAAAAAATAAAACAAAACCCACAAAACTTAATCTCCGTATAAAAAAAGTTCAAGAGAAGTCCACATAATGACCACGAATGAGCTTTAATGAACTAAAAATACAAAAGAGGTGTCAAGACAAAGGCTAAAACATAACAAAATGAAAAGTGAAAGCACAATGACATCCATAAAACATAATAAGCAGTATGTCTATGAGAAAATGATCCACAAAGAATGCATTGAGTTAAAGCTTATCATAGTAACAACAGTCTACAGACTTCTTTCCCCTTTCCATTGCACCTTGGCAAAATTCAATGGAGAAGGTATACTTCTCTAAAGAGAAAATCTAAGAAATTTTGGTTTTGTAAAAGGTAAAATCAAAACTATAAAAATTAACAAAAGGTCGTAAATGCGAAACCCATTTAATGTCATCAAAGAAACTGAAAAAAGGTTTCTAAGCAAAGTTGTTGAGAACCTTAGCGGAACTTTTTGTTATTTGTTAGTAGGCAATGAATACTACTCCGCAAGCTCACCTATGACATTTAATAGAAGAGACAGTAAAAAATTAGCTATTGAAGCAAAAGAGAGCTTAAAGTAAAGGTAAAGACTCTTACATTATTTCTTAAACAATTTCTGATAAATGAGAATTTCTTTCTTGTCATACAAAGTTTCTTCTTTTCTAATGACATTGTCTATCTTCCATTGTGAGTTCACTTGGCATAGTAGCGGGCCATGTGAGGCAATACATTGCATTTTTTAGGACTTTTGGTTTGCTTTGTTTGTGTCAATGAAAGTCATCTTCATTAGCCTGGTAAAATGTAAGGGCATGAGACAACCTGACAACGGAGTGGCCTCAGCCTGTTGATAGGATGAACTTCACACCTAGACCGTAAGAATTTTCTAATGCACATGACACTTATTAAACATGGAATTTGGTACAAATTCAGTTAGAAATAGATTCTTTCATTTCTACAGAGAGATTAGAGTAAAAACCTTAAGGGAGCGTTTGGTTGGAAGAATGGAATGGAATGGAATGGAATTGAGAAACTAGTATAATTTTCAAGTAAAATTATGTTTGAGTGGGTAATGAAATATAAACTCAAGAGAATGTTTCACCTCAAATTCCATTGGTTGTGGGATTTCAAAATCCTTCCACTGTGGGATTTCAAATCCCTCTCTAGGTGGAAGGATTTTGAAATCCCACAACCAAGGGAATTTGAGATGAAACATTCCCTTGGGTTTACATTTCATTACTCGCTCAAACATAATTTTACTCGAAAATTATACTAGTTTCTCAATTCCATTCCATTCCTTTCAACCAAACGCTCCCAAACTTTTAGCCAAGTTTTAGTAAAATTTCCAATATATATATAACCTCTGAGTAAGTCAAAAGGTTTGTTGCTAAAAAGATTTGTTATTCATCATCGCTCGAACCACTTGCTCAAACTCTTCCACAATCGATGCCTACCCCTCGATAACCCTATAAGTTTGCTTCTTGCTACTATAAGTTTGTTTCCTGCTCACGAGACCGTCATGGTGAACTTGACCTGAAAGACCCATGTACCAAAGTTACCCAGTCAAATTGCCATTTTGATAAATAATGAATTCTGTAATGATTTTTGTATTCATATTTTTAATGCTCCAGCCTATTCCAAAGTTACCTAGTCAAATTGCCATGTATTGAGATGAGATAACTTGCACTATATGATGCAACATAAATAGGTTCCCATGCAGGTTCAAACATATAAAAATATTCACAAAGACATGTATATCTTGTATAATATAATCATAGATCATTGATCCGTTTAGCTCTTCAATCAACCAATATAGCACACCTTTGATATTAAGTTGAAGCAATGATTCGTGACAAAGTATCCTAAACTGGGGCGTCTCAACGTTTTTAAAGGCCTAAAGCGAAAATGAATTCGGAGGCCTTTTAAAACTCTATCTTTAAAAACTCTCACGTTTTGAAACACAAACACTAGTTGGATCATGATTCCTATATCAGTTTATTCAAAGCAAATTCTAATTGATTCAATGATTTTATATTCTAATAAACTATAACAAGAAAAAAGCTAAAACAAATAAACAATTAGCAATTTGCAAATCAAATAAAAAAAGAAGCATATACAAAACTAAAACAAATTTAGAACAATTAGCAATTAACAACTTGTCCTAGAACAAAGAATAAGAAGAACAATTAGCAATACATTAAGCAATTTAATTTCTCTATAGAGAGAATCAATCAATTAGAGAACTCGTTCAGCCTAGTATCTAATCGTGAGTCCGTTACTCCACTAGATGCCCAGATGAAATCGAAGTTTAAAGGCTTCTTAATTGCAACGAAATCAAAGAAGCAATTCGTGACTCCATCGAATGAAATTAGAGAAGCAAACGAAGGTTAGGGGGTTCTTATTCGTGACTCCAGTGAAGAAATCGAGGTTCTAGGTGGTCGGGTTCGCTCGGGGCAAGTAAAATCATAGTAAATCGAAGGTGGACGGTTGTTTATCTTAACCTTCTGGATTTCTTCGTCTCTTCGTTTCAACTCCCCCCGCCCCAACCCCCAGTCAGGAATCGACCAATAGCTTGTGTTGAAGATCTACGACCTGCTGACCTAGGTTCTATTCTTTCTTTCATTCTTTCATTTTTTATTAATTTAGTTTATTTTAAGCTTAGACTAAGAATGGACTATACAATAAAATTTATTTTTGAAAGCCTATTAGAATGGATGGGCCTAAAGCCCTAGCTTTTTTTTAAGCTGTTGAGACGCCCCTGATTTTTAAAATAATTGCATTTAGGAACCCACCCTTTCTGACGTGCAAGACTTGCCAAATATAGAATTGTGAAAGTTACAAGTAGAAATATAATTACCCATCAACACTTACAACTTATCAGCCCAATTTCAGTCTAATTTGTACACTAAAAACTGTGGCTTATTTAAAGTAAAACATCTTCGGGTTTTTGCAGCTCTTTTGCAGCCATAATTTGAACTGAAACCACCGAATAAGCGAGTAATTTTGGGAAAAATTAGATCAGTTCCCGAACCCTTTGGTATTAGTGAATGATATCAACAGACCGAAGAGATCCACATTGAATAGTTATAGGTTTCATGTTCTCTGCTCATGTTGTATCATCTCAATGATATACCCAAATTGCCCATGTTCTACTGTTCATTCTCTTTGTTTTTAAACATATAGGTAAATGACAATTGTTTTATATCACTTTGATCTAAAATAACTATTAATTTATAAAATACAATATAAAGAATTTATTAAATACATAATCAATTCTTTAATAAACCGGATTAATTAAGTTATCAAGTGTATTAATCTAGTTAATTTTAGGATCCGAAATACATGTCAAATATTTAGTTATTCATATAAAAAATTGTTCCTATTAAATACTTATATCATTTTCTGTTAAATCCACTGGACAATATTTAATCTTTGAACATTTAATTACTCATTTTTTAAAATTATAAAGTAACTTAATACTTCATCATTTTGAAAATGACAAACTTGTTAAATTAATCTACCATTGATTAAATCACTTACTTTAAATGCATGCAAACAATTATTTAAATCCAAAAAGACAGGACACTATTACAAGATCTACACCACTTACTATGACAAAACTAACGACAATATCAAACCACCATAACACACAAACCGCTACGCAAGCCATTCATTATAAACATAGTTTAGGTTATCACAATTTTCATATAACACGTTAGAGTAGTCCTAGTGACCTCAAAAGCGAGTGCAAGTTAATCACCCATGCACCGACATGTAATGTATGCTATTAAATTTGCTCCCAATTAGTACTTATGTTTGATACAGTCTATTTTTGTATGTACTATACTATAATAAATTGGTTTATAATAAACATTTATCCTTTGATGTTGGCTCACCAGGCAAACTAACCCAATTACGATTGTTTGGTGCACAACATGTTACAAAGGCTATGCCTACTTGTGCATACACTGAATTATGATAAAATTTAACAGTGAAAGGTTTACTGTTTTAATATAATAAACAAGACAACTGAGTTCCAAAAAGACGTAATATCATCGTGTTATTGATGTTTTGTCACATGCTATTTTATGAATGCAAGGCTTCTTAAGCTTATAGTCTCCATATATTGTTAGAGAAAACCCATCATGCGAAAAGTAAAATGAGCACCCGTTTATGATATCTCACTGGTTTGATATACGTCACATGATATCGGTAGGAGATAGGTTCATTGTTATATTAAAAAATAGTAATTATAACGATACTCTCGTTAGTTATAGGAAAAATTCTAGTACAATACCGTTTACAAATACGACTAGAAAATATATATAAACAATATTTATATACCAAACTTGATACAAACATCCGTCTTTAGTATATATTTCAACGAGTCTTCATATAGTATTCTTGACATAAGTCTTCATCGCGTTCGAATTTCAACCATACCCCTTGACTGCAACAATTAACAAACAAAAGATTGACGGTTGTGGCTGAGGATCGTGTTAAACACGGGTCCCTTAAAACAGATTTCGCGTATCTACTCAAGACAACGTGTTCCGTCTCACAGGGTACAACAACCAAAGCAGTATGTACTGCCGGAGAGTGCCTCGGGCCCGAGAGATTACAAAGTAAAATATGTGTTGTGATTTTATATAAAAAAACGTTAAAGCTGATGGTGTAGGAAAAACAATTTAAAAATTGATCCACTCTAAATTTCTATAAAACTTGTTGATACTCAAGAAAGTAAATTCATTTTTTTCTTTTCTCATCATGAGTTTAGTTATGAGTCATCATGAGTTTAGTTATATACTCATGCTAAAGACTTCACATTAATGTGAGTTTTATATTTCACAATCAAAACTTTCATTTGATTTATGAATTGTTTTATGAGACCAAATTAAAACTTTTATTTTATTCATGACATGTTTAATATTAATTTTAATAAAAATTATGATCCATAATAAACATTCATAATATTTATTAAAAGACTTGGTCAAAACATAAAACATTCATGTTAATCAATACATGGTTTTATTAACATTATGCAATAAATTACAATAATTTCCTACTATAATCACCCAAATTTACTTTTTTTCATTCCGACCACTCAACTTCGAGAATCGATTAATTCATCTTAGCTTTAGTTTGGACACGGTATAATTCGTTACAAAACGTGAACTTAAACCAGTAAATAAATAACTATTTATATAAAAAATATACAAATATAATTATTTTGTATCCAAAATTTCAACAATATCTTGATAGTTTGATGGTTGCCTTGTATACTATTAACGTAATGCATGTCAAGTCTTGTATCGTTCTATCATCTATGGGAAAACACATTTTGAACTACCCACGAAACATTGTTAACTTTCCGTGAACAATCGTGACAATATCTTAATGGTTCAATATTTGTTACATAATGTACTTATATATCATTTTTTTTAAGACGATAGACATAGACAACGTCCTCAAGATGAATAGTTTAATTCGCTTGTCAAGGAAACCCACAGTGGACGTAAAAACCCTTTATGGAAAATAAAAATAGTCCTGAAAGAGAACACAAGAAATGGGAGAGTAGAGTGCTAATAATATGTTGGAAAAAATTAGAAGATATGAACGTTGTAGAACGCTTGCCTTTAAATTTGGATAATCTGAGAGTCCTGAAGATTATTTTTAAATCGAAATTATTTGATGATTCACCCGAACAAATCAACCGGCTATAACTCAGACGAGATCTAAAATTAGTATGTTGTGTTGTGTGATTTCATAAACTGAAGAAATAACAGAATGACCAATCTCTTTCGAAATCAATATTTGCAGTGAATGGTCATACCAAATATTACACTCTTTTTCCCTCAAGTTTCACATGTGAAATTTTGGTAAAATTAAATTTTCGTGTGTTTTTTATAGAGCAATGTGTACCATAATAAGAAATTTTCGACCCCAGTCAGGGGCTCCGCCCCTTGGATCCCGTTCCCAGGGGCGCTGCCCCTAAACCCCCGCCAAGGGAGCATTGCCCCCTTGAAGCCCCTATTGCTTAGAGGCTTCACTTTTAATAAGGTTTTTAATTTCAAATATCACAATTAACTCAACACATGTATGTACTCTCTCACCACCTGATTTGTTTGATGAATATTATGATCAAATTGATTTAGGACATATAAATTTTACTTTGAAGTTTAGAAAACAATTTGTAACACTCAATATACTATTATCCCTCATTACTCAATTTATCATGTGTTATCTCCTAAAAAGTCCCAGACTCTTAAAACTAGATATATTAAAAGTTTATATATTCATTGGTCCCGGAACACAAAATTACCATCGGGGGGCAGCTGGGTGATGCCACTAAATAACGACTCTGTCATCTGCTGCAGCACAACCTGAATGTTTTCGCGTGGCAACCCACTGGCATGGAGGGTGTCCCACGTAGCACGGCAAAGCACAAGTTGAATACACGTGCATCGAAGGAGCCAATTGCCCAAAAACGTCGACGCATGGGCCCGGAACGAAGTCGGGCTGTGGTTGAAGAAGTCAAGAAACTGCTCGAGGCGGGTATCATCCGAGAGGTACGTTACCAAACCTGGGTGGCTAATCCGGTAATGGTAAAAAAGAGCGATGACACGTGGAGGATGTGCATCGACTTCAAAAATCTTAACAACGCATGCCCTAAGGATTGCTATCCACTCCCGGATATTGATCTGAAGGTGGATTCCTTGGCGAGTTTTCCTTTGAAGTGTTTTCTAGATGCTTACAAGGGGTACCACCAGGTACAAATGACGCCCGAAGATGAAGATAAGACTGCTTTTTACACAGTTGCTGGCATTTTCTACTTCACGAAAATGCCGTTTGGTTTAAAGAATGCAGGGTCAACTTACCAACGATTAATGGATAAAGCTTTTTCGCAGCAGACGGGAAGGAACATTGAAATCTATGTAGGTGATGTGGTGATAAAAAGTCGCGATGAAGAAGCTTTGCTTGCAGATATCGCCGAGACTTTCCAAACTTTGAAGACGATAAACATAAAGTTAAACCCTAAGAAATGTTCATTTGGAGTGGAAGAAGGGAAGTTTTTGGGGGTGGTTGTGACAAAGAAAGGGTTGGAGGCTAACCCTGAGAAGGTGGCAGCTGTTCTCAATATGCCATCACCAAAATCAGTCAAAGAGGTACAAACACTCAATGGGCGACTGGTAGCCCTGAACAGGTTCCTGTCGAAGCATGCTGAGCGTGCTTTGCCTTTCATGACTACTTTACGCAACTACTTGAGCAAGAAGGACTTTTTATGGACAAAAGAGGCAGAGGCAGCATTTCAACAAATGAAGGTATACTTAAGCAACCTGCCCAGGCTGGTAGCTCTTTTCCCCAAAGAGCGACTGGTGATGTACTTATCCGCAGGAGAAGAAGCCGTAAGCGCGGTGCTGATGACAAACAGAGAAGGAGAACAGACCCCGATTTACTTCATCAGTCAGGCTCTCAAAGATCCAAAACCAGGTATTCGCCTATGGAAAAACTAACCCTTGCTTTGGTATATGCTTCCACGAGATTGCGAAGATACTTCCAGGCCCATGTGATTGAGGTCTGGACTAGCCAACCTATACAACAGATTTTGAGAAGGCCAGAGATATCAGGGAGGTTGGCGAAATGGGCCATAGAGTTGGGGTCTTTGAGATAGAATACAAGCCAAGAGTAGCAATCAAGGGGCAGGTCGTGGCTGATTTCTAACAGAAATGCCACAAGAGAAGGAGGGTAATAATGTCAATGGAAAATCCGGGAGTCAAGACAACAGGGAATGGTGCTTGCATACCGATGGCGCGTCAAACGACGAAGGATCGGGTACTGGAATGATACTGGTGGGGCCTGAACAAGAAGAAATAACTTACGCTTTGAGGCTGGCTTTCAAAAGCTCTAACAACGAGGCAGAATATGAGGCGCTACTGGCTGGCTTGAGGCTGGCCAAACAAATGGGAATCCAGAAACTCCACGCTCATGTAGACTCATTACTGGTTGCAAATTAGATTAATGGGTCTTACGATGCTAAGGAAAAAACAATGAAGCAATACCTAAGAAAAGCAAAGGATTTGATCAGCGGTTTTGAGAAGTGCGATGTCTCGCACATCCCGAGAAGCAAAAACAAGAAAGCAGACGCTCTTAGCAAACTCGCTTCAGTGACTTTCAACCACCTAGCCAAAGAAGTCAGAGTTGAAGTACTACAATCACCGTCGATCGACGATGAGGTAACTTCGGTGGACGCTGTAGCGCATGAATGTTGGATGAGTCCAATTATCAAATTCCTAGGAAGTGGGGACCTACCTGAGGAGAAGGGAGATGCCAGAGCAATTCAAACAAAGTCACTACAATACGAGCTGCGGCAGGGGGTTCTATACCGCAAATCCTACATGGGACCATTACTACGATGCCTTACGCCAGACGAAGCAAACTATGTCATCAGAGAAATACACGAAGGCATTTTTGGCATCCATGCAGGTCCAAGGATGGTAGTAGCAAAAGCAATGGGAGCGGGGTACTATTGGCCCGGGATGCATAGGATTGCAACTGAAGAAATCCAAAGATGTGAAAGTTGCCAAAGGCACGCACCAATGTGCCACAAACCCAAGAACGATCTAATTCCAGTCAATGCCGCGTGGCCTTTTCAGAAATGGGGAATGGATATTGTGGGTCCATTCCCAGTGACAGCCGAAGGAGTTAAGTTTCTCTTAGTGGTCGTGGATTACTTCACCAAATGGGTGGAAGCCAAGGCCCTAAAGTCGATCACGGGACAGCAAGTGAAGAAGTTTACATGGGAAAACATCATATGCCGTTTCGGACTCCCGTTGTTCATCGTAACAGACAACGGGAGGCAGTTTGCTGAGAATCCATTCAAATCATGGTGTAGAGACCTGCTGATCCAGCAAATTTTCACTTCAGTAGCTCATCCACAAGGTAACGGTCAAGTTGAAAGAGTCAATCGCAGTATTGTCGAAGGAATAAAAACAAGATTGGGCATTGAGGGGAAGAACTGGGTGGAGGAACTACCCAATGTCTTGTGGGCCCATCAAACCATGCCCAAAACCAGTCACGGTGAAACCCCATTTAGTTTAACTTACGGATCGGAAGCCATGATACCCGTTGAGATAGGTATGCCAACAACCCGGGTCACACAAGCTATTGGAGAGGAGAATGAAACCAATCTACGACTTAATTTGGATTTGCTTGAGGAAAGACGGATAGTGGCGGCAATTCGAGAAGCAAAGCATAAGAGGGAAATTGAACGGTATTACAACTCTCGTGTGAAACATCAAACGTTCAGGGAAGGCGATTACGTTTTAAGAAGCAATGAGGTGAGTAGAGTTCAAGATCAGGGTAAGCTGGATCCACGTTGGGAAGGACCTTATCAAGGACCTTATATGAGGCGCTACTGGCTGGCTTGAGTTCAAGATCAGAGTTCAAGATCAGAGTTCAAGAGCTATGCCGACAATCGTCGGAAGCCTCTAGAATTCAATGTTGGGGATCGTGTGTTACTCAAAGTTTCCCCTTGGAAAGGAGTCGTTCGATTCGGAAAGAAAGGGAAGTTAGCCCCAAGATACGTTGGACCATTTGAGATCACTGAAAGGATCGGTCCAGTGGCTTACCGGTTAAGGTTGCCACAAGAGCTTAGCGGTGTACATGATACTTTTCACGTGTCCAACCTCAAGAAGTGTTTGGCCGATGAATCCCTTCACGTGCCAATAGAGGAAATCAAGATTGACGACAAGCTTCATTTTGTTGAAGAACCCATTGAGATCATGGATCGAAAGGTCAAGCAACTGAAGCGCAGTAGGATACCTATTGTTCGCGTAAGGTGGAATTCAAAACGAGGGCCAGAGTTTACATGGGAACGTAAAGATCATATGAAACTCAAATATCCACATCTTTTCGAGGATGACACTCTTGGACCTAACTCCAGCTGAATTTCGGGACGAAATTCTCTCAACTGGGGGATACTGTGACATCCGTCACTTTAAGGTCTGTCAATTAACGTGGTTGTCCGTTATCTATTCTATGTTTGGTCATTCCTCATCTTTACTTGACTCTTTATGTGGATATCATGTGTGCAATATTATCGTTGTGTGTGCATTCGTTATAACCATGTGATGACCTCAAAAAGACCTTTAAAACTTTCATTTTTGAAAACGTTAAATATATCATTTTATAAATATAATAAATGTTTTAATATAACCATTTCTTAAGTCATAATAACATTAAATGGACTTTTAGAATTAATATAAAACACCTAACAAAGTCGTTTTTCAACCAAACAAGATTTGGGAAAGCTCGGGGGTTAAGTGTAGGGACTAAACTTGTAATTTTGTAAACTTGGGCTGGGTATAAATACCCTCATACCAGCCCTAATCCCCATTTCACCATCTTCTTCATCTTCATCTTCTTCACACACAAAATCTCCATTTTAGCACCAAATCCAACCCGAGAGGTCTTGTTTTCTTCGTCTTGACACCGTCTACAGCCTAGACTACCCCTTTTTAGCAGGTAGTTGTCTTTGGTTGTCCATTTTCTAGCCATTTCACGGCTGTCCAAACTAGGGTTTCGGGTGTTCGGGTTCAACCCGAACATACAAGGTCGTATGGGTGCGTGTGAGGTCTCTTTGCTTGTGTTTTATGCTTGTGTATGTTTGTTGAGTGTTTCTGGAGGTCCTTGTGGTGTAAAACCCGTGTTTAGAGCAGCTCGGGGGCTGCTCCTCCCGACCACAGTTGCGATTCTGCAGATCAGGCGACTGGGTCATCCATGCGATTGAGCCATGCGACTGAGTGGGTCGTGCGACTGGATCATGCGTCTGAGTCAATCGCGCGACTGAGTTGTGCGACTAGGCATGTCGTGCGACTGAGTGATTGTGTGCGATTGAGTCAGGTGACCGACTGAATGTGTGCGAATGAATGTGATTCGCACGACTGGAGTCCAATCGCACGAATGAAGGTTCAGTCGTACGAAAGTAGCGATTGAAGGTTGATTTGTGCGCATGGAAGTTGAGTCGTGCGATTGGGTGTTGTGTGGTACGACTGAAGGCCAATCATACGAATGAAGGCTCAATCGTACGAATGAAGCTGATTCGCACGATTGAGGGTTGATTCGCACGAATGGAGGTTGAGTCGTGCGTCTGACCTTGTTATGCGACTGAAATTTGTTGTGTTTGACCCCTTGTGCGTGGCGTGAGTATGTCGTGTGGTGTCGAGGTAACACTAACACAATTATGCCATTGTTCGGCCACAAATATTAAAGTCAACGCGAGAAAGGGCACAGAAACTATTTTGAACAAATTGAACTAACGCTTTACAACGACCAAATTGACTTATAACTATTGACACTTATTCAATACTTCTTCAATAAACAACGATACTTTTATTTAAACATCATCATTAGTGGCGACAATGTCTTGTACTTGGATCTACATAGGATCTAGTACGTGTGTCAGTCTGTGTGTGTTGTGCGTGACCCATCCGATACGACCCGAACCGACCCATCATTATTGCGCGCTTATACATATATCATATCATTAATGCTATACAATAACTATCAATAGGTGTTTGACTGTTTATTTGCATTCAACATTTGGGATACATCGATCATACATACTTACCACTTAACAAGTGAGTTTCGTGGCCCCTTTTTACGCTTACACAATATTTCAATCATTTACAAATTGGGGGAAAAGTATGCTTACACAATTTTTATGCTGTACAACTTACATACATTTTACATACAAGGAATCAACGTGATACTGTGTTGCAAGTACTATTTGATACATGCTTGGGTCTGCTGTGTGGTTCTATCTTTGCAACTATTTAATTCCAGTGTGGGAACCGACGGTTAGGTATTGGTAGTACTACTGGGTTGACACCCCCACCCTCGTTCGATGGTATACTAGTTGGTACCATCAGTGGCCAGGAACGGGCCCTTGGGTGAATATATGCCGACAATTTCTTTGTGTACGTCGCTAGGTTTGGTTGCAAAGCTCATGTCATGTGATATTTACTTGTGTATATAACTGTATTCACGGTATTCCGACGCGCTTATTTATTACAGCATCACTTACATTTTTATTACCTAAACCTGCGAGCTCACCAACAATTATGTTGACTGTTTTAAGCTTATCTTTTCAGGTGATCATGCAAGTCCAGGAATCTAGGTGTGCTGCCTTAGTGGAGACCCTAGGATGCATTTTTGGGACTTAGCTCATGTTTGATAAACAATCTTTTTGAAACAATGTTAACGCTTGTAAACAATTATCAACTTTTGAAACTTGTTCCCGGGTTGTGGGAATTAACATTTACATTTTCATCATATGTGTATATGTGTTATCTTTATCATGTTGCTTATGGCTATGTTGTCGTGAACATTGACTAAACACGACACAAGTCCCCTTGTTGTCGGGTGTCGTCATGACACGCATGTCATCATTTATTTATATTGCTCTCTATCGCTTACCATGTGTTATGACGATCCCGGTCTCGTTACATCCCCGTGTTTCCGCTTTTAGCGGGGGTGTGACACATGGCCTAAGTCTCATTCGCGGCCAAAGTTACGAGTCGTAGCTAAAGATGTAACCATAATGATATTGTGAGCGAGTGACAAGTCGCGGCCATAAAACAAGGGTTGCGGCCGAAACCATGGGCAATCGCTCCAAAGTGAGTCGTGACCGAAAAGTAATTCGCGGACGCAATTGTATCCAAAGAACGAGCCGCGCCAAAATTTATATACGAAGGTAAAGTCATGCCTAAAATTACGAGTTACTATAACAAGGTTTAACCATAGTCAAGCCGCGACAAAGTGATAAGCAAGCAACAACAAATAAGGCCAGCCGCGGCCAAGCCTTGAGTCGCGGCCAAAATCACGGCCAAGTCTCAAGCCAAGACCGACACCCTAAGGCTTCCGCGGCCAAGCCTTGCTTCGCGGTCTCAAGTCGCGGTGACATGTGACAGTTAAAAATATAACCAGAATAATATTATGAACAAACGGCGAGTCGCGACCGTAAGCCGCAAGCATGAAACCAATCGCGGCCTAAAGCCGCACGGCATCTCGCGGCCACAAGCCGCGGCCCAGAGTCGCGGCCCATTGGGGCATCAACAATCCACAAGCAACATTTGGCATGAAGTGTCAAAGCGTAAATACTATTACCAAAATAGACATAAAGTCAAGATGCAAGTTCGATGGCATTACAAATACAAAAAGAAAACCAAAGATAAAATAGTTATACTTGAGCATGGTCTTCAGGTGAAGGGGTCAGGAACAACTTGATTTCCTCGATGGACGAGTCACGCATGGCAGCAATAGTCTCGGTCATAGGAAAAGTAGCCTTATCAAATAAGTCAGATTCGGCTCGTAGCTTCTTCAATGCATGTTTATCAAAATTCTTTGCCGCTTCGGGTTTCTTGCCCTCGGCAGCGAGGCGAGCCCCATCCAACAACCCAACATTATAACCCACTTTGTATGACAAGCTGTTAATCCTAGCCAACGCATCAAGGAACTCATCGCTATCACGAATCTTGTTAAAAGCCAAGCCAACACCTTCCGAAATAATCCATTTCTTCTCGGATGTAAGATACGACACTTTCTCCTCAAGATTAGCAATGCGGTTTTCTGAAGCAATCTTATTATCTTTCAAATCCAAAGTAAGTTTTTTCAGTGCAGCGCGCTGAATGCAAAGCTCCTCCTGAGCACCACTGAGATCCATAGTAAGTTTTTCCTTGGCAAGATCAGACACATCACAACGGGACTTGAGGGAGGCGTTTTCAGTCTCCAATTTGGATACCTGTTTCTTGAGGTCACGGATCTCATTAACACCATCCACCCAACGGCCATGAATCTCAACGAATGAAAACAAGCCGTTCACCACAGCCAAACAGCCAGCGTTCGACAATTCTATGTTCTTCAAACCTTCCCCACGGTAAAACTCAGCAGGCGTACGGGAAGCAAACATGAACTCCCTACATGACTCTGGAGTTTCAAAGGTAGTCCGGTTAGTCAAATCCCAATCAGGAGCAAATTTGTCTTCCGCATTCAATTCAGTATCCTCAGAAGAAGCAGCCGCCTTTCCTTTACCAGAACCACCAACCGACTGACCATCAGAAGAGAAAAGGGGCAGAATCAGAGCTGCCCGATTTTGAGCCAGATGGCACCTCAGCCACGGTTGAGGGACCCTCCCTGCGAGCCGCGGCAGGTGCTGGGGGAGGGGAAGGTCGCGGCTTGAGACCCGAGCCTCCCAACCCCTGTTTGCGTTTCATTTTCGGTCGGCTTGCGGGGACAGGAGCTCCGTCAGTACTTTTTCTTTTGCGGGAATGTGGCGACATTGTTTCACCCGGTTGAACAACGAAGCCGGCAGTTGTCTCCAATATATGAGTTGCACCCTCAGATGATATCTCCACTTGCTCCGACACATCCTCCTTTGCAGACAACTTCATACGCTCGAAAAGACCCATACCTGCGATAGCATAACATGCAAATCAGACACATGAAAATGTACATTAAGGCATAAAGGGGGAAGCAACTTACGTTTCCCTTGGTAAGTCATGAATGGAACCGTGTTGAGGTCGGTCCAGTTACGACTAACACCGGCCATCACGAGAAAATGCTCAGAGTAGCTACGAAGAGGGGTTGGCTCGGCTTTCAAGAGGTCATAGGCAGATATATCAAATGTGTCGGGCTCGGGAAAGGGGTCCTGAATAGACTTACTAGGTTCCAACCAATGCATCTCAAAAGGAACTATACTAGATAAAATGAAGAAGAAATGGTCTTTCCAATGTTTCAAACTAGTTATGGTTCGTGAAATTAAAGGAGGCTTGGGAGCTTTTCTTTTCTCAAAGGTTAGCCAATCGCCTACCCTATTCAACTTATAAAACGCCCTAAAAAGATTAACTTCGGGTTCCAAGCTACGAGCACGGCAACATATCTCAAAATGATATACCTTAATAAGTCCTAAAGGAACAAGTTGCGATAGGTGGATATCATAATACCTAACAAGCAAACACAAAAACCGACTAACCGGGATTCGAAAATTACAAAAGCTAAAGAATGAAGTATAAAGAGCTATTGTCTCAACCGGTGCATCCCTCACGGTCGACGAGGGGGGAGGGACGGTAGGACTAAGCTCGGGAGAAATACCATAGCGAAGCATAAAGTTGTTTAAAAAATCTTTAGAGACAACCGAGCGTTGAAGACCCACGTCATTTCTACACTCCATTAGAAACGCGAAAGATGAAAGTTCGAGTAACTTACCAGAAAGATTTGTGCTCTTGATGAGAAAATATTGAAGAAAGCTTGAAGAAAAAATGAAGGAAGGAAGAGAAGGAGATAAGATGAATGGGGAGGTTGGTGAATTTATAGAAGAAAAAGCCCTAGGGGCATAGGGGGGGCGGCGGCTATAGGGCCGAGAAACAAGGCCCATAGGCCGCGGACCGAGGGGTAGGCGGCAACCATAGGGCCGCGGCTCGAAAGAAACATGCAGGATCGGGTTTTGTCACTTAACACTTGTAATTCTCTCAAACTCACTTATAATATCACTCAAACAAGATGAAGCAATGTCTTTAACAAGAGTTGATAATAATATAATAAGTAATTAAAGGAACAAGCAGGAGTATTTTCAAGGTACTTGTATATATTACTTCTCAACTCAAGATTACAAGACACTTACAAGCATAGAACATGAGTTACAGTGAGAAACTATATATACTAGATCCTACAGCCGGTTATACTTGATACCAGCTGGAAACCTACGACTAAAGCATATACTACAATGCTATAGTTAAGGTATCTTAGATAAAGTATTATTTAAGATATGGTAGTCATGACATGTCCATGACTTACCTTTTGTCACCAACTAAAGATGGCAACTGTACTTAACATAAAAGGTAAACAGTAGATTAAAGTATGGTCAACTACATGGCTTTTGAGAAAACACCATGCAGTATCTCAGAGATTTGCAGCGGACTGTCAGACAGACCATACTTATGTCTACTGGATAATAGAAGTGTCTTCCGAAGGTTAACTGGCTTCGGAAGAACAAGTTCTTCCGAAGCCACTTATACTTCGGAAGATGCTTCTATGCTTCCGAGGCTTTAATGACTTCTTTATACTTCGGAAGTTGACTTCAGAACTTTTTCTTCAAGTCTTGATTCTTCGGAAGTAACTTCTTTATCTTCGGAAGTTGGAGTTTTCCTTCGGAAGTGTATTTTACACTTAGACTTCGGAAGAGCTCCTTCTTCCTTCGGAAGTCCCACACTTGGCTTCGGAAGTCCTTTGTATGTTGTACTCAAAATCTTCTAAGTGATATGGTTTTGGTTGCAACAGCCTCTCTTGATCCAACAAACTCCCCCTAGGCTGATGCTACCAAAACTTCACTTATCTCTACTTCTCAAAGTTTTCAGCACTAGGGACAAAAGATATTTGTCTGTCTCTCTGTTCTTCCCGGAAGTGGTGCTGAGAAGCTTGTACAAGTCATTCGTGGATAGGAGATCCAGTCTATCACTTTGAATGACATGTACCCTTTGTTGTGACCCCCTGAAGAGAGTTAGTTGACGGGAGTTGTAGTCATACTCCCATCTAACTATGGACTCAAGTTCAGGACCTTCAACCATTTGAAGAAAGGCTTTGCCTTTGGTTGCTGATCCTTTCCTTTCCTCCTCCTCTCTCAGTTTTGACTCCTCTTCGACCTTGCTTCTTGCAGTGAGCTCGGCCATGTGAAGGCTGCCTAGATGATTTCTGATGTGAGCAGCTACATCGGAGTTTGAGGGGTTGGAGAATGATTTCTCTGCTAACTCAGCAATATCAAATCTGCTTAAGTGTAGCAGAGATGAGGCATTCAGTCTATTAATCTCACCATTCTCTCTCTCAACAACAAAGTTGTGAGAAGAGTCTTCGAACCTCCACTGAACTATCTTTTTTGGGTACAAGAGATTGTCTTGGTACCCTATCTCCTTTCTTTGTGTCCAGCAGAGTCACCAGCCTTCTCCTCAGCTTCTTTTCTTCCTCATTCAATGTATCTGAATTGAGGCCAAGGAGTCTTGCGGCTTGGTCCAAAGTTCCTCTTGGCAGATCAAGAAACTCATATCTTGTGAGGGAACTTGAGGATCCATCAACATAAGTCAGGTTGACTGTATCCTCCTCACATGAGATGTCGCTCAGAGTAGTGCAGTTGATGAGCTTGGTTTTGATCGCCTTGAATTCCTCCATAGAGAGATGTTTGGAAGGCTGAGGGGATGGTTTGATTGGTTGTTGGGTAGGTTTAGAAGTTTGGGTTCTGGGTAAGGTTTTAGGTTGGATGATGGGTAGTTTAGGTGGTTGAGGTGAGGGAGTTGGTAGTTGTGATGGTGTAGGTTCAGGTGTGAAAGGTTCAGGTTCAGTTTTGATTGGGAAGGGAAAGGGTATTGGTTCAGGTTGATGTTGGGTTTGGATATTGGGCTGAGGGGTGGCTTTGAAGGTCATCCCCTGTCCCCTTCTATACATCTCCTTTCTTCTCCCCGCACGAATGTCAGCCTTGATGTCACTGACATGTCGTTGGAGAGTCTTCTCAGACATTGGACCCACTTGCCTGCCAGAGAAGCCATGAGCTTTAAGATAGTTCTTCATCCAAGCTTTCTCACCTATCTTCTTGGCGGCAGACAGTCCAGCCTCTTCTTCTTTCTTCTTCTTCTCTACCAGCTTCTCCCTTGCAGCTCTCTTTCTCTCCTTCTCCATTTGATCTTGCTCTTTGTTAAAGAGCCATAAGATCGTGTCACTATTGTGTGGAGACAACTCCTCTTGAGAGAATCCTCTGGAGAGTAGGAAAGTGATCCTTTCTCTCCTGAGCTGCAGATCAGCTTCTCTTTCTTTTCTCAGCCTTTCTTCTTCCAAGGCCAACCTTGCAGCTTCTTCTTTTTGCTGTCTTTGCAGCAAGGTTGCCTTTTCAAGCTCTATCAGCTCCTCTAATGGTAGCAGGAGTACATCTTCCGAAGCAGCCCCTAGACTGACAAGTCTATCAATTACCTCCACCCTTCTTCTATTGTTGATTGCCTCTTGGTTGGCTGCAGCTGCTTTTGAACTTGCAGCTAACAGTTTCCCAGTTGGCAGTCTTCCTTTCCTTTTAAGTTTCTCCAACCTTTCTTCTTCCTGAAGCTCTTCCGAAGTCATCTTCCTTTTGCCTTTAATGTCTTCGGAAGTGCTAGACTTTGGTGGTTCTTGGGTAGAAGATTCAGGTTGGATGGTGGAGGTAGGAGCTGAGGTCAATGCAGATGTAATAGCTAGTGGTTGGCTGAGAAAGTCCTCCCTATTAACCTCAGATGCAAGTTCCAGAATTGCATCTGTGACTATTAGATCATCGGAAAGAGAGAACAGTCCTTCCGCAGCAGCAATTTCAGCTTCGGAAGTTTGTGTTGGTTCTTCCGAGGCTTCGAATTGTGCTTCGGAAGCCTGTGAAAACACACCTTTCTGTCCCAACTGTTTCAGTTGCTGGGCCATCAGTCCTAGTTTCCCCTTCGAAATCAATCTCAGGTTCCACTTGGGCCTTAGGTTGACCAACTTCCTCAACAGTGGTAGGAGGTGCATTCAACCTCTGAAGCTCTTGAGCTCCAAAGTAAATCACAGACATATCCGGACTGGGTTGATCAATTAGGGACTCTAAAAGGAACTTGTTGAAGATCCTATTTAGATCCTGAAGCATCCTTTGATCCACTTGAAACACAACTGGAGGAGGCTCAGGGAAGATGGCAGCTTGTTGTCTTGAGCTCAAAGAAGTGAGAGCTTGACTGATGGAATCCTGTCTTTGGCTTTGTTCCTCAACATTCTCCCCCTTTTTGGTAGCATCATCTTGAGAGGTAGATGAGCTAGAGGAAGAGGTCAAGGAGACTTGAACTGGTACATGCCTAACAGATCTCTCAATCTGTTTCTCAGCTAGTTTGGCCTTGAGACTTTCAATCTCAAGTTGCTGAGTGGCAGACCTATCCTCTAAAGTCTTAACCTTTGATTCAAGGTTTGAGACTTTAGAAAGTAGGTCTCTTATTGTGAGTTGCATTCTTCCCTCATCTTCTTTGAAGAATCACGGGGAGATGAGGTAACATACCTAGTATGTTCATCCTCACCACCAGATGTGGTTTCTTGGCACCCTGGTTTCCCTTGCACAATGATGTCTCTTTCAGAGGCATCATAGGGCATGGTTGCCGTAGATTCAGTCTGACTATCGTTACCACTGTCCTGAGGATCCAATGAGGCTCCTTCAGTAGTGGCAGCTGAATCTACATGAGTCCCCTCCACATCAGTGGGACTCACCTCAGTAGGGCTTTGCTGGTGTGGGCTAGAGACAAGAGGTTTCTCTAGGCTCTGTTGATCCTTAATGGGGTGTTGTGGATCAACTTCATCGCCTTGAGAGACATAGTCTCTTCACCAGCTCCGGTCAATAGGTCAGTAAAAGAAAAGGAATGAAGACCTAAGGACCCGGGACTTTGATCAATGTCAAAAGGCATTGAGCTGTCCCTTGGTGGCTGCTCAGGGGAGTATAGAGACTCACCCTGAGGGCTATCAGCTGGGATTATGGGCTCATGGGTCTGAGACTGAGGAGACTCAAGACCCATATTGAGGTCAATAGTGAAGGATTGGTGGACCTCTGGCTGAGTGGGAGCCCCTTGTTCCACTCTAGCCTTTTTGGTTTGAAGAGGAGGGGCTTGTTCAATCAGAGTAGATTGAACAAGGGTTCGTTTGGTACGTCTCTGGTAGGTGACAGTGATTGGAGGAGAAGGTAGATTTGGAATGGTGAGGGTAGTTGCTGGTGTGGGTTCATCACCTGTGGGGTTAACAGGGATGTCACCAGGAGCCATTGGCTCAATCATACCTGGAAGTAGTGCGGTATCCCTTCCAGTGTAGTTGGTAGACACTCTCTTCAAGACTTTGAAGATGGTCGGCCTCATTTGGGGAGCAGACAGAGCAGCTGCACAGACAAGCTTACCCTGATCTAGCTCGCAGTTGATTATGTGCTGTAGAAATCTGGGATACATAAAGAATGTGTCCCTTTGCAGATTTCCCATGAGGTTAGTCAGCACAAACCTTGAGTAGTTGAAGCGCAGGCCTTGTACCAACCCATGAACTAGACACCCGAGTTCATAGGGAATTTGATCCCATCCCCCGGATTTGTTAGATAGGCAGTGAAGAACCACATGTAGCAGGAACTTCCACTTGTAGGAGAAGTTGAATTTGTAGACTGTAGACCTGCTTACATCTCCACCGTATCCCATTTGGAGATAAGAGTTATCTAACTCAGATTTGGGGAATTCCGTCGGTGCGCCTTCATCATGGAGCTCAAGATGCTCCCTGATGATTTGTTCAGTAATGACCAACTCTTGGCCACAAACACTTGACCTGATAGCACGAACCCCATTTAGGGTTTCAATCCGACCATTTGCCCAAAATTCGGACATTTGGTTGGAGTAAATGGTAGGGTTTACGGTCAGTGCTGTGTAGTATGAGATTGGGCTAAGAAAGAGATAATATCAGAGAAGTCAGCATCCCTTGAAGAGTCAAGGAGTGCGACCTGGTTGTGCTGAGGGTTTAGAGCCATTTGAGAAAGATAGCAGAGGAAAAGTTCTGAGAGAGGTAAATTGGAGAAGAAGAAAGCTTTTAGGGCAGTGAATTTGGTAAAAAGAGTAAGTGATTAACCGGAAGTATTTAAATGGGTGAAATGGCGGTTTAAAGGGTGGTTTGGATAAGATGATGTGAGGGTTCAGAGGATGATGTGACAGGGGCGGTAAGGTTAAGCCATTTAAATAATCCGACATCATTAACAAAATCTTTACTTTTTACAGAGTGGGGCCCAAAAGATTTCCGTTACACAGTAAAATCTTTCTTCCGAGTATAAGGTATTTCCGAAGGTAAAGTTCTTCCGAAGGCAAATGTACTTCCGAAGGTAAATAAATTGCTTCCGAAGATACATGTTGCTTTCAAGTGGAAAGTATTAAGTGCTTCGGAAGTAGATCTGAGATAACCTCAATCGCTTCTTCCGAGACTTAGTACACTTCCGAGAAGAAAATTATCCTATGAGAAATTTGCTTCGGAAGTTATACTAGATATCTTCCGAAGGCAAGTTTCTCTTCGGAAGAACTTATACTTAGTTAAATAAGAAAGGATCTTTTGTAACAGGGCTTAGATTGTATTGACATAAGACTTTACATATTGAAAAGGTTTTCAATTGAGATTAACTAGTCAATGTTTATCATCCCAATAGCTGTAATGAGATATTTAAATCTTTGTTCATCAAATGCTTTGGTGAACAAATCAGCATATTGTTCATTTGAATCAACTTTGATTAGTTTTATAAGATTTTTCTCATGAATATCTCTAATGAAATGATACCTGATGTCAATATGCTTTGTCTTTGAGTGCTTTACTGGATTTTCAGTGATGGATATAGCACTGTTGTTGTCAATGTGGATAGGAGTGCTCATGAAGTTGAATCCATAGTCAATCATCTGGTTTTGAATCCACAGCAGCTGAGCACAGCAACTTGCAGCAGCAATGTATTCAGCTTCAGCAGTTGATGTAGAGACACAGGATTGCTTTTTGCATTGCCATGAGATGATCCTTCCACCAAGAAATTGACATCCACCTGATGTTGATTTCTTGTTGATGTTGCAGCCACCATAATCACTATCAGAGTAACCATAGAGATTAAAATCACTATTTCTTGGATACCAGAGACCTAACTTAGGTGCTCCTTTGAGGTATCTGAGGATTCTCTTGACAGCAATTAGGTGAGACACCTTTGGAGCAGCCTGATATCTTGCACAAATGCAGGTTGCAAACATGATATCAGGTCTACTTGCTGTGAGATACATCAGAGAACCAATGATTGCTCTATACTGATGTTGATCAGTATCCTCCCCCTCAGAATCAGGGCATAAATCATGGTTTCTGGGTATGGGCGTCTTTGCTGCTTTACAATCCTTCATATCAAATCTCTCTAAGATATCATTGACATACTTAGATTGATTGATGAAAAACCCTTCCTTCAGTTGCTTTACCTGAATTCCAAGGAAAAAGTCCATTTTTCCCATAGAACTCATTTCGAACTTCTTTTCATAATGCTCTCAAAGTCTTTGCACATTTGGTCATTTGAGGAACCAAATATGATGTCATCGACATAGACTTGAACTAGCAAAATGTCTTTCCCAGACTTTCTGATGAAGAGAGTCTTGTCAATGGTTCCTCTAGTATAACCATTCTTCAGAAGAAATTGAGACAATGTCTCATACCACAGCCTAGGTGCCTTGGTGCAGCCCATATAGAGCTTTATCCAACTTGCACACATAGTTTGGATGCTGTGGGTCTTCAAATCCTGGAGGCTGGCATACATAGACTTCCCTATCTATATCCCCATATAGAAAGGCACACTTGACATCAAGCTGGTAGACAGTGAAATTCTTGGATGCAGCATAAGCAAGGAAGATCCTAACTGCCTCAAGTCTTGCAACAGGTGCAAAGACATCAGTATAATCAATTCCTTCCTCTTGAGTGTATCCTTGAACCACCAGTCTTGCCTTGTTCTTGATAATCAAGCCTCTGTCATCTCTTTTGTTTCTGAATACCCACTTGGTGCCTATAGGTACTTGACCAGATGGTAGCGGACATAGGTTCCAAACCTTTTGTCTTTTGAATTGAAGCAGCTCCTCTTGCATTGATTCAACCCAGCTACTATCCTTCAAGGCATCTTCCACCTTCTTGGGTTCCATTTGGGATAAGAAGCATGAGTACAAGCAGACATTCCCATTGTGAGTTTGTCCCCTTGTTCTCACACCCTCAGAGACTTCCCCTATGATGTTTTCAGCTGGATGAGTATTGTGAATTCTGAGTCTTGGAATCACCTCCAGTTGCAAAGATAGGTCCAAGTTGGACATATTTTGCTCTGGAGCTTGAATACTTGGTCCAGCTGTTGTTTCAATCTCATTCAATGAGGACTGATTGAATGAAAGAGAAACATCATCATTTCTTTGCTGTGAAGCATCATTAACAGTTGCCTGTTCCTTCAAAATGCTGCTTCCATCAGCTTGGTGTTGTGTAGGATCACCTGAGGAGACTTGAAGATCATCAGGTGAATCCCTTGTTGAAGTTCCACTATTTCTTGAAATGGTTATACTGTCAGATCTTTCAATAGTGGGAACTTGATTTGTTGTTGTTCTTGGAGAACTTGGAGCAGGTCTGGGAAGCTCAAACAGTTGATCTTCATCAGAATTGCCTTGAGCACCTGTTCCAGCTGAAACATTCTCACAAGATGGTTTAGAATAGTTTGGAAACAATTCTAAATCAAAAATATGATCAGGGCCATTCCCCCTAACACAAGGAGTGTGCTCATTAACTACAATGTTGGAGGATTCCTCAAATTGTTGGTTTTTAATATTATAAACCCTGTAAGCTTTAGAATGGGAGGAATATCCAACAAAGATAGCATCATCTGACTTTTCAGCAAATTTTGCCAAATTGTCTTTTGTGTTAAGTATGGTACACCTGCTGCCAAAGGACCTTAGAAAGCCAATGAACGGTGGCCTCTTGTTCCATAGCTCATAAGGGGTCTTTCCATGTGGCTTTACTACAAGAACTCTGTTCTGCACATAGCATGCAGTGCTGACTGCCTCTGCCCAGAATGTTAGAGGCAGCTTTGAATCAGCTAACATAGTCCGAGCAGCCTCAATAAGTGTCCTATTTCTCCTCTCAGCAACACCATTTTGTTGAGGAGTTCTAGGAGCACTGTATTGTCTGGCAATCCCTTTTGAGTTACAGAATGAGTCAAGAACAAAGTTCTTAAACTCAGTCCCTTGATCACTTCTAATTATTTTAACCTTGTGATCAACTTGATTTTCTATTTTAAGAATAAAAGATTTTAAAGTTTCAGCAGTTTCATCTTTAGTTCTTAAAAAGAATACCCATGTAAATCTAGTAAAATCATCAACTATCACAAGGCAATATGATTTCCTTCCAATGCTCATTATACTTGTGGGACCAAATAGATCCATGTGCAATAAGTGTAATGGAGTAGTGATAGAGTTAACAACTTTGGATTTATGAGAAGACCTGTGTTGTTTCCCTTTCAGGCAAGCAACACAGTTATCTTTGCAGAAAAATTCCTTTTTAGGCAAACCATGTACCAAGTTATTTTTAGCCAATTTATTCATTGTCTTAAAATTGACATGACACATTCGTTTATGCCATAGTGTTGACTCATCACTATCAGCTTTGGAAAGAAAGCATGATACTTCTCCCATTGGGGAAGCATTGTTCATATCAAGCTTGTACATATCCCCTCTCCTGGGAGATCTAAGAAGCACCAATTCCTGAGGAATTGTCATCCCAGGTTTGAGGATGATGCACTCATGTTCTGTGAAAAGCATTTGATGCTTTTGATCACAAAACTGAGAAACACTTAACAGTTGTGTTCAAGCTGTTTGACAAAGTTAACTTTGTCAACTTTTAATTTTCCATTGGATATACTTCCTCTGCCAGAAATATATCCTCCGGCCTCACCTCCAAACTGGACAGGACCTCCATCATAATGTTGAAATTGTTGAAGGAGAGATCTGTTCCCTGTCATGTGCCTGGAGCATCCACTATCTACAATCCAAATGTTGTTATTCTTGTCATATGGATGTCCCTGCACATAAGGTGAGATAATTAGTTTTGATTGGAAACCCAAGCCTTATTGGTCTTGGGTTCTTCCAATGAGAGTGACATGATTGAACCAAAATTTATGCATGGGGGTTCAATGGATGTCTTTGAAGAAGAGGTTTGGGCTACAGCATCTTCCTTGATCTTCCATTCCATCCCTTGGTTGATCATAGAAGATGAGCTTGATGAAGCTTTTGTAGCTTGGCATTCTTCCGAAGCTTCTTTCTTTTCGGAAGAGACCTTCACCACCTTTTCTTCCGAAGCAGTCTTCTTCTGGGATGGTTTCAAGGGGACTCTTTTGTGAGTCTTTGCAGCTTTCACTTCCGAAGCCTTTTTCCTCTCGGAAGAAGAATTTTCTTCCGAGACAAGCCTTGCTTCGGAAACAAGCTTTCCCTTTTTCATCACTTGAACCATTTGATATGGTCCAAATGTGAAACCTTCCCTGACTCCTTCTCTTTTAACATTATTTGCATAATGTGTGCTAGCAGGATTGTAGTAACAATCTTTAGCCATGTGGTTTTGCAGACCACACATTATGCATGCAATGTTAATTTTCTGGGAATTGGAGGGTTGCTGTTTCTTGTTCTTTTTCTCCTCATCAGCAACCTTTCCCTTTAACTTCTGATCCTTTGGTAGGATAGGAGTACTGGTACTATACTCCTTTCCTGAATCAGAAGGTCCAACCACCTGGAATCCTGCTGATATGAATACACCCTTTTGCTTTGGGTCTATCTTCAGCTTGGATTCAGCCACCTTCTTGGCAGTTTTTCTGGCTGCTTTAGCCCTGCTTCTTCTGGCTTTGGTGGTCAGGGTTTGATCATCATTGGTCTGGGAGGGCTCAATTACCTGTTCCTTCCCTGTGATGGTCATGGTCTCCACAGTTGCATCACTCTTTGACTCTTTACAAGGTGGGTCAACAGATGGAACCTCTTGCTCTTCAGTACCACATCTTGGTTGTCTTACAGACTCATAAGAGTGTGGTGGAGCAATTTCATTGGTTCCCAACCCACTTTTGTTTTGATAGCAAAGTTTGGAGTGAGAGGATGATGCAAGTATGGCTTGGAAGTTTTGCTCAGCAATAGCATACTTCCTGGCTTGAGCCTCAGCTGTGACAAGCTGGGCTTGAGCCTCAGTCAATTTGGATATTAAATCCTTGATTTGAGTCTTGTAGTTGGTGTGTTCATGTTTTAAAAGAGACACAGTTTTCTCTAACTCCTCAATTTTCTTTTGGTAGTCAGATTCAGCTCTTTAAAGTCAGATTTTAGCACATTTAAAGACTCAATATCGGATTTAATTTCCATATTGTAGTCCTGGTACAACTTAACCTTAGCAATACAAGCAGGGGTACAGAGATGTTCATATACCTTATTTTCATCTGTTCCTGCCATGAGTGCTTGAGCGGGAGTCACATCTTGGACCATAAAGCTCCAGTCAACTTCTTGAGCCATAGCTGCTGTTTCAGTTGACTTCCCATTGGGCTTTGGTGTAGAAGGATGTGTGGAGGCCTGTGAGGTTCCCGGGTTGGACTTGGGAGCCTTGCATTCCCTTGCAAAATGGCCAAGCTGGTTATAGTTGTAACACTTAGCCTTGCTTTTGTCAAACCCAAACTTGCTAGTGATTGGGTTTTGAGGGAATTGCCTTCCAGTTCTCTTAAAGAACTTCTTCGCTCTGTAGGTAAGGAGAGCCATTTGCTGGACAATGTCCACATACTCTATGTCATCTGGACTGAAGCACTCAAGATCATCAAAGCAAAACTGATGATCATTGGAGTGTCCACTCCCTGAGACAAACACACAGCCCTCCTGAAAGGAGCTTTGCTGAGCTTGATGAGACCTTGGAGTCTCAGGGAATGTGATGTAAGGCCCAGATGAACAAGATGGCTGCTGGGTGTATGACAGGTACTGCTGAGACTGGGAGATACCTGAGCCTTCAGCAACCATTAAAGCGTTGCTAGCAGGAAGGCTCAAGGGTCTGCTTGCTTGGTGACCCTTCTTACTTTCCATTTCCAAACGGTATCCATCAAGGATCCCATAAAGTTCGGTCATGGTGAGAGTGTTTAAATTCTCTGTTCTCTTAATGGAGACACAGTAGAAAGTCCACTCATTGGGTAGAGCACTCATGAACTTTCTGGTAAGGTCTCTAAGTTCTTGAGTGATTCCCACAGATTGGAGGGAGGAGATAAGATCCATATACCTGAAATATTGCTGGCTAAAGGTTTCTCCAGCAACATAGGTGAAGTTCTCAAACTGCTGCTTCAGTGAGTCCTTCTTTGAATCATTAGAGCTCGAGTACATTTGAGCAAGTGCATCAAAGAGTTCTTTGGCTGACTTACAATGCTCAAACCCCACCATGATGGAGTTTGGGATTGCAGTCATGAGAACAGTCATAGCATTACTGTCTATGTCAAGCTTCTTCCTGTCTTCATCGGAGTAGTCTTCAACAGCCTTCTCGATCATGGCACCGTTTCCACCAGCAACTTTTGGCTTGTACGGGCCATTAACGATGGACTGCCACATCTTGCTATCCTGGTATCTGATGAAGCCTTCCATTCTTCTGCTCCAAGACCTGAAGTTTTCAGGATCGATGATGGGAGCTTTGGTCATCGTTCCCATTTCAACTTCAGATTTGATGAGGGCCATTTTTGAGTGAGGTATAAGGAGGAGTGAAAAACTGGTTGATTAGGATGGTAAGATCTCACAATCAAGAGCCTAAAAAGCTCTGATACCAATTGCAGGATCGGGTTTTGTCACTTAACACTTGTAATTCTCTCAAACTCACTTATAATATCACTCAAACAGGATGAAGCAATGTCTTTAACAAGAGTTGATAATAATATAATAAGTAATTAAAGGAACAAGCAGGAGTATTTTCAAGGTACTTGTATATATTACTTCTCAACTCAAGATTACAAGACACTTACAAGCATAGAACATGAGTTACAATGAGAAACTATATATACTAGATCCTACAGCCGGTTATACTTGATACCAGCTGGAAACCTACGACTAAAGCATATACTACAATGTTATAGTTAAGGTATCTTAGATAAAGTATTATCTAAGATATGGTAGTCATGACATGTCCATGACTTACCTTTTGTCACCAACTAAAGATGGCAACTGTACTTAACATAAAAGGTAAACAGTAGATTAAAGTATGGTCAACTACATGGCTTTTGAGAAAACGCCATGCAGTATCTCAGAGATTTGCAGCGGACTGTCAGACAGACCATACTTATGTCTACTGGATAATAGAAGTGTCTTCCGAAGGTTAACTGGCTTCGGAAGAACAAGTTCTTCCGAAGCCACTTATACTTCGGAAGATGCTTCTATGCTTCCGAGGCTTTAATGACTTCTTTATACTTCGAAAGTTGACTTCAGAACTTTGTCTTCAAGTCTTGATTCTTCGGAAGTAACTTCTTTATCTTCGGAAGTTGGAGTTTTCCTTCGGAAGTGTATTTTACACTTAGACTTCAGAAGAGCTCCTTCTTCCTTCGGAAGTCCCACACTTGGCTTCGGAAGTCCTTTGTATGTTGTACTCAAAATCTTCTAAGTGATATGGTTTTGGTTGCAACAGCCTCTCTTGATCCAACAAAACAGGTTCGCAACTCGATGTGAAGATTGATTAAGCTTTGATTAAAGGGAAATAGGGACGTGACTCGAGGTGGGGAATTGACAAGGCTTTGATGGCAAGAGTTTGATTGGTAAAAGTTAGTCACATCAGTCAAGTACAACCGCCGAAAATGAAAGGTAATTATTACTCCAATGACATGATTGGTATCATGACATTGGACTGGGGGGACATGAAGGGGTATCACCCCAAAAAAATGAAACGTAAGGTTTGGACAACCAATAATTACAATAGCTGCGGCCCAAACGAAACGACCCAGCCGCGGCCCAAATGAAAAGGCTACACTGCGGCTGAAAAAGGCTCGCCGCGGCCCACGCAAATTAAGGGCCTAGTCGCGGCTCCAAGCCGGGTCTCTTTCTCCTAGCGCCCCAAACCACGATTCTTCCCGCCCAAGTCGCGTAACGAACCAAAGTTGTTTTTATAGCGAAAAGAACCCAAGAATGTACCCAAACCGCAGATGAGCCCATACCGCGGCTGGCCTGAAGCCGCGGCTGGGTATGATACACCAAGATGGTATCGCGAATCCTAGCAACCAACACTTATGAAAGTTTTCACGTAAACTTGGCAACCAAGGACGACATTCATTGATTACATAGGGAATAAGAAAGAACCATAAAATGACAAAACGAGTAAAGCCAAAACATTGGCAGGAGGTCAGAACAGCCCCCAAATCTCCAAGTCAACTATAAAGACAAGCAACATTAATGATAGTCAGAAACCCTTTGCATCAAAAGGGTATAAAACCTCTAACTCGGGAATTTCAGTCCCGGATCATTGACCACAGGCTTCCAAAAATAGATTAAGTGTGATTCCTTGTTCTCATGCACCAACACTATAAATACTCCCTCATTCCACAGGTAAATACATTTCTCACATTCTCAGAACACTCTTACTACAAACTATTTGCTTATTAATTCTCCCTTTCAAAGTTCTTTCAATACAAATGCTTATTCTCACGCAGGAGTGTGGTCTCGGGGAGAAAACCCTTTCTGCCCGAGGCGAGGCTCACGGTGTTGTTTCTGTCTCACAGATATTCCAGTCAGCTGAAGTTCACACCAAGTCCCAGCCAGATCTTTGATACTCTGCTCAGCCAAAGCCAAGCTCAGCCGAAGTCAGGCCCAACCGAATCCCAGCCCAGCCGCATCCTGATTCTCAGCTGCATCCTGCTTCTCAGCAGTCAGAGCCAAGTTCCCGCCTAATCCTCGGTAGCAACCCCATTCTCGCACTGCTCTCAAGTCTTAATCCCTTGATTAGGATTTGTGTAGCAACATTCATCCAATTATATAATTGAACCAAGTACTTACAAATACAAATAAAATGTATTCACATAAGAAACATACAAAAAAAAAGACAACAAATACTATAATCAATTTTGATTCCTACATTATTTGTTTGTATCTCCGATTTGAGATAAGGGCGAGTGAAGAGGGTCGAAACAATTGGATCCAAGGCCGAGGTAGAAGGGCAGAGCCACCTCATGTTTCAAGACATGTTAGACCACCCACTATGATGACTCTCTTAATGGGATGATCACGATAAAAATTAGGAAAAGAAGAATATATATGATTTTTACCATATTCTTGCTCGTGATGCCATATGTTACAACTGTAGTGGGTTTCATTTACTCAAACATATATGTTTATATAATTAATTTAACCCTTGGATTAAATTTTTAATAATTTGTAAAATACTTTACTTAAAAAATAAAGAAATACAAACCCTTGCTTAGTTTTTTATAAACATTCCAATATAAACTTTATTAAAACGAAGTTGTTTAAAATTTATAATAAAAATAAGTTAAAAATAGTTATAGAGAGTTTATTTCTCAAATCTTATCTATCACGTGTATATAAATTTAGTTTGTTGGACCTTTTTGATAAAACTTATTATGATTGTAATTTGATATATTAAGCATGTTTGATGAACATAAGATATAGTTTTATAGTTTTTTCATTTGTTATTTATTTTTATACTAAAAAAATTAATCATTCCTTTTGAAAATATTTTTTTTAAATATTTTAGATATAAACATAAATCATATTTATTTATTAAAAAGTTGAATTAGGTTGGGTCATGAATGTGTGCGAAAAATTGGGTTAAGTTGGGTTGTTGAGATAAAAGAGAGATAATTTTTTCTAATGAATGATTGAGTTGTTTGGGTCGCCATAATATGTAGTGTTAAAATCCACATATTCTTGTATTGTTAAAAGGGGACCAATTCCGTAAAAGTTTTAACCTGTAAAACTAAGTTCATAAAAAAACTTGTTGGATTGTCAACATTGCACTAATGCAATGTTACAGTACTTAATTAGTATAGCTATCCTTCTTCCGCTACACTTACGACTTTGACGTATTTAGATACAAATTCAATGACATTTATACTTTTTTAGGAATACACATAAAATTCTCTAATTCAATTAGAATTGCATCTTTATCCCTTGAGATAAAGAAAACATTTGTATTACCTCACCTTTCTGGTCATATCAATAGCTTTATTATAAGTGAAATTTATTTGATTTATTAATTTTATTTCTTATATATAATTTCCGAAAATAAAAATACATATTAACATATCTTCTTACTCGAATAAAAAAGTATCTGGAGGGACACGTGACAAAATCACATTCCTATTCATCAATTTTTTTTTTCGCTTCTCTTTCTACTATTAAGTAATCACATAAACTACTAATAATATTATTAATTGTTCTTAGATTCAACAATTTTTAGATAAACTAAAGAAAGATATTTTTATTAATGTTATTTATAAAGAAACAAATTTTTATAAAATAAAAAAATTTATAAACCATCAAACTTTTCTAAAAATATAATACATTTTAAAGTTGATGTTTTTTAAATTTAAACTAAAAAATCTTTTAAAAGTAAGAATTATAATAAGAAAGTATTTAAAAATGATAAATTAAAAATGTATATATTGAAATAAAATTATTATTTTATATTAAGTAAGATTTTAATCATATTTTATATCAAAATATAATTTTATAATTCATAAATAAATTCATATATTTAATATTTTATTTATCCATTTTTTTAATACATAAATTTAAACAAGTTTCTTAAAATAAAAAGGTAAGATATTTTTGTGATAGATATTGATTTGAACCTAGACATGTATTTTACACGCGCACATAACCATTATAGAAAGTTAATCAATAATCAAACATTTTGTTTAAACTCATATTTTTCCATAAACACAATACCATCTCTGCATTTTGTATTAATAAATATACACTCTTGCAGGCTCCAAGGGCAAAACAGTAATCTACAACAAAAAGAGAAAAAGAACATCACATCACGTGCTTTTAATAATAATAATAATAATAATATTATGATTAAAATGTTTATCATTATTATTATTATAGTTGAACCTCCAAAATTGAAACAAAGGCGCGAAGTATTCGATAATCTCCCGCCCCCAAAACCTTCTATTTCTCCATCATTTCTCTATGCCATTTCACACCAACTTTCTCTCTCTAGAATAACTTTCTCTCTCTACAAACCTCAAAACCCTAGCTCATAATGCACCGTCACCACCCTCATCCGGTGGCTCCGGCTGCCGTCACGCCGTTCTCCGATGTGTTGTTTGCCAAAAAAGGAAAGCGACGAGGTAGCTACAACTGCGGCCGCTGTGGCCAGCCGAAGAAAGGCCACGTGTGCCACCTCCCGCCGCCGGAGGCTGCTGACTCCACGTCAGCCGCCGTCACTCCGGCCGATTCGTCCACTTCATCGGCCGCCGGTCTGCCGGTCCGATCGGTTCAACGGAAGAAGTGTGGTAATCTCCGACGTGCGTTGTCGTTTGACGATGTGGATGTGTGTGAGGTGGTGGATTCGGATGATGATGACGTAGGCGGTGGTGATGAGGTGGTGGTAGATGACGTGGAGGTGGAGGTTGATTTTGGATCTGGTAAGTTGCCGGTGAGTTGTTTGTGGGAGGTGTTGAGGCGGTTGCCGCCGGCGACATTGTTGTCGGCGGCGAAGGTGTGTAAGGGGTGGAGAGATGTGACGAAGCGGATTTGGAGAGCTGCGGAAGAGCTCCGCCTTAGGGTTCCGGCGAAGACGCCGGTCGGATTTGTCGGATCGGTGTTGCACAAGTGTTCGTCTCTTGTTAGACTCTCACTCACGATGCAAAGGTTCGGAGATTGTTAGATCTGTGGGTTTGGGGTCCGATCGACGTTGTATAGACCGATTAACGATGATTCATATTAAAAAAACTGTTATGAACTTAAGATGGAACTAACAATGGACTTAAAATGGTGGATTTGAAGTAACGAAATTGTAAAATTATAAGCTGAATAAATTGTTAAAATCGGACATTACAATATTTAACTATTTAAGTATGTGATGAAGATGATAGTTTGAGTGATTTATTCGTGTGGTGATTGCAGTGATATGGATTCTACTATGTTGGCCTGCATTGCGTTTGCTTGCCCAAATCTTGAATCTCTGGAGATACTTACATGTGAAGGATCTGTCAATCGCATTACTGGGTATTTCCTACAAACTTATCTGCTTCTTGTTTTGTTTTATGAAGCAGATGTGTTATTATTGAGGTCTAATATTAAAGTTTTGATTGGATTTTGATTGAGCTTTATTCTAATATGTGGATTATCAGGCTGTAATCTTCAGTCATAGTTTTAGTTTTGACATTTCACACATAGAATGCTTTACATTTTTATTAATCATACTATAATACATAGATGTATTTTAAGCAATTAGTTCTTTTTATAACATTTAAAACATATTCATCATGATTTTTTGTTCTTAATGACATTCACATGTTTATGTTCTCTTTCCATAATCAAATTTGTAATCAGAATACTTATAGCGATGTTGCAGTTAGATCTGTTTTTTTATTATCTCCTACCTTTTTCACACTTTGTATGTAGATTGTCTTGTAAAACATCTTCCAGTTACAGATTATGAAAAAAGCATCATGGTTTGTAGATTGTCTTGTGAAACATCTTCCAGTTACAGATCATGGTTTCCATAATCAAATTTGTATGTAGATTGTCTGCTGCCAAAGTGATTTTGTTAATATTTAGTAATTTAGGGTTGAATTAGCTATGCAATTTCAATACAGGATGATGGAAAAACTATCTAGATTGTTACAGGCTTACAGCTGATCAATAAGTACATTTATTTGTTTCTTAATATGATTTTGTTTATTTTAGGGATGAATTGGGTAGGTTTGTTGCTGATAAACGTTGTCTCACAACTCTTAAAATGGAGGGGTGTTCTTACCTTGGAGCTTTTGTTCTCTGCTCCAACACACTCTCCACTTTATGGCTTTCAGATCTTCATTCACTTTCAAAGATGGTATGCATCTTTAAAGTGGCTCTTAGTTATGTTTTATGACTCTGTTAATAAGTAAATTTACCATCATGTTTGATGTTTATCTTTACATCTTATTCTTAAATCTTAATTAGGTTTTCAATCTCCCAAATTTGAACGAAATTTCTCTTGATTTCTCCTGCCAAGAGAATGATAGCACTGATCTTACTTCTATGATGGATGGCCTTGGAAGAAGCTGTCCTAAATTAAGAAATATTCACATTGCTTCTCTTCATCTTTCTCATTCTGTTGTGCTATCTCTCACAGCTGCCCATTTAAGGTACACCTAGTGGCAATTTTTATTGTGTCTCTACTCTCTAATGCTAATAGTTATAAAAGCCAATGTGACATTACAATAGTTTACTTAATGTTCATACAATATCAAGAAAATGACACAATGAACTAATACTTGCGCTCTTTGTTAATTTTAGGGGATTGCGCAGGCTATCACTTGTGCTTGGATCAGAAATCACGGATGCATCGGTTGTAGCAATTTCCAAGTCCTACTCAAATCTAGAATTACTTGACCTCAGTGGGTTAGTAATACACTCTTTCACTTTTTACCATGGTTATTTTCATGACTATGAGTTTGTGCCAATATAAAGTCTTCATACTACTACCTGTGTTTTACAGGTCCAGCATAAGTGACAGTGGTCTGGGGATGATATGCAATGTATTTCCCGAGACTTTAACAAGGCTACTTGTTGCTCTATGCCCCAACATTACATCAAGTAATATTTTAATTTATAATTTAGTACATGCTGTGTAATAATTCTCTTTTCCTTGTTAAAAGATGATAATATTTGGCTCTTCTTTCATCATCAGGTGGTATCCAATTTGCCACTGCCCAATTGCCTCTTTTGGAACTGATGGATTGTGGGATGACAATATGTGAAGCAGATGCAACATATCCAACTGCTGAAGAAAACAGTGATTCTGGATTACAAGCATCACCAAACAGCAAACCGCATCTTACATACCAGAAATTGTTTATAAAACATGCTAGGTTGAAAAAGCTAAGCCTTTGGGGTTGCTCTAGTCTTGATGTAAGCTTCTAAAAATCATATCATTCTATTTTACATTTTAATCAATGTGTTCTGATTATCTTTTTTTTTTGCAGTCTTTGTATCTAAGTTGCCCGAATCTCAGTGATCTGAACCTGAACTCCTGTAAAAATCTGATTTCAGGTGATTATTAATTTTTTATAACGTCCTAACCAGTGAACCAACATGATGCTAATGTAAATACATATTTATTGACTTGAATTTTTAATTGTTTAATCTCAGAAAATTTAGTACTGCAATGCCCCAAGCTCGAAAGCGTTCACGCTATTGGTTGCAAAGATGCATTAATCCAAGCAGTTGAAACTCAGGTGAACTAACTTTTATGCTCATGTCCAGCTGTTAAAGAATATGTTTCATCCAGACTTTACATTCTTATTTTTAATACAAAACTTTTAATTTCTTGAAGTTAATATCAATGTGGATTTGTTCTCAGGTCTCCAGTGGCTATGCTCCATTAGAAGACCGTTATTCTTCTAAAAGGATGGCTGATGGTTCAAAGCGAGTTGGAATTCCATTTTCCTTTAGTCAACAGGTAAGCAGCAAACAAACTCTAGTCAACCTTTATATGTTTTCTGATAATTATATGAATATAACGTATGGCTTGTAATTATAACCCGTTAACTTATGAATGGGTCTATTTTAGTGTATCTTATCTAAAACGGGTAAAATAGCTTTTTTAGCTAAAAAGGGAACATGCCAAATTGGTTGAAAGTTGTTTAAAAGTTTATTTTTAATGCATACAAATTCTTAAATTGTTCTCATTAAAAATTATTGATTATTATTGGTTTGATATTTTCTTTGTAATGATTAACTGATCACTTATATTTTTCAAGGGCAAAAAGTGATTGAATCAACCTGCTCATTTTAAAAACATGTTTGACCAAATTACCTGACTTGTGTCATCTACCTGTTTTGCTACCTCTAATATAATGTTTGATGTTTGATAGATACAATCCATGATGTCGACATCATGTAGAAATGGTGTGTTTGGAATTGCTTATCTGATTATTTCTCTTTTCTCTTAGAATAGGAAACTGAAACATTTTTTTCATTGCCATTCTTTGATCAGCATCTCAAACACCCTACATGCTCATATAAAAGTGCCAAGCTCAAGCAGAGTTACATTTTTAAATATGAAAAACATATATATTTTCAATTTAATTTACCTATTTATATATGTTTATATTTGGCCTTTTCATTTCATCACAAAACTATTTTTAGGTAGAAAACTTAGAGTACCTCATAAGACTAGTGTGTAGTGATAAATACATGTAGTGGGATTGAGAAAGATAGTTATCTAGTTACATAATCACTTTATGTATCAACCTCATGTAGATTAGACAAACTCAACCTCATGTAGATTAGATGCAAGGCTAGGACCTTCTTTAGTTTGCTGTATGAAAACATAATAATCAGATAATTCACAATCCCTAACACCCACATGGAGTGAATTTATAACTTGTATCTTATGCTATAATTGTTTTAAATGCAGCTACCAGATTATGACAAAAACAGCTGGAAGGTACGGAAACGAAGGTGCACTGTGCAAGTCGAGTAACGACAAGTAGGCTGCCAAAATATTTGCTGTAAAACCTTAAACAATGTGCAGTGGACTAATCTAATTCATTCACGGGTGGATGAGCTTCATGTATGTTATTAATTGATATTACTTCAAATGATCTGTTGTGAAGTTGGGCTAAAAAACCTATCTTTAGTTCACATTTCCATGAGATATAAAAACTATGGTATACTCATGTCATCACAATAAGTTTTTTAATCTTTAATCTGCTTTTGCTTTCAATATATTTATATATGGGGTGTTTGGGAATTGGTTATTGTTGGGGATGTTTGGATTGCTTATTAAACTGTTGGTTTTTAGCTTTTATAATTGAAAACCTACACAAATGTTCATTGCTTATGTAAAACATCTTTGCTTACAGTTAATCATGCAATGGGTCTGGCCTTTAATAAATAGAAGTAATTCAAGAGTTGTTTATTTGCAATACTTTAATTGGTGATAGCAATATTTAATGAATACATAGCTTATCTTGAATCCTGGTAGTGAGCTAGAGTATGATCCATGTATTTACAACTTTTATAAAACACCAGATAGAATACAAGATTCAAGATGAAAATGAAGAACCCAAGTCTCATTAACACTTACAGAAAAGATGATAACATACAAAGCTCATTATCACCCTCAGTTATGATGCTAACTACTAAATAACAGCCAAAATATTAACAAACTCTTAACTAAATAAAGATTAGCTAGATTTCACAATATACCCCATGTATTTTCAGTAAATGACTAAACAAAACAAGAACTAGTAGATACAAACTATTGACCTAGTTGACTTGCATTTTACCAACTTCAACAAACTCTACCTTAGGACCAAATCAACCAATACCAAGAGCCAGACAATGATTTAGTAAGCATATCTGTAGTGTTTTCAAAAGTATGCATCTTGTTAATATAACATAGAGTTCATCACATCTTTAATATAATGCATCTTGATATTAATATGCTTGGTCCTCCTTTATTCCATATTGCTTCTTTTATAGCTTTAGTGAGAACAATGTATTCTGATTTTATTGTAGACAAAGTTACAACATGTTGTAAAGAAGCTTTCCAGCTAATCACACCACACTCAATCTTTAAAATGTACCCACTAATGAACCTTCCTTTGTCTAAATCTTTGACAAAATCAGCATCAACAAACGCTTCAACCAAACAATTACTATCGTTACTCTTGCCAAAAGTTAGTATTACATCCTTGGTACCATTTAAGTACCATTCAATTATCTAATAATCCATTTTATTGCTATCCAATGTGGCTAATGCCAAATATATGTTGATAATCCTACAACATATGCTAGATCGGGTTTGGTACGAACCATCAAATACATCAAGCTCCCAACAACATTGCCATATGGAACCTTCTTCATATACATCATTTCATCTAAGGTACTAGGAGAGTCCATACCAGACAACTTAAAATGTTAGACAATAGGAGTTATTACATGCTTACTTAAATCCATACGATACTTGCATAAAACCTTTTGAATTTTGAATATAAGTATTTTGAGTTAGTCTCAACTGATTAAGCTTTTTATTCTTACTGATTTCCACAGCCAAAATCTTCATAGCATTTCCCAAGGTTTTCATCTCAAATTCTTTCATCAATAACTGCTTGTTATTCTAAATCTTTTGTTTACTCTTACATGCAATGAGCATATGATCATATGATCAACGTATAGAAGTAAAAACACATACTATCCTAAGGAGTATTCTTTATAGTATACACAACTATCATAACTACTCGTCATAAATCCATGACCCATTATATGATCATCAAGCCTTTTATACCATTGCCTAAGGGACTGTTTCAACCAATACTATGATTTTTTAAGCAAACACACTATCTTCTTGACCCACAACCTAAAAACCCATATATAGTTTTAAATTTCAACATTTAACTGCTCTAATTCTAAGTCATATACAACAACTAATCACAATATAGTTCAGAATAGGGTTGAGCATGAGTTGGTCTGGTTCAGTTTTAGCCTAAATGCGACACCAAAACCTGATATGTCGGTTTCTAGGTTTTTGAAACCATTCGGTTTTCACTTCGGTTTAAGTTCGTTTTCAATTTTTTTTACCGTTTTATCATTTGAGCTTCAAGTTTTTAAAGAAAAAATGGTCCAAAGTAATGAACTTAAACTAAAAACTTTAGGCTTACATAATTTTGTTAATATTTAAATATAATCAACATATTCTTATAAGTGACTTGATATTAAAATTAATTGCAATTAAGTACAATAACAAAAAAAACTCAATAAAACATTCTAATCTATTAATTCAAACAAAAAAAGTTTAAAATTTTATTCTTGGAACCTAGATATTCAAAAAAAAAAGATAACATAAATTAGATAAGTAACTAATATGCTAATAATATTTATAAGTATATGAATACACCTCTAAATTTACAAGTTCGTTTTTATGGTATCGGTTTTTGGTTTTTTCGGTTTTTGTTACATGTAAAACCGAAACCAAACAGAAAAAATCGATTTTTGAAAAACCATCAAACCAAACCGTTGGGTTCTTGTTGGTTTTGTTTTTTTCGGTTTGGTTTTGTAGGTTATTTTGATTACAGTTCGGTTATTATGTTTTTTGTACGCCCCTAATTCAGAAAGAGGAGTGTTTTACCATAGGAAAGAATATTTCATTGTATTCTAACCTAGCGCTCCGAGTAAATCCTCTGGCCACCAATCTAGCTTTAAATCTTGGCTGTTCAACACCTTGTTCCTTCCTTTAACTTGTAAAGCCACTTGCAGTCTACCAGCTTTTGATTTTTGGGTTTACTGACCAACATCCACGTGTCATTCTTGTATACAGACTCCATCTCTTCTTCCATGGCTTTAATCCATATCTCCTTGTTTATTGAGGTAATTGCTTCATAATTTGTCAAGGGCTCTTGAGTACTCTCTTGTTCAGCAGGCATAAACACAAAAGCTGAAATATCATCGGTGCTCCCCTATCTGGCACGTGGAACAATTTGCCTTCTTGGGCTTTCTGTAGCCAAACTATAAGCATCTGCACCAACACTTGATGTTTCTTCTGTATGGATATCTGACTGACTCACATTATCATTAGGCTTTACATGTGACTCCACTTCAAACTTAATACAATATGAACATTCTCTATCCACGTGTCATTCTTGTATAGTGACATCTTCTTTAAACACTACATTTTTGCTGACAACAATCTCTTGGTTCACATTGTTCAATCTCCATAGTCTATACCCGTTAACTCCTTCATGTGAGCTCTTGGTTCTAGCTTACCTTGCTCTAAATAAGCATAAGCTAAAGAACCAAATACTATTAGATTAGTATAGTTTGATCTTGACCCTAACCATTTTCCCATGGGTGTCTTCATTTCAATTGTTGATGAAGGGCATCTATTTACAAGATAAGCTATAGTTTTGACTGCTTTAATCCAAAAACTTTTGGGTAACCCTAAGTTAGACAACATACATTTGACCTTGTCCATTAGAGTTCTATTTATACACTCCACCAACCCATTATGTTGAGGAGTCCGTGGTATTGTCAGGTGCCTTGAAATACCACGCTCCTTGCACAATTGAATGAATTCACTATTGTAACGCCATTATCTAATCTTAACCTCTTTACTTTCTTTCCAGTTTGGTTTTCAACCAGCACCAACCATTCTTTGAATTTGTTGAATGCATCATACTTGTGCTTTAGAGCATACACCCATACCCTTCTTGAATATTATAGATAAGATATTTAGTTCCCCTTAAAGACAAAGGGTATGCGGGTGCCCAGAGGTCAGAATGCACATAGTCCAAAATTCCTAATGTAATATGCTTTCCCCTACTGAATTTGGCGTTATGAGCCTTTCCTAATATGTAATAATCATAGAAACCAACACTGCTACCCCTTAAATCCCCTAATACTTGCTTCTTATTCAACTCTAATAGACCTAGGTCACTGATGTGACCTAATTTGCAATGACACAAATTGGGAATTAAGCTTTCTCTATAACATGATCATCTCCTTGAACCACATTACCATCTACTACATAGATGTTCTTTTTTTTGGTTCTTGATAGCACTACCATAGACCCTTTGACTACCCTTGCTTTACCATTCTTAAGGCTAATATGATATCCTTCTTGCTCAAACATATCGAGTGAAATTAAGTTTCTTGTTAGATCAGGTATGTATCTTATATTAGTCAAATTTAACACAATTTCATTTTGTAATTTCAATATGACAGACCCATATATTTTGATTAAACATGGTTTATCATCTCTTGATTGTCCATTACCCAGTTCTTCCATATTTAAATCCTTGAAACGGTCTTATTTGGAGTGGTATGATATGAGCAACCCAAACCCATGACCCAATCCTTATGAATATTGTCTTTTACTCTGTCACACCCCCGCTAAAAGCGGAAACATGGGGATGTAACGAGATCGGGATCGTCATAACACATGGTAAACAGTAGAGATGCAATATAGTAAATGATGATAAAGCGTGTCATGACGACACCCGACACAAATGAAGACTTGTGTCGTGTTTAGTCAATATTCACGACAACATAGCCATAAGCATAAACATGTTAAATGATTTCACATAGTCAAGTAGTAACAATTGTAATGTAAATTCCCACAACCCGGGAACAAGTATCAAAAGAATAATATTGTTTAATCAGACTACAACATTGTTTCAAAATAATTGTTTATCAAATATGTTTAGTCTCAAAAATACATCCTAGGGTCTCCACTAAGGCAGCACACCTAGATCTTCAATTAGCATTGTCACCTGAAAAGATATGCTCAAAATGGTCAACAAAATTGTTGGTGAGCTCGCAGGTTTAAATAGTAAATAAGTAATTGATGCTGTATAGTAAATGTTGTGGAATACCGTGAATACAGTTATAAGTAAGTATAATCACATGACAATAAGCTTTGCAACCAAACCTAATGACGTACACACAGATCTTGTCGGAATATATTCACCCAAGGGCCCGTTCCTGGCCACTGCTGGTACTAACTAGTATACCAACAAACAAGAGTGGGGGTGTCAACCCAGTAGTACTACCAATACCTGTAACATCTTGTAATTTTGGGTTAATTTAAAGTTAACTTTGTTAATTCTTGTAAGGACCATTGTTGCCTAATATGAAACTTATGGGTTACCTTTGCATATGGCTTTAATTTGTCTTCAACTTGAAAACTTATAATGATAATTATTTATATAATAAATAAATAATAATAATAATAATAATAATAATAATAATAATAATAATAATAATAATAATAATAATAATAATAATAATAATAATAATAATAATAATAATAGTAACAATAGAAATAATAATAATGGTTTGTAAAATTACTAAGCTTGGAAACTATTTAAACTTAAATTAAGCAAGTTAAGGGGTTAATTTGGTAATTTGAAACTTAAAAAAAAAGTTTTGGGCATAAAATAATAAAGATTAAAGGTTGAGGGACCAATGTTGTAAAATTTTTAAAACCCAAACCTTTTCCCCATTTACCCCGTAAATCCGGCCATAAGTCTGCCGGAGCTCCGGCGAGCTCCAGTGACGGCCAAAATCACCAAGATCAGCCGATTTTGATATCCCAACCGGTTCAAATCCTTTGTGTATACGTTTCGAACTTAATTGAACACTTTAAATTCGTTTAAACATCGGTTATACCCCTCAAATGAACACAAAACCGAAGCCTTAATTCGTATAACCGATTGAGCTTTAAACCATAATTAAAATCTAATTAAACGAACCTACACAATCATCTAACAGATCTTAATCATTTGCAACTTATGATTTCACCTGAAGCCCACACAAACACTACCTTCGATCACTCACCTTCATCGCGAACCGACTCCTATTCGAACTTCGTCACCTGGGCATCATAAACCAAAATTGAAAGAGGGCTTTTGATCTCGGAGTTTACTAGAAGCTTTCTGCACAATCAATTGGAATATCATCTGCTGTTGCACATCAAACGAAATCGTGCTTGGCCGTGACCTGTTCTTCATCCATTCTTGTGCTACACACTTCGAATCGGGTAATTGAAACTATGTTGTTGCTAGATTTTACATGGGGAATAAAAGCCCTTTGGTAATAGGGATCAACAACTACGAATTCATCTTCAATTAAGGCTCTAATCGATTCTAGGGTTCCAAGGATTTGGGGTTTCTTTAAAATGGTGTTTTTGTAAATTAAAAACCAAACTATGTCGCGGCTTAGAGCCTTGTTCAAATGGTAACACGCAAGACTTTCAGGTTGGAGGTTCCCGGTTCGAACCCGGGGAACCTCAACCATTTTGTTTAGCCTTTTTGGCCTTCAAATCAAATAGGAAAAATTTCCAAAAATTATAAAAAAAATCATTTTATAAATTATGTTATTTTAAAACCACTAATAATTTTTCTGCAATTTAGTTATAAAAATAATCTTATGTTTATATTCAAAAGTTAATGTTATAGTTAACTTATTTCTTTAAAAAAAATAATTATTAATTAAACTTAAAATACTAGTTTAATTTATAAATTATTACCTCAAACGTTGTCCCTAAATTTAAATCGTGCTCATTCTATGTAGCTATAAAACTTTAGTTAAATTTTGTAAATTATACAAAATTACTACAAATGTTGCTTTTATTTTATGTCTTTAAAATAAAACAAAATACACACACACACACACACACACACATATATATATATATATATATATATATATATAGATATATATATATATATATATATATATATATATATATATATATATATATATATATATATATATATATATATAGAAATACAATTGATTCTCATTTGTTAAAATATAATTATTTGACAAAACCCCAAATACCAAAAAGAAACCCTAGTTCTCGTTTAACCTTTAAAACTGTTATTAAACTTAAAGGTCTTGTAATATATATATTTAGGTACCTTGTGAAGTTCTACGTCGGAACGGCTATTATTTTTCTTATTATTCACCAAATATATACTTATTGACCAAGTGAGTATTTCTATACCCCTTTTATATTTTTACATTTTGGGGTGAAACATGTTACTTTATAAACTTTGCACTTGTAAACACGTTTGATTCTTGTAAACTTATGGCATTTCACCTGTATGTTGTGGTTAGTTGAACTTTATGGCTACTATGTAATGTCGAATATATGTACAATCATTAACTATTGCTAGCCTAGCGAAGTCATAGATCTATGGGCCAGACAAGCCTGCTTGGTTAATCCAAGTACAC
Organism: Flaveria ramosissima; assembly: GCA_025215565.1. NCBI lineage: Eukaryota > Viridiplantae > Streptophyta > Magnoliopsida > Asterales > Asteraceae > Flaveria > Flaveria ramosissima. Next base: position 6,553 of record JACVEC010000114.1, on the reverse strand, counting down.
TTAGCTAATCGTATATACTTGTAAACGTTTGAGACTTGTAAAACTTTATCGAGGTTTGATTGTGCATTCTGTCTTACATCCCTAGTTTACTTTGTTTTCTAACTTACAACATGAATTGCCATCTTCTATATATCTATGTATTGCAAACTATGAAATCTCACCAACACTATTGTTGACACCCTTTCTTTTTAACATGTTTCAGGAAATACTCAAGCTTGATTTCTACTCTTTGAAGCTTACACATCTAGGAATGGACCTAGATAAATAAATGAAATAAAATGACTTGTTACATCTTATGTTATGTTTTTTTTTAATTTCTTTGAGACTTATGATTGTAATGGCACAATTTGAACTTATGATTAATATATATTTGGGTTATTAATAGCGTTATGTGGCTGTGAACGATCTTAACCCTCACACCTCGACGTTTCCGCCGTCAAGGTTAGGGTGTGACAGATTGGTACCAGAGCCCATAACTATAGGGATCTAGGTTATTAGAAATGGTGACCTAGACTATAGTATGCATGAACCTTATAGAATTATATTTCTATCTTGTAAATTATATAGTTTGCATGCTACATAATGCTATGCCTTCTTATGTGCAATTTGATGCCTTAGCATAGGATTGCCTAAACATTGTTACTTGTCTCCCTAAACTTAACTTTGACTCTTTGACTCTCCCCGAACATGAAACCTCTTAATCTTATTCTCGACGACACGTGGAATCTTATGCTTATGCTTATGATTTGGATCTTTAGACGTTATTGTCACACCCCAACCTTGACGGCGGAATCGTCGAGATGTGAGGGTTAAGATTGTTCACAGCCACATAACGCTACATTTAAATGTAAATATTAAAATTATAAGTTTCAAAGATATTACAATCATAAGTCTCAAAACATGAAATAGGTTCAAACGAAACATAACAAAATGTAATCTTTTTATTTCTTAACTAGGTCCAAGGTCCTATGTTAGGACCTGGTATTTGAACGAAATACCTAGTGATTAGCGTGTTAAACCAACTCAAATAGTGCGGAATCCTATTTGATTGGCGATCCAATCAGTGAGAACACACGAAGAATCAATAAAGAATTGAATCCAACGTCAGAAATCGATTAGGAATCGATCTGATGTGTTCTGTGAACTTGGAGAACGATTTGGGAGGCTTCTGGACGGCTAGGGTACGTCTGGAATCGTAATGGGATGAATACTTACGTTTTTCCACGAATTGGGTCTATTTATAGGTTAGTATTGTTCAATCGTGCGATTGGGCCATAAGTATGGTTCAGTCGTGCGATTGAACCATGCGGTTGATTCATCCGCACGACTGAGTGTTCAGTCGTGCGATTGAGTCAATTTATGTGTCAATCATACGACTGATCCAGTCTCCTGGTTCAGTCGTGCGATTGAGTCAATCGTATGAAGTTATTCATGCGTGTGGTCCATTCGTATGGGCCATTCGCATGAGAACTTCATTAAGTTAAGTTTGAATGTTTTAATTAATATAACATAATATGCAATCATTCAAACAATCATAAACCCAATCAATTCAATCACGACTCATTAATGAAATATTAAACATCACAAGTAACAACCAATTCATATCATTTCATTAATCGATACTATTACATCATACTCAGACAGACAAGATTTATTACATTACAACTCATGATCTAGGGACAACATGCATCAACAAACTCCCCTTTGGACCTAGATCTATCTAATCTCTTGTCTTCTGCATCACCTCCTTATACTTCTTGTACTTCTCCTCTTTAGTGACTCCTGCGTGAATCTCAAACGCAAAGCAAAGTCGTATAACGTTTTGGAACTGGAGGGCTTGTACAATGTCTTGTGTGTCATAGAACAGTGGCCACTTGTATACTGTATAGACATCATTAGCAGACAAGTTGGTTAGCCACATCGGGTCGAATACCCTGATAGTATCCATTTGGCCATCTTTATTCAGAACTATGACAGCTTCAGCGGTTCTCCAATCATAGTACCACCATTTGAAGTGTGGAGTGAAGTCCTGTGGCATTTCCCTGAGAGGGATTCTCGACATAGTGCGCGGAGGACTCCACTTCAACACAATCTTGGGCTTGCCAGTAATGGCATCAACCTCAGACCTTCTTATGTACCTCGTAGGCTGTTGTGGTCTGAAGTTAACCCATCTGGTGTGGTACTCCTTCTTCAGGGCAGCCTCGAACCAGCCTGACATCTTTCTTGGGTCAGCATACAGCAGCTTTAGCTTAGCCAGCTGGTTGAGCTCAAAACCAGGTAGAGTCTTCAGATCATGTGGGAACCTGAAGTACTCTATGCCCTGCTCCCTCTTAACTGCATACGCGTTAAGGTCATCAAAATAAGCCCATGCAATAATCCTGCCTGACACCTTATGGTGTTTCTTGACTCTGTAGAGCTTGGTGTAGGCATCTTCTTTGGTGCAGCACGCTGGGCTCTTACTTCTTCAAAACAGGCAGCCCACTCAGCCTTGCGAATGTCTACATCATCATTGGAGGCTTGGGCTGTTCCTTCAGTCTTTTCGGTTTCCTGCTCCATCTTGTCTAGTACCTCAAACGTATCACTGACTAGGGACTCACCCAGATTGGGGACCACATTACCCTCGGTGTCAGCATACTGAGGGTACTCTTCTGCAGTAATATCTTCAACCTCAACCTCATCAACGTCATTTAGTTCTTCATCACTGGTTGAATCAACTGTTGGAGCATCCTTGACAATTTCATCAGGATTGAGTCTGAACATCTCTGCCAGTTGCTCATCAGATAGGTCATGAATTATTTCCCCTTCTTCAGGGGTATAACTCACAGACCTTCTTACAATCCCTTGCAGATCAAGAATCATGGTTAATTGAGTCTTGACCATTTGAAGGGGAGCAAAGTCAAACTCATCCCTTTGAAAGTTTGGATCTGTTTATATAAACATTCAACACATAAACCATTAGTAAGTAATCAAACAGAATTATATCAACTTAATATATAAACATTCAACACACTTGTTTTTCATTACATGATTCAAATACAAAATAAATAAATACATAAGACATCTAATCTGTACTTTTGTCTTGAATCATGGGCGTGTCGCTCGGAGGAGCAGAAGTGGTGGATGACTGGTCCTGTCGATGCTTAGATCTTCGTTCTTGACCAGAAGCAGAGGCCGATGCAGCCGCATCCCCTCCTTCTGCTTCGTCATCATCATCTCTACCTTCTGTCCTGTCTTCCTCAGTCTCTTCCTCATCATCATCATCTTCCTCATCATCATCATCATCTTCATCATCACCATCTCCATCATCCCCGTCACCCTCCTTTAGCTTCAAGGGCTCATCCTTCGACCCCTTTAACCTCAACATAATCGTCTTGTTGGTCGTCTCCAACTCCTTTATACGTTTGACGGACTGGGCCTGCTGGTTCTGGAGTTGGGACACCTCGACTCTCTAAGCATCGATTAGCTGGTTCTGCTGGTCTATCACCCGAGCCTGCTCTGCCATCTGCTGAGACTGGGCAGCAGTCAGGTCGGTCAGCTGGCGGATCTGCGCCGCCTTCTCCTCATCTGCAGCGAGCAGGCGCATCACCATACGGTTAAGCGCTGAGAGCTGCTCCTCTACCCCGATGTGAGGTAGAGTAGATCCATAAACATGTGGTGGTTGGGCTGAGGGTCCAGCATGATGTGAGGTGGTGGTGGTAGTAGCAGTGGTGAATATGGGTCGGTAGGCTGGTGCTGGTGATGTAGGTGTGAATGGTCTGGTGGTGGATGGGAAGGATACAGTGGTGGTAGGTAAGGTGGTGGCTGTGGTAGTGGGAGTAGTGGATGTGGTGGCTGTGGTGATGGGTGGTATGTCAGTGGTGGTGGTAGTGGTGGCTGTGGTGCTGGAATTAGTGGCAGCAGTGGTAACGAAGGTCAGGCGACGCTTCTTCTTCTTCAATCCATGGGGTTGAGCCATCCTTCCTCTAGTCCCGGTGGAAGTGGATGCTCCCCCTGCAGCTCTGCCCACTGAACCCGGAACATAGTTCGGGTCAGTCTCTCTCTCTAAGGAGTCCCTAGGGTGTTCACCAACCACCCTAAGCCCGTGGTCTGTGGGAACAACTTTGCTTCCCACAGTCCTGGTGAGGGGCTCCTCATCTGACTCCTCCTCCTCTTGATCACCAGCTACAAACTCCTGATGGAAACCGGCCATCTCAGCAACCTCTCCGGCAGTGGCAGACCCCGGAGGAATAACGTCTGAATCAGTGCCTCTAGGTGGAGCAGGCATATCATCCCCGGCGTCGCCGCTATCATCATCATCTGAGTCAGTCTCTGGTATAGCAATATGCTCGACATCTGAATCACTGTCATCGTGGCGCCACTGTCTCTTGGCTGGCGCCACATAGTCAGCACGGGCCAGATGCCCAATCAACCTCCGGACAGGGGGTTTTCACCTGCTTCCCCCTGTATACCTTCATCCGGCCTAGCGTAGTGTCATCCATGACCTCTAGCACTACAGCATCCTCCTTCTCCTTTGGCAGGGAGGGAAGCTTCTGATCAATAATCATCTGTATAAACCTCGGATACATACAGAAGCCTTCCTTCCCTTTCCCTTCAATGTTCTCCACCAGGTAGGTGAAGATCATTTTGGAGAAGCTGAACGGGTGGTTCAGCACCAGTGCTGCATAAGCGTTCTGGATCTGATCCGACAGCTCATCAAATCCTCCCTTCCGCGACGCTATGCACTTCAGCAGAACATGCGCAAGATACTTGAACTGGGGACAGAGGTTACTCTGTTGAGTACCCCAGCATTGATGTCCCCAGAGTACTTGGCTCTCATAAAACATCCTCTGACAGTGAGGGGGTGTAGACGAGTAGGACAATCAGCATCATCCCCTAACTGTAGAACAATCCTCAAATCCTCCTCTGATACGGTGATAGCCTCACCAAAGATCGTACTCCTGATGCAATGAGGCTCAGAGGATCTATCAACAGTCGCCCTTCCCAGAAGGCCTGCTGCACTGATCTATACGGCGTGCATGGTGTAGAGATAGCATGAGCGATCCTGGATCTCAACAGAAACGTAATGATGCCTGAGAAGTCAGCTGCGTTCCTGGATGTCAAATCCAGATGAGCACATATGTTATGCTTGGTGCTCATGTTCCATCGACTCGCCATCTGTAACACATAACAATATAAACATTAGTTCCACTGGCTACAAGTATAATGAAACACTTAAACTTTGAGTAGAATGTCTTTGTCATACGATTGAGGTTGTGCGACTGAAGACAGTCGTGCGACTGAACAGTGCGATTGAGGTTCAGACGTGCGAATGACCTCATGCGTACGACTGAGTGTGCGACTGGACTCATGCGCATGTACTCTTATGCGGTTACACCAGTCGTGCGACTGAGTCTCATTCGCATGGTTCAGTCGTGCGGTTAAGTGAATCGCCCCCTTCAGTCGTGCAACTGAAGTTCATCCGCTTGTCCAATCGTATGACATCCTGTCCGTTCAATTCAAATTAACTTTTTCATCAATTTGAGTTTTAGACTTCGTGTTTCTGGTTCATTAGACTCGCAATATGTTCTTATAACTTATAACACTCTTAATTTCATCCATTTGAGTAGTTAGGTTAGGTTATTTGTCCCAATGTACACAGTTTACCAAACGGGTCCGATTATCCAGATTAAAGTCAAATTGAACGAATTGATGATGTTTTTCTTCGTCGCAAATTACCTGTAGAATCGAAGTAAATGGTCAGTATGCAAGAAACGAAGGTTTTAAGGAGATCAAACGAAATTTTTGGCAGAGTGACTTTAGTCGTGCGAATTAGGGTTTCTTTGAGGGTGATGAGTCTCTGCGACCGACTCCTCCTCTATTTATACTAACCCTAGATCCAATCGTGCGACTGAGTTCATACGCACCTTCAGTCGTGCGAGTGGTACTCAGTCGTGCGATTGGGTCAGTCGCCCTTCTCCAGTCGTCCGACTGGACTTCAGTCGTGCGACTGACTCACTTTGTTGCACTTAAGCCTCCGACTGGACTAATCGTATGGGCCATTCGGTTTGATGGTCCATACTCATAGTTCATTCGTGCGAATGGACTCCATTCGTATGGTCAGTCCATACGTATGGTCCATTCGTGCGAATGGGTCATACTTAGTTTAATTTTCTGCCATTTTGACCAATTTACATTTCAAACCCCTTTTAACTTTATGAAATTAACATTATGAAGCTTTGATCATCTAGACATGATCATCTTATCTGGAAAAAACATTTTGATCACCTCAGACCTCGTGACCCTTTTTACTTGAAAACATTTGGTCACCTCAGACGGTCTCCTTTTAAAAACACTTTGTCACCTCAGACGTGACCTTTTAACCTTTCAAAGCACATATGGTCATCTCAGACATGACCCTTTTAGTGAGTTGATTCCTTCTGATTTTCCTGATTGTAGTCCGACACACTACTAAAATTAAAATTAAAACACCTAACTAATTTAAGAACTTAAACAAATTACATAAACAGACATATTTTTGCTTTTGTGAGAGATAAATCCAGAGATTGATATCTAC
>JACVEC010000113.1:0-183522 GCA_025215565.1 Flaveria ramosissima | reverse complement strand
TCTGAGAATTTTATTGGGAAACTATAAAAGTTATTGACATGTTTGCGTGGTTTGTATATAGATGCTTTGAAGTGTAGACAAATAAACATAAACAGAAGAGATAATCTTATTCCAATTGTTTTCTTAAGTGAAACAAAAAGGTAGCATATTGTAGCAGGTAGATACCTCAGTGATGGTATGGTTAATTCTGAAATCAATATTAAAGAGATTGTACATCCCTTGATGAACCAAAGCAGCCAACCTAGGTTACATAGCTAAACTGTAAGCATAAATAACCACTGAAAAGTGGAGATAAATCCTATTCCTGATCATTATCTTCTCCACAAGTTAGGACATATAAATCAGACATTGCCAACTTGTCAACATATAATATATATCAAAAACATTTTAGATATTTTGATGATACATATGCTAGCTGGTCACCGTTCACCAAAGCACACCCAAACTGGCTCAACAGCAATATGTGAGTTGCCTCTTACAATAACTTCCTTCCCCCAATGCATGAGAGTTCCTATAACCCTATGTACATTTTCACATCCCTTTGCCATACTTACTTGCAATACTAGTAACTATCTAATGCTGTGGATAACAAATTAAGCTTGCAACTGAGGCAACATAAAGCAACACACAATAAGAAAACAACACAACTGGATTGAAGGTTAACACATAAACCTGCTTGCCTAAATAGCAAATAAACATAATACTAGGATATCGTTTTCCAGTACCAACTACTGATTTGACTAATTGATCCATGTAAAAACCTGACTATCGATAACTATGCAATCTCAAAGCTAAGGACAATACTAGTGATTGTGCATCTAATGCTAAACAATTATGCATAAAAGTCTCCATTCAGAAGTATCTAAGTGAACAATGTTACAAGCATAGTACCTGCTACTGGATGCAGGACTACCACTTCCAAACCCAGGGATCAAATCATCCAAACCCCTTGAACTCATATCACCACGTTGACTGATCGATTCACCTTTCTCCGTTCGTCCAAAATTCCCAAAAAGATCATCAAACTGATCACTCTGTCGACTCTGTTTAGGCGGAGAAGCACTCACAGAAGCGAATATATTATCATCATATCTCACCGACGCAGAAGAAGACACCGGTTTGCTGTTAACCCCAGGCAATTCATCGAAAACGTCGTCATCATAAAGCGGTTTATCATAAACCGGCGAATTCGAAGGCTTAGGTTTACTTTTCGTTTCGTTATTATTATTAATATTATTATTCGGCGATACCGAGTCCTTGAAGATTGAATCGTAATCGAAATCAGAAATCGACGACGTCGATTTCGAGTTGCTGTTGGTGTATTTCGGAGGACCACCGAATACATCGTTAAACATATCGTGTCCGTCGGTTGTGAACGTCGTTGATGATGACGTAGGCCGGCTCCGGCGATCACCGCCGGTCGGTTTCATCGGAGCGGATTTTCCTTGCGGCCGGAATCCGAAATCCTTCGCGAACACACCGAATTCGTCCATTTGATCCACCGGATCTCGTAACAAATGAAAACCTACGGTGAATTGATAGGATATTGCAATATGTGTGTTATATAACGCTACTGATGTATTGTAAATGTGTTGAGGAGATTGTTAGGGTTAGTGGTGGTGGTGGTGGTGGTGGTGGTGGTTGAATCAACGGCTGTTGATCCTTACGGTGATCGTTTTGGTTTACTTGTTGATTTCAGTTCGTCGTTCCTCTGATCTTCGTTACTTTTCATTGATTCGAGTTTTGTTTTTCTCTCGAGAAGTTGACGGTATTTTGGTCTTTTTGCGCGTCGACGGTTTTTGGACACGTAACACGTTCTTGAATAATTATTTAATTTATTTGTCTGATTATTTTTTTAACATCAAATCTATGATACTCATTAATTACATCAAGTTACAACATGTTTGGATTTGAAAATGTGACAAATTATATTTTTCCCTTTAAATGTTTATTTGATTAAATAATCCTAAAATATGTTTACGTTTAACAGAGACGTCTTCAATTATAAAACAGGATTGTTCGAAACTAAGATGAGTGGCTTAAATGAAAACACATGTTTAAAAAAGGTTATTATGATTTATGAATGACATGTTTATGTTCATCCGAACGAATTTAAATTCATCCAAACGAACTTAGGGTCGTTCAAACCTTCATAAGTTCGTAGAACAAACTTACGGTCATTTGAACCTTTGTAACGACCCTATATTGAAGACATGGCTTTATTTGAACCGCTCATCGTATGTTCGAACGAACCAGTTTTGCGGTCAGGAAGCATGTGTTGGGGTGGGGACAATTTGGGGTTTAGCTAGTCAGATGAAGATTTTACGATAAAAGTTTGATCAACGAAACATTTTTTTTCAGAATTTTTCCTTATTTAATTATGGTTTTAGTGTGGATACACCACGTGTGTTATCATACGGGTCATAAGAAATGGTCATATGTGTGGTATGACCACTTTCATAGCAAGTAGGAAATTAAAATTTTGATCCTTATTTTCCCTATCCCATTGCCAAAAAGAAGACATCAACAATCTAGTTTATCGTATTACTGACCTATATAATTGAGGTCATTATATTCAACTTCCTATGATGTGTCATACTGACAAATATGAAAGCAGAAGCAGAATTTGATAACAACAAAATGAGTGATTATATGTATGAGAATCAAGAAAGTTTGAAGTTACTTGTATTATCCACATGACGGTATACCTAATCAATGGTGTCTAGTTATGTGTTAGTAGTGTCTATTTTATTTAACCCCTTAATTATTGTATCAGTTAATGCACAAAGTTTGATTAAATACATAGTTTGGAAAGAGTTTTATTTTTGAGTAAATTACATGGATGGTCCCTGTGATTATGTTGAAATTTTGATTTTGATCCTTAAATCTTTAAATATAGTCCCTAACATTTATTTCTCTTTCATATATTGTCTCTAGGTCTATTAGTTAACCGTTAGTGATGTTAAATAATATAAAAATTAGTATTTTACTCACATTAGCCATCTTTTAATATACCTTTTAAACTATAGTATTATTTTTATTTAAGAAACTTTTAAATTTTTATTTTAAATTTTTTTATTTTTATATTATTTTTATAATTACATTGTTAATAATGTTATTATTTAATAAAATACGTTTACAATACACAAATAAAAAAATTTTTAAAACATGTTTTTTAAAATGTTTGGTTTATTAACCGCTCATTTTTATACGTCATTCCATAACTTTTTTAAAGTGGTTGGTTATTCTTTTTTTTTTTTTTTAAATAAACCATTCATTTTTAACACATCTTTTCTTAAACAAATCCTTAGTTTTTTAAACATTAAAAAAAAACAAATCAGTTTTATATGTCTTTACTAAATAAGACATTTTTATAAAGGTTTAGAAAACCCACATATTGATTTAAAAAAATTTATAAACCACATTTAAAAGAAGACATTTTTTAAAATATATTTTTATTTGTGTATTAAATAATAAACATACTTATCAAAAAAATATAATAAAATGAAATTATATTAATGATCCTTACAAGTAAATAGTTATTTTGACAAATTTAAAATCACCAACTGAACTAACAGAGTAGAGACCATTGATAAATGATAACTATAACATTAGGGACTATATTCGTAATTTTAAAACTTTAAGGACCAAATCCAAAATTTTAACCAAATCACACGGACCATCCGTGTAATTTATTCTTTATTTTTGTTAAACATTTTCTTTCTTGATTAATGTAGGTCATGTGCATACTTCATTGTCTATGATAATATGAATGAAGGTTTAAATGGATTGATTGCATAAAGAACTAGGAATGTCTAGAAGTTCAAGAGGAGGTACAAAATTTTGAGCCATAAATTCATATATTTTATGTTTAATGCTATAAAATTGAAATATTTAGCCGTAAATCCTTACATTTAATGCTTTTTATTTTCTTGAGTAGTAATAAACATTAAAAGATTTAGGGGAGGTGTAAAATTTGGTTGAAATCAAATACCATGGTTCATTTGTAGATTTAGTTCAACAATTAACTTTGTATACAGAACATATATACTTCATGATGTTATTCACTTATTTACCTCCTTTATTAAGAACAATGTCATATTTCATTTTAACAGGTGAATCTCTAAAAGAAAAAATTCCAACATAGAGATTCTTTAGAATATCATCATAGACAACATATCAAACTTACAGCTTGGATTTTGGTCAAATAGCAAACTATAATATAACATATCCACGTATTATTGTCGTAACGCGCGGACAAATCTCCTAGTAATAACATAGATGAAAACGGTAAAACAAAAGAATATTGAGTGATACATAACCTAATGAAGGTTGACCACCACCCTTCAACACTTAATTATGGACCAACACTAATCAACTAATAGTCGTGACTAATTTCATTTAATCATTTGTATACATGATGACTAAAATTTGTTTTACATGTGTGATCTAGATCATGTGATTCCCTGATGCGTTATGTATTGGAACCAAAATCAATAATATATTGTATATTTTTTGTTAAACAAACCTTGACTGTTTATCTCATTGGCAATGACCTTAATTGCATCAAATGTAAAAGAACTTAAGAAACTAGAAAAAAACATATGTCTAAGTACATTTATATTAGTACTATGCAATGAAGAAAGGTTTATCCTATAATATGAACATGTAGATTCAAAGTATTTATGTTTTGAAATCATAAGTTACACACAAACATACTTACCATAAACATAAGATATATATGTTTTGAAACTAAATATTTACAAGTTATAGCGCGATGGAACTCTAGAAGAAACCTTTTTAATGGCTACTTCCATTTCTACCCACACTTTCGAGGTCTATAGGTCGTATCGCGCATATTTTTATCACGATCTTCTTGTATGATGATTCGGACCCCACACGTGAATCAAAAACACATTGAGCATGGCCCTCTTTGTATCCATATCCAATAAGAACGCCACACTGACGGCACATAAGCTTGGTCTTTGATCCATTACGACCCAGAGATATTGGAAGGCATGGCACCTCATCTATTTGAGTGAACCGACTCGGGTCAATGGATTGGAAGGAGATTGAACCTTTCTTGATTGCTTCATGGTATTTGGAGGTTGTTTCTGACATCCGGTTTGAAGATGATAAGTTCAATTCGTATCCACACACGCCACAACTATTGGAAAGAAACAAATGAATACGTCAACAAACAAATCAGTTATAGTATGTTAGACCCTAAATAAACTAAATTTCACAAATTTGTTTACATGCAAGTTGTGACATAAAGCTCACTTGCAGAGTGTATATCGTTCCGGTTCAATTTTACCAAAATGCAAATAAAACTAAAGACATCAATCACCATGTCTCATGTGAATCCTTTATATCAACAAAATCAATCCCATATAACATGCATCAGTCATCTTCATTCGAATAGACCCTAAACTAGTAGTCTTTAAATATGCCATATATGTCAATCAAGTGGCTAACATATTGTGTTTAAACATATGCAATTAAACCAGTTTGACCTTCATTGTTGACTAATGCATGTAGCATACTGTTTACAATTCACATATGATCCTCCTCATAGCATTTCTTGGTGCTACCCATTATTTGCATACAATTCTTTTATACATATTATATGCTTCTAAACAAGTTAAATTTTAAAAAAATAACATACATAAGATCTTGCATAATCATTATTAGCAAATATTTTATCTGATACAAGTAGAAATTCAAGCATATGAACAGCTTAATCTAGCTGCAAGTGATGGGAATGAGTATAATTTCATGAACAAACAATTAATTCACTGGGGATTTTAAAAGAAAGTGACAAATAGTAACAGATTTACATAAATCAAAATTAGGGGATACTGATTATTAACTTGAATCACAGAATCAACTATAAGATCCATCAGAAATCAACAAACACACAGCAAGTTTCACGTAACAAATTGAACAAAACCCTAATTAATCAAAAGGATTCAAAACTGAATCAAACATGAACCAATCGATGAAACTTCAAATTGTTTCGATTACCTGTAAGAAACATCAGCTTGAGACATTCTTTAATGATCGATTCAACAAAGTTGCTCCTCTTTTCATGTGATTAGGGTTTCTGATGTTTGAGTGGGGTTTGTAACGGTTCTTGACAAGTGGAAAGAATCAAAAACAGTAAAGATATGGGGATCAACGCCTACTGACGACTGATTTTTACTTATTTTGGACGATTTCTTTGCTGAATTTAGCAAAAAGCTATGATTTTTGTGCATGCGTATTGACGTGTGTGTGTGTGAGGCATTTGTTCATATGATCATATCTTTTGGAAATGAATAATTAAGTTGGCAAAGATGGCCCATGGGGTTTTCTATTGGATGATACAACACCTTTTAAGTATGTAACTTTGTACTAACTTGTATTTCATTATTGTAACGCATTTAGGTATTAACGAGATTAGTCGCGTTTTGCGGCGTGTAAAACTGTGAAGTGGGACAATTTTGCATAACATGTTCGTAAGATATGATTTTGCATAACATATTCGTAAGATATGATTTTGCATAACATTAATGTCACAGTAAGATCAGATAGCTCATAGATGGTTAACGTGGATGCTACTTTACGTACAGATGCATTGTATCAAAACATATTTAGCAAAACGACGTATATATGATGGTTGTTTGAAACATATATATATTAATTTAAGTTTATAGTACTAAAACGAAGATTGACAGACAACTAAAACAACATAGCTTTGAATGTATAGAGATGAAACAAACCAAGAAATCCAAATTATTCTTTCAAGAACCGTCAAGGGGCTACACTCTAGTAAAGTAGTAATGCATCTTCAAAATTCAAAAGTATCATTAAAACTTTAACTACATGCTTTCTAACCATCTATTATATGTTGCAATTAAAATCAATTCTCTAGCGTTGCTCATGCACACACTTAACCAAATAAGTGGTGTGTGTAATCAAACTTCGCAAAGTGATGAAAAGGATTGACATAGTATGTCCATGAATTTTATTGAAATCACTCTGTATCGTTAACAGTTTTAATACATTATTTTTTAATACTTGTTGTGCAAAAGTAACGAACCTTGATATAAAAAATGTCAAAGAAGGCAGCTAATACATGTTAGACACTTTGATACGCATCGCACTGCAAGAAATCAGCCTTTTAGCGACGAAATCTTTTGCGACGAAATGTTCTTGTCGCAATAGATTAAGCTACTGCGATGAAATTTGGCCGCGATAATATTTTCAGATTTTTTTTCACTTTGAGACACTATAGCGACTAAAAGTAGTCGCTACACATTTTTGCAGGCTGGAGGGAAAAATGGCGTTCTGCGAAAACTTTATAGAGACTATATTTCGTCTCGATAGCTTAAAATAATTTATTTTCCCTTTTTTTATATAGCAAATAATTAGAAAACTAAAGAAAAAAAGAATTTTTGGTTTAAAAACAACCTATAGCGACGAAACTTAGTCGCTATACTTAATTCAGAATGGTTTAATTATATGTACCTTTACCTTCAGATCCCAATTAACCTTAACCCAAAAACAAGAGCAGCCTCGATCTTCTCCTATAATCGCCGGTGACTTGCAGCCCCTTCCTCCTGCGTTTTCCGTGACTTGTAGCCCCGACTTCCGGCAACCTCCGGCCCCTTTTCTTGTGACTTCCGGCGAGCTCTAGCCCCCTCTTGCGACTTCCGGCGAGCTCTAGCCCCCCTCTTGCGACTTCCGGCGAACTGTAGCCCCTCTCTTGCGACTTTCGGCGAGCTCCAGCCTCCTCTGCATGTGATTTTCAGCATGTTCCACCTTCGCTAGGTATGTCAAGGCTGAAATTTTGAATCTTCGCTAGGTAGGCCACTTGTCTATATTATGATTTGATTGTGGTTGCTAATCTTGATTTCCTTATTGTTGCATATCAACAACAGCTTGTGGTGGATCTTCATCGATTATTTCTTGATTATTTTGATTTGTTATCCTTTAAATTATTCTATCATTTATTAATTGTTAAGATTATGTTTATTATTTGTTTGTTTTTAGATATGGTAGATGTTGCTAACTCACAGGGTGGTGACTTGGAAATGATCCACCCCAAGGTCATCCTCATAGGATCCCTTCAGGTTGTGAATCATGTAATTTAATTACTTGTTATAGTTAAATGTAAGCTAAAACTGAATATATTAAATATTTCAAATTAGGATTGAGTGTATTAAGTATCTTAAAGTGCTATGCTAATGTACTATTGTTATGGTTTATTATTTATGATTGGTTGATTATTCACGTTACAGCAGTTATGCTATCGAATTTTAATAAATATTTAATTTTTGTATATATATTTTTTGTATAATGCAGGAGGAAATTAACGAACAATATAATAAATCTGTGTCGAGCTCAGGTGGGGATGAGACGTCGATGGATGAGTTTCATTATCTTAAAAAAACTTTAGGTTCTCGGTGTTCGCACATACGTGGCGTTGGTCGAACGATGAGAAGTGTAACCCTTGATGTGTTCTCTAATGTAATTAGGGATGAAGATGATTGACAATCAAACAAACGTTTTGAAAGACAAAGTCAAGCTTTAGTGGAGTTGCGCCAAGAAAGTGCGCTTTGCAACAACAAATAATCAAATATTGTAGTTAACCAAAACACAACTTCTCGGATCGCCGCAACAACTTGATGAAGAAGAATATCAAGGTAATGATCAATGGGATTAGTTTTAGTTTGGTTCTGTTAGATGAATGAAATCAAACGACACCATACAATTCCTAGATGTTTTGACTTCTATGTTTATTTATATTAGAATCGATAAAGTGTGCTTTAAACTATTAGAATTTTATTCTGGATTTTGTGGTTTTATTATTTGAAAAATCTGTAAAAACAGGAAAAATCTTACATATTGCGATGAAATTTCGTGGCTATAGGTAGTAATTATTTTAAATTTAAAAAATTTATAGCGACCAATTTTTGTCGCTATAAACTGAATATTCTAAAATTAAAGATTAATTTTAATCATTGTAATATTTTAGTGCCAACCGTTTTGAGACTACATTTAGTCGCAATAGTATGTTTTATAGTGAAGAAAACTATAGCGAGGAAATTTTTGGGCTATTACGACGGAGGAATAGCGAGTTCAATACTGGGTTCAAATCGGTTTCAACCGGGGCAGGTTCAGGTAGGGTTAGCTAAAAAAACTCAAAACCTAAAACTGGTCCAACCCTAAAGGTTTAAACGGTCCCAACCCGAGTATACCTTCCATCGAATACTACCCCGTACCCAGAGTTCGGATCGGGTATGAACCCGGTTTTATGCCCAGATATACGCGTTTCTAATCAAGTAATAAACAACTAATTTGGTGCTTAATCAAGCCCAAACATACGGGCACCGTATCCACAATATCAAAAGCCCAAATTAAAGCCCATTATCGCTCTTTTAGGACCCTAGGGTTTTTGCTATTTGAACGACTTCATTCTTCACTAATCTCTATACCCCCTCCCCCGCCACCGGAGCTCATCGACGATTAACAATGGTATTGCTTCAACCTTATACTCCTTCTGTTGATGTATCGATGTTGTTTATTGAATCTGTGTATATGTATTGATGAGAAAATCGCCGTTTAGTTAGAGTTTGAGTTGATTCATGTTCATTTTTGTGAATTATACTGATTTTGATTTAGCTGAAGTTTAATGGAGATTATTTTACAAGTATGAGTTATTTAGGGTTTTTTGTGGTGTGATTTGATGTTATATGTGTTTTATGTGTGTTTGTGATATTCTGATTGATTAATTTGGGAAGAAGCGATCCGGTAGATCTGTAGTTGAATCAAAGTGGGTGTTAATAAAAATAAGATTTTTAACAGAATTAAGGTTTTAAACATGAATTTTTATACTTTTCATCGTTAGTGAAGTAAGTATGGTGTTTATAAATTTTTTAGCATTACTTATGATTTAGGACTATAAGTGTTGAAGACCTGATATAAACCCTTAGAATGTAGTTATTACTGTATCAGTCGCAGTGTTTTTTTTATATTAAACTGTTTTTGTTTTGATTCAAGTTCAAGAAACTAACTATGATGACTTGCATATATTTGTTTCTATTACAAGTTTCATGATTTTTTTTACAAGATATGTTACTCTTTGTTGAACCTTTTGATTTTGTAACGTTATACTTTCTCTGACTTTGTTTTTTAAAGCCTTACGTCAAAGCCCAGAAGTCACGATCTTACTTCAAGAGGTTTCAAGTCAAGTTTAAGAGAAGGAGAGGTTTGAAACTATGAGTATTAGCTTTGTAGTTTTTGTTTTTCATTTTTGAAACTTGCATTTGTTTGACATTGGGTTAAATTTTCTTATTTTTTTCATTATGTTTGGTCTATGGTTCCAGAGGGTAAAACTGATTACCGTGCTAGGGTTCGATTGATCAATCAGGACAAAAACAAGTACAACACACCAAAGTATCGATTTGTTGTGCGATTTGTAAGTATTGTGTTATCTTCTACCTTATACTATTTTTATTTGAAGTTGAATTTATCATTACTTTATACTAAAGGTACTGACAATTTTGTGCTTTTTGATGTTTGATTATGTGTTTAGACCAACAAGGATATTATTGCCCAAATCATATCTGCAACCATTGCTGGAGATATTGTTCTTGGATCAGCTTATGCTCATGAACTCCCCAATTATGGTCTTAAAGTTGGGCTTACAAACTATGCCGCAGGTTGATTTTTTTCTCTTTTTTAATTTTTTCATAATCTGTTTAATAATATGTATTTATAAACTAAACCATTTTTTGTACTACTAGCTTATTGCACTGGTCTTCTATTGGCTCGCCGAGTCTTGAAAAAGCTTGAAATGGATGATGAATATCAGGGCAATGTTGAGGTATTTTTAGGTTTCATAACTATTTTTTTGAATTTCTTTTATATCAGTTTTTTCTTATATGCCATGAATTTTTTTCTAATTGGTTTTTGTTACAGGCAACTGGGGAAGATTTTTCTGTTGAACCTGCAGAGAGCAGGAGGCCATTCCGTGCTCTTCTTGATGTTGGCCTTGTTCGAACAACCACCGGAAACCGTGTTTTTGGTGCCCTTAAGGTATTCAACATTATGTTATATTTTTATTGACATATGTGTGATTGTGTGGTTGTTATGGTTGTTAAAGAATTTTGTTTGAATGTTAGTGTTAAGTTATTTTTATGCAAAATGATTTAGTTGTTTTTAATGATAGAAATAAGTTTCTCTTTGTATCATCATTTACTTTTTTTAATCTGTTTGACCAATTAATTTTTTTTATAATTGGTAACAAGTGTTTCTTTTAACTGAAATTATATGAATTAACTTGTATTTTTAACAACTAATATCAGGGAGCTCTAGATGGTGGACTTGATATCCCACACAGTGAAAAAAGGTTTGCTGGTTTTAACAAAGACGGAAAGAGTCTTGATGCAGATGTTCACCGAAAATACATCTATGGCGGGCACATTGCTACCTACATGAATGTGAGTTTATTTTTTTACTTCTCAAGATTTTATAATTGGTGAATCTGTTTTGATATGAAGTTTAACAAATGTAATTATATGTTTGTTTGATACAGACTCTAATGGAAGATGAACCAGAAAAATACCAAACTCATTTCTCTGATTACATTAAGGCCGGGGTCGAACCAGACACCCTTGAAGAGCTTTACAAAAAGGTGCATGCTGCCATCCGTGCTGACCCCGCACCTAAGAAGTCCGAGAAACAACCACCTAAGGAACACAAGAGGTAATTATAAGTCATAAACTTTATCCTAAGTGTTGCAAGATTGCTGTGTCGGCTAACGGGTCAAAACTGATGGTTTTGGTTGACCCTTGCTACCTTTCTTCTGTTTTTCTATAATTTTTTTACAAATTCAGTATCATCATCAATTGATTTTGAATGTATATAAATAGTTCATATTTGCAGTAATTTTATGTATTTGTGTTTTGTTCATTGTTTTAGGTACAACCTGAAGAAGCTAACTTATGATGAGAGGAAGCAGAGGCTTATTGAGAGATTAAATGCTTTGAATGCTGCCGCTGGAGGCAACGTTGATGATTCAGACGAAGATGATGAGTAAGAAATGATACATGTTTTGCTTTTTTGATGTTTAGGTTTTAAGAGACTGAAGTTTTGTTTAGAATTTTGAGGCATGTTTGGTTATTGGTTTTGAACTTTTGATGTCTTGCTAGTATTTTTGTGAAGACTTAAATTGTGGCCCTGAGCCTGCTTTCATGTTCCTTTTTAGCATTTTCTTTTTGCTTCTTCGTAGTATTTTCAGCTTATTATCTTAAACAAGAGAGCTTGTAATGAAAACGAATGAACCGTTTATTTAAGTTCAATAACTAGTTTCAACATCTTTAAGCGTTAACGACTAGACGCACGACGAAGGGTCAAACATTTAGTATCGAGTGTATAACTTTTGACACTCATCAACTAAATTAAACAACTGGATATCATTAAACTATTTATATAGAGGTCGTTTGGCAGCCTCTTAATGATTCTTTTAATGGTTTAGACGTTTGAATGATTCAACATTTAATGGTTCAGACTGTTTGTTTCGAGAGCAAATGTCTGAACGGTTTTGACATTTGCTTCTGAATGATTAAACATTATATTAGTGCTGAATGGTTAAATATTATACTAGCGTTGAATGGTTAGGAGGTCTAATGCTGAATGGTTAAGACCTTTTATCTGAAATGGTCAGACATTTGCATTTTAATAGTTAAACAATATACTAACTTTTAATGGTTCAGATCTTTTATTGGTTTAGTATTTAATCATCCAGAAGTTGTCAAACAACCCATAATTTGTTATGAAAATCATTGTATGGATATTGTTGTATACAAAATAAACGTTGAGTGTTCGTTTGCATAAACATTGTATTTTTTTGCTCTTCACGTATACACAAAGCTATGAAAAAGCCGGTCATGAGGACAACATAAGACAAGCCACATAGGACAACGAAATATCTTTTTAAAATATATACATATTTTAAGACTTAAATACAAAAATAATTGTTATTTTAGCAATTATTATTATGAGTGAAATCTGGTAAAAGTAAATGTAAACATTTGATAATTATGTTATTAGTATGTTATTGTTAACAAAAATAAAAGTTAAAAGCCTCAAATTATTAGTATGATTTATTATTAGATAATAAGTAATAGTTTAGATTAATAAAATCGAATTTGTCTAACTTCTATTTTATTTTAATTATTTTTTAGGGTCATTTTTTGTTTTATTTTTACATATCTTACCTCTTAATACCGTAAATTACATATTTCCCAAAACCATAAAAATTAATTACATATTTTTTCTTTCTAATACATGTATATTAAATATTTATCAATTTTATTAAAACTAACCTATCAAATGATTACTTTATCTTGATTTTACTAAAGGATTTTTATCTATTGATATATTGTTATTATAATTGTTTAAAGCTTAAACATAACTTTGATTATCGGTGATAATTGTTTTAAAATGAAGTTTTTAACCTTTGTACTTGGAGTTGTAATTTTATTATTTTTATTTATATATAAGACTTGAGCTTGAGAAAGTATGTGTTTAATGTTTTTAGAAAGTGAAATGTGTACAACTAAGTTATTTAAAATATGAATACAATAACCATTCAATAACTAATTTTAATAAAAGGTAAATATGTAATATATATAAATTAGAAAAAAAATGTGATTATTTTTTAACTTGGGTAAATATATAATTAATGTGTTTGAAAAGGGGAAATATGTGAATGCCCATTTTTTTTAAAACCCGGTGACTTATCAACTGAACATTTATACAACCACCTATCACTACTACTGAATATTAACTGAAGTTTTGCTTTCAAAATTATTTGGCCCTCGATTCATTGATTCGCCTAAAAGATATCATTGGCTCGTCCCAATGTTGTCCAAATGATCAAAGAAATCCGCACAAAGGTGCTCATATGTTCAGTATTTTCTCTTAAAAGTACATGCTTATTTTAAAAAATTTAAAAGTTAATGTTTATTTTCTAAAAATTAACCACTAAAATGTTTATTTTGGTGTTCATATTCTTGTAACCTAGTGTCATTGCTAATTTCTTCTTATAAAAACGAGCCAGATTCAAACCATTGAAAGTGTAAGATTATATGGTATTTAGGCGTAACAAGTTGCCGTCAAAAACATTTATTATGGTTTACGCTCTGTTTCCGAGTCTCATTTAAGAAGAGAAATGTAAGAAAATGAATGGAAAGTGAAAAATAATTGTGTTCCCGAGTTTTTTTAAGAAGGAAAATGGAAGGAAATAAAAAAAACTTTGTATTCCCGAGTTTTTTAAAGTAAAAAATGGAAATAAACGAAATAAATTTTTTTAATAATTTTCACTTCTAACTTTCCTTCCAAAACGGAAGGAAATGGAAAGAAAATAAATTAAACACATAAATTTTTTAATTTTTTTTATTTTCTTTGAACTCTGGAACACGGAAATTTTAAATGTCTTTTTTTTTTCTTTTCATTTTTTTATCTCCTTAATTTCCTTACTATTTATTTTTTTTCTCTCGTTAATTTCATTTCACTTCGTTTCTTTTATTTTCTTTCGTTTATTAATCTCGGGAACACAAACGTTACGAAAAGAGCATAGGGCCCTATTGTGCCTCATTAAACAATAAAAAGGATATTAACCGACAATAACGCAAATTCAAAGGTCTTCAACTACATTTCACAATAACCAAAAAAGACGAAATCGGAATTAGGGCTCAAAACTGAAAACTCGTTCACCGTTCATCTCTCCGGCGACGATACGATCTCCGATATCCGTACGTCATCTATCTCTATTGATCTCTATGCGTGATTTCTTGTTTGTGATTGTTAACTATAGGTGTTTACGCCTTTCTGCGTGTTAATTGTATGTATAGTCGATCATATTAGGTGTATTTTGAGTGTTGTTGGAAACCTAGTAGTTAAAAGCTCATCTCCCACTCAATGATTCTTTTTATCGCCATAGTTTGATGAATATGTTAAGTTTATTCAGATTCAAACAAGCTTCTGTCATTTGGTGCATTTTGTTATTGTAGTTTGCTGTTTTGATATCTATCTGTTCTTAACCAGCGTCTATTTCATCAACATATTGAAGTTTGTGGTTTTCTGTTTGTTTTTTTTACTTTTGCAGTGTGTTTTTATTATTTGTTTTTGTTTTTTGTTTTTTGTTATTAGCATTTGGCCTGGATGAAGGCTTGGTTGTATGATTAATATGTGATAAGATTGATTGTTTTAATGCATCAAAAAGTAGATTTTAACACCAAAGTAAAAGCTGTGATATCTCCATGTTGCATCAATGACTTGTTCAAGTAAATTCGGAATCTCGTTTTCCTATTGCCTTCCTCCGTGTAGTTAAAGTTTTATTCACTGACTCATTGTTCTTTAGAAACTTTTGTTGTGTAAAGCTTCCTTTTATGAATTTTTCGAGCTTATCGTTTATATTGATTATGGTTTCTTTGTCAATTTGTAGAAAAGTTGGCATACAAGTGAGAAAATGGTTCATTTGTTTCTATCTGAACCCGATTGGAAATGGGATGGAGGTGATGATTCTGTTAAACAGAGAATATCTCTCTTGAATGAGCTGGAATCCAAGATCCGCTCATTGGTTGCTGGTCAAAGTCGATCAGAGGCACGGCTTTGGCTTTGTAAAGATGTTTCGGGGATAAGTTCTCTATCTCGCAGGCAAAAATGTGAGCTGTTTTTAACTTTACTGAGAACCAGCTCACAGAAGAGGGACCTAGCAGCTCAAATTTTGCAGATGGTTTTTGAGAAGCAGCCAAACAAAGCAGGGGCTATTCTAGCTAAAAGAAGTGACATGCTAGAAGATTTTTTTAGAGGTAAATTTGTAAAATTTCTACATTAATTTATATGTCTGTTATATTACTGTTTCCCTTTTAGATCATCACCTATACATGATATTTCGGTCATATCATTAGGTCTATGGCTTCTTGATTGATTGGTTACTAATAATGTTTTTACTGAAAATAAAAGAAATGTTGATGAACTGCAAAATTCATTCTGCTATTGAGAGGCACAGATCTCTCGAAAATGGAAGTAGTTAAGCCCTAATACAATAACCATACATAAAATTTACACAGCAACATCCGCTAATTTGGGCGGGCGTGTTAACCTTGTTGGTATCTCAAACACACTTATGCACCCAATAAAGTTGTTAGAGGTGGAAAGAAAGTCGTAACTGATCGAAACAATTTTGAGTCAATATGGGTAATCCAGGTTGGATTTAGGGTCGGGTTGACTTGCAACATTTTCTGTGCAAAGTTTTGTAACATTTTAACATATATCGCTGGTTTTTCAAAAATGATTGCAAAATTAGATATACTTTTAGTGATACTTATTTTTGGTTAAAATGTTTAGGAGGCCTCTTGCGTTAAAAACACACTTAGGATGACTTTCGAATAATTTAAACCTTTCGTTTTTAAGCTATGTTTTAATTTAACTAGTTCACCCATTGGAGATAAACGTAATCCAAACCGACCCATTCAGAACTAAATGGGTGGAAATTGTCACCTCTAAGAGCTATCATTCTTACCAGTAACTTTTGTTGCACCTATATGCGAATCTTGTAGCTTTTACGTCTTAACTTATTAATAATTTACCGATATTGATACAGAAAGGTTATGAATATGAATCATGTTCTAGTACTAAATTCTTGTTAATCATATAGGAAACACAAGACGTATTTTGCTTTGGTTCTCAAATTTCTCTGGCACTAGTGATATGGAACATAGAAAGGGAGCCAAAGCGTTATCCCAATTTGCTTTTATGAACCGTGACATTTGTTGGGAAGAACTTGAATGGAAGGGCAAACACGGACAATCCCCTGCCATGGTTGCAACAAAACCTCATTATTTTCTTGATCTGGATGTTGAACAAACAGTTGAGAATTTTCTTGAAAACGTGCCTGAATTTTGGTCATCTCATGAGTTTGCTGACACATTAAGAGATGGTGATATCTTGTTTTTAGATATGAACTTCTTCATAAATATGTTTTTGAGATTAATGTACAAAGAAGATATGGAGGATATTTGGAAAATCGTTAACGAATTTCTATTGGAAGAATCTTTCTCATCGTTATGTTCCCACCTTTTAATTGCACTTAATGAGGGTGAAATGTGTGTTTTTCTGGATTTGCTTAAAAGTTTTCTCAACTCAAATATTAAACCTAAAGACTTTGATGACGCATGTCACCATTTGGATGTCATACTTCCCAGATTTGATGGTTTAGATTCCATCGATGAGTTTCTTTTGTTGAATACAGTTATCAATCGAGGGCGTCAGTTAGTGCAGCTCTTACAAGAAGATGAACACCAGGAAGAAAGAACTCAAATCAAGGATATTGTGCAAAAGATCTGCACATTACCAGAAAATCCTAACTGCTTAGTCCCATTAATTAAAGAATGCTCGAAGAAAAAAAAACATATATTCGATAAAATTATTAGGGTTGCGGTCTTGGGCGCTTCATTACTTTATGTCAGAGGGATATCAGGCTTCTGAAGATTGGGAATCTTTATTTAACAGAAATGGGATACGTTTTCGCCATGCTGGCAAGCATGAATTGTTGCATGATAAGAAGTTAACAGATGATAGTGACTCCGATTCAGGAAGAAAAAGGAAAAGAAAACATAGAAAGAAAAGAAGAAGAAATTCCACACGCGATGACAGATATGATGATGATTTTGTGGATTTTGATTTCGAATATAACAGGATAGATTTTCAATCTAAAGGGAGTTGTTGGTTGCTATCTACTGATGGATATTCTACCTCATGGAGCAGTGTAAGTTCATTAAGGCCGCTTAGTTATTTTGTCTATTTATGCTCCTCAATATCAAACTATCAGTGCATATACGGTCGGGTTGTGTAAAGGGTCAAAACGGGTTTAGGTTGAAACAAGTCATATCTTATTGGTTGAAATGGGCCGGTTCATCTTTAAGAAATAACTAATGTGTTAATTATGATAACAAAAACGACTTTATTACATAAATAACTGGATTTTTTAAGTGAATTAGGCGATTTTGTTAAATCTGAATAAAGTTTTGTTGAGTTCAACCTATTCGACTCGTTCTAGATTAAATAGAAATAAACCCGTTGACCCATTTATAAGAAAATGGGTCTAATTGTTGTCTCTAATTTAATAGTTTTTAGCTTCACTTTTTCTACTCTTTCTTATCACTATGTAAATTTGCAGGCTGATTTGCCAGAACACATATCAAAGCATTGTTTTTCTACTTGGATGAAGTGGGGATTTTACAGATGGGGAGATTCAGCTTCATAATATTGTAGTGGATTCATCAAACATCTTGTTGTATTCAAGGTGCATTACATAATATTTTTTTGTCATATTTTCAATAACAGTGATCATTTGCAATATCCAATAAAATAATAGACAAATAGTGTTTGGGGTATGCTCAACATAATTATATTTTCAAAAGTCATTCACCTGTTATCCAATTCGACCAACCACCCAAGGGTGTAAACGAACCGTGCTGAGCTCGATCTCACCTAGGCTCGAGCTCGGTACGATTCTTTTTTATTTGCTTGTTTATTGTTTATATATAATTATAATCTTATATGTATAATATAGTACATATTATGTACTTTTATCATAACTGTCTATATAATAATTATTATATTTATATAAATAATAGACTCGTTGATGTTTGCAAGCATGGTCAAACTCGGTATATAAAGCTCAAATTTGTTTATTAAACGAGCGTTAATTTAGGCTAGACTCTAGAGCTTGGGCTCAAGCTCGTTTAATCTAGGATTGGTTCGAGCATTTAGCTAGGAGCTCACGACCAACCTCAACCTGGCTCGTTTTCATCCCTAAAGCCGCTCATAGTGCCACCTTTATCTACACATGCAAATAATTCATATAATTTATCTCACATATTCATTGTTTATTGATGAACTTCCAATTCCTGTGTCGATTATAATTCTCAGGGCTTGGTAATCTTGAGCCTTGCTACAAACTGGTAACCTGAAGCTGCTACTTCCATGGGATAACATGCTTTCATCATGATGCTATAAACATGTACATGAGTTCATTGTGTGCGAGGACCGAGGAGCTCAAAATGAACAGGTATATGACAACACCAAGGGTATAGTTTATCTCACATATTCATCATGATGCTATGAACATGTACATGAGTTGATTATATGCGTTTTGTGAGTAACGGCATAAGGTTGATCGAAGGTGAGCGGCTTTCATTGAGTTGCTTCGACGGTGGCGTGCAGCGTGAGGTGGTAGGTGGTGATGGAGGTGAGTGGTTAGAGTAAAGTTGAAAGAGTGATGAAATGTTTTCTTTTAAGGAGGGAGAAAGGTTTTCTTTTAAGGAGGGAGAAAGGTTTTGTAATTTTATCTTTTGACTATTGATGGATTGTTAGGATAGTTAAAAGCATATTTCAAAAAAAATTTCTGAACAGGGCATTTTTTATATGATATCATCTAAGTATAAAAATTCATTGTTAATGGTTAGAGTTGATTTTAGTGATGTAGTTAGAATTAGTAATGTGCTAATCACAATTTTTTCCATCCTAATTCGAGTGACGAAATGGTGTTTATAATAAACCATGAAAACTAATAAAATACTTTTGAAATTTTTAATTTTATTATCGTTTTATTTATCTAAGTTTGTAAACAACAATGATCGCAAAGATTACCAAATGAAAAATTAGAAAGGTTGGTTTGTTCTCGCTAGGGTGAGGGAATCCACCCTCTTCAACCCCCAACTCCTCTTTATTGTTTTTTTGCCTAGCCTTTATGTTGTTCAAAAATCAAAAGAAATAGATTATTTAGCATTTTTTTCTTTTTTTACGAACTTTTCATTCCTTTAAATGGTTTTGCTTACATTGATTTGTACTTGTATTTACTATTGTTTTTCTACACGATTTTGTCTGAAACGTTGACTATTTCATTTGAAACAAATTTTTTTAAATCCGCAACAATATATGTATTATAAAAATATTAAACCAAGAGAGCCCGTTACAACCCACGGTCTGAAATTCTAGTTAATTTTTTTAAATGAGGATAGGTCCAATAAGTTTGTAAACGCTACGTACTTTACTTATTTGATATTCATTGATTTTGATTTTGGTTTCATTGATTTTGATTTTGGTTTCGGAATAGGCTCTAAGAAAATGAACACATGAGTTGAATGTGAACCATGAGTCCATATATCTTTGTGCCCTTCTAATTTTGACATTTCAATCTAACTATTTAAGGTGAGAAGTATTTTTTTAATAAGAATGATCGTTGAACTATATATGCAGACAATAATAATTAAGATGTGTAAAGCTTATGACTAAATATGATCTCTATCACGATACAAGTAATTAAAATATGAATTTTTACTTTAAAGGACGATGTTTATAACTACTGTTTTTTTATTTGTGTGTTTGTTATTATTTAATTAAGATTAAGGCTTATGACTCATATAGACTGTACAAATTAATTTAGAAAATTTGAGGTAAATTAATTAGAATAGTGGCGTATAGATTAATTTAGAAATTAGAGAATGAGTTAAGTAGATATAAGATGTTAGTTTAACAACATCTGAATCAGTCTCTTAATGGTTCAGATGTTTGAATGGTTCAGCACTTAATGATTCAAACTATTTATTTCGCGAGCAAATGTCTAAACGGTTAAGACATTTGTCTCAGAATAGTTAAGCATTATATTAATGCTAAATGGTCAAGAGGTCTAATGTTGAAAATCGGTCTTACGACCTGCTACGTAAAACCCTAGTCCTTTTTTCATTCATTCAATTCTACATTCTAATCATACGCTCATGCTATTACTACGTAGCTACTTGTATGTATATATTTGTTGAATTGCAACTCAATTCTGTAATTGATTGCAAATGCTGTTCTGTTAGTTGATACTAGTTATAATCAACTAATTACTTGTCCCTTCTCATACATACATGATACATATAATGTCTTTCAGTGTTGCAAAAATCGCTAACCGCTAGTCGAGTGGTAGGTACCGACTAGCGATTAATCGAGGATTGATAGGATTGAAATTTTTATATATAATTTTTAGTTTTTTATATAAATACACACATTTTCATTTTCATATATAAATTTAATAAAAAGTTCAGTTTTGTATATAAATACATATATTTGGGCGGAATTTCCAATTTTTGGCGGGATTTTTTGAATTTCACCGAAATCTTGCCGGAATCAAAGATTTTGGGCCGATTAAGACCACCTAGGGTCCAACTAGGTCCGATATTGACCTCCATTGACTGCCTAGCGGTTAATTGTCCGATTAGCAAAAATTTACAAGGTGAGAGGTCGATTTCCGATTAATCCCGATTTCTGCAACAGTGCTATCTGTCTGTCTCGATGTATATGTTATTTCAATATTTTTGCACATTTTTCCCGCGCAAATGATAACCAATTACCGGCCATAATAATATTTATTATGAATATTTTTACTGCAGAGGTAGTTACACTTTCTCCTGATCCCAAGCCTACTCTTACGATGCCTGTGTTATCCGTCGAGGAGCACACTGAGCTGATCTTGAGGAACTTAATCGCGTATGAGCACTCATATGCAGTTGATGATTACAGGTATATTACATGTTATGTGAATGCCATGGGTATGCTTGGGAAAACCAAATTAGATGTTGCTGTGCTTGTAAACTCTGGAGTTCTGCTGAATCACCTGGGCCCAAATGAGGAGATTGCAAACATGATCGAGGGCATCTTGAAACACGCAAGAGTAGGTGTAGGTTGCCGATATGAAGAGGAGTGGAAGATGCTTAATAAGTACTACAATGGTTCTAGAACCATGAATTGGAGTACTTGCTTTAGTATCATTGTTCTAGTTATTGGAATCATGCTGTTGCTGCTTTCTGGAACCAACGTCTTAACGAAGAGATTTGGACCGTAAGTTTTATCTTTTTTTTGCTCACCTTTTAGATGAGTAGTAGTTATCTACGAGTTGAAAGTAAAGTTACATACACACTTGTCGTTGCACTAACAGAATTTTTTTTATTTTTTGTACATATCCAGGTGAATGATCGTCTCGCTTGACCAGAAGTTTATCGCTGATTTGAATGGGGGCTTATTAACAATTCATGTGTGAAATGATGTTTTTGCTTTTGGTCTTGTACTCCCTTGACATTAACAGTAGGTGCTGGTAGTTTATTGTTTTAAAATGCTGGTAGTTTTATAATTTGCAAACATTTGGGGCTTATCTCTACCTGTTAATCATCATCAATATATAGATGCATATGTTACCAACATGTCTCCAGATTTAGATCTTAAAATAACAGTTACAGTTTCGAGAGAATCGCTAAATAACTTCTTAGTCCGTTATAATAATGAATACGAACATGTATGAAGATTTTGTGTTTTATTTTGTTAACAAAGATACCATCAAATAAGACATAAATATGGCAGAAGTAATTGAAGTCAAACATGTACATTTAGATCAAGAACATGTCAGCTTCTCAATTTTCTATGAAACAGCCACAACTTTATAATCCGCTTTAGGCCCCGATAGTACTTGAGCCGGGCCTAATCTCTACTTGTTAATCATCAATGGCTGCATATGTTTATCCATACTGCTCACAAACTTGATTTCCAACCTGTTTTCAAGTAATTAGTAACTGCAAGAAATTGGACCCATGTGATTTGGTCACGCAGACCAGCATGGGCACATGGCCATAGCCTATGTGTGGGTCGTCCGAGATATATGTATGTATACATATATATGTACATATGTCATGTCATATACTATAAGTAAATCTATTCGGATTCATGCAGTATCATGACACAAAACGAAAGTAGAAACTAAAGTCAACACGTACATTTAGATCAAGTATAGAGAAAAGCCATTGACCATTAGGAAAAGTCACCTCTGGAAACACCTTGATTTTAATGGATGTACTACACATCCCAGATGTTTTAAAAACCTTTCATTTAGAAAATAAAATGAGATATTTGTTTCATCTTTTATGTAACGTAATAACTTTTCATTTAGAAAATAAAATATTTTTAGTGGGATCCGATATGCTTCAAACAATATAACTATCGTTGAAAAACTAAAATTAAAATATAAAACAATTTGTAACGGTGATTTTTATCATAATCGATTTGTTGCATATATTATTAATTTAGTGATGTAAGACGGGCCATCAGTGAATTTCATTGAGGAATTTAGAATCACTTTTAGATATATGTTACAAAATGTTTTTAGAAAAAGTAGAAAAGTTAATCAACTATCTATATGGTTATGCAAGGATACAAGCCCTTCATATTTAGGTTATAATTGAGTTGTATCCGGTTCCGGACCCGACCCGGTGCCCAAATTGCATATTAAACCGTCCTTACCCGGGTCCACTTCTACCCAATGGGCCCATACATGATCCTAGGTACGGCCCAATACCCAGATTGTGCATATGTAGTGGACGAAACTAAAATGGTGATGCTTTAACTGGACGTGGGCTTGATGATGTGGGTTTACGGGTTCAAGGTGGGTCTCTATCATAAAATCATATAGTTGGAACTTGGAAGTTGATATATGTATTGAACAAAATTTAGAACATAATATGAAGAAAAATAGCACAAAACATTAGCATAAGTTCAATGGATAGATAAAGTACACAGATGAACTAACTCCCATCATTCAAGCATTATATATGGAGATGACCAAGTTCAAGCTCAACTCATTACTTAATCTACATTCTCCTTTGTTCTCTTTCGTGCTAGAAAACGCTCTTTTGCAGCAGCCAGAGCATCTTGGTTTCTTTTATGATGATCGGTTGGAGGTTTAACTGCTGCATCCTCAGCTCCAGATTCTTGCTTCGGGGGCTCATTAACGACTTCTTTCTTGTCAGACTCAAGGACGGGTTTTGGTTCAATGATTTCAGATTTTTTCTTGAAATCCGCAGATGTTTCACCAATATTTTCTTCTGGAGCACTTGCTGGTTCTGCTTTCGAAGGTTGACTTTCGTCTGACTTTTGATCCTTTGACCCGTCTCTATGCTTGTGGGATTTTGTTGGCTCACCGTCTTTTGCTCCAAAGGCAACATTTTTTGACAAATTGAAGTAGAACTCGGTCATATCACCACCTTTCCTAGTGATCTGTTGCACCAAAATGTGAATTTGGACACAAACTTTTATGTTACATAAGAAACATAAACATTAGATAAAAGAGCAGAAATAATGTAATTAACTAAGTATCCTATCTTTTAATCAAATGACTATAGTTATAATAATGAATCTTAATATCACACTTGCACTTTGAGGATGTAGATCCAAAAAGGAAAAACACAAGAAAGCAATATAAACCTGAAGACTGAGGATTATTCTGTTAATGCATCAATGCATGGGGCGAGTAACAATTTAAAAGGGTTTGCAGGATCAAAATGGAGCGGTGATATGATTTTACAAAGACTACTATTACAATATAATCTAAATGTTATAATGAAGCGACTTAGAAGGTTGTATGCGACTATGCAATAAAAACGATCTGTGACTTTCAACCCCCTTTGACCTGTCTGACCCGTTTACTGCAGCTGTATAGTAACACAATAACATTAAAAGCGAAGTACAACTTACATCTTCTTTTTCTTCACGAAGTTGACGCAAACGTTCTTCCTCCAACCACTTTGCTTGTTCTGCGAGTTTTCTTTTGTAGGCACCCGTAACAAATTTATCCTTATCTGCAAAAAGATGGTCTTCTTTGCTTCTTTCTTTTGCAAGCTTTCTCTCATATATTATCTCATGTTCTCTCTCACGCACTTTTGCTTTGTCAATCAATGCTTGAATATATCTCGGCTGTAACATGAAATACACACAATCATGCATAAATGATAAAGGCCTCAAACATTTACTAACTTCATTTATGATATAATGCTCGATACTTATTAAGTTATTATGATACCTTTCTTTCCTGTCGATCTTGTGCAACAGGACGGACTGCTTTCTCCTTCATATCATCATACACACCATCATAATCGAACACAGATGGATCCTCTTCTAAGGCTTTCTTATGTTGTTCCTCTACCTAAGACGAAACAAAAAGTACTCAAATTTATAAATAAAGAAACCCAAAAAGAAATTTATGTGTTCACGACTCACTTACATCCTTAAGAGCCTTGTTCTTGCCAGCTTGTCGAGAAATTTCCCTCTCAATATCATCATCATCATCTTCACCAAAACCAAGTGCAGTAGGGCGAGGAGGTCTGGTAGGTTGCTTTTTTTGTTGAGAAGATGGTCCTCTTAAGTTTAATCCGTATTTCATTTCAGCTCTTAGTCCTGTGATCAAAAAAGAGTTATATGAAAACAATCATAAAGAAACCCACATCATGATCTCACACAAACATTAGTTGTATATATAACACACACACATAATGTCAAGACATTTAGTAACACAAATAGAATTACTATCAATATGGCATTATCAACAAGAAAAGAAAGATACACATAAGAATAAGAAGTTTCAATTCCTGTATACCTCTCATTAACGAATAACGCCAGTTAAGTACAAACAGTGTCAACTACCTTGATTAGTTAATTGACCATTACAAGTATTACCATTTTTTAAGTTATACTAATTGGCACTTAATCCCTTATACTTGTAACATTATATTCCATAGCAGTTTAGCAGTATTCATGGATCTTGATTTTTGTGGAACATGAATGACAATGGGAGCTCATAGTTATACCTCTGAACCTGCAAATAAGGTATAAAATGAATGTTCTCAGAATCACCATCAGCTTTCTAAAAACATGATTCAAAGAGATGTCTGGAATGCTATATAATGACATAATCTTGGTGTTATTGAAACCAAGTGCAGAAGGGCAAAGAGGTCTGGTAGGTTGCTTATTTTTGTTGAGAAGATGGTCCTCTTAAGTTTACCCCATATTTCATTTCAATTTTTCAATCCCGTGTTATAAAAGTATAGGTAAATAAACATAAATGAACATGAGGTCTATATATAATACACACTCATACTGTCAGGACATTTAAAAACACACATGAAATAGCTAACACAAATGGCATTATATTCCGTACCAGTGTCCAAGGAACTTGATTTTGTTACTCATAATTAACAAAGGACAAAGGGAGATCACAGTAATACGTATGCAACTATGTGCAAAATGATTCATTCTCAGAATCACCATCCGCTTCGAAAAAAATGATTCAAAGAGACATCCAGAATGTTAAATCATGACAAAATTTTGGGGTTTAAGCTCAATTATAATAAGCAGGGTTTGCAGAAAAACAGAATGGACATTTACAAACCACAATTACACAAAAGCTTAAGAGGTTAGAAGAAGTATAACACAAATTAAGTTGATTTACCATAGGAAAACCCTAGATTTGTTCTAGGACATCAATAAGCAACTTATACATAAATTACTCAGAGTCAATGACGACGTATGATCATAAATTTCATTTCTTCAAACGAATATAAGTCAGTCATATGAGACTAACGAATCAAGCCTACTGCAGACTCAATTTCCGCCCCAAATAAGCATGAAACATAAGAAACACAATTGATGTTTATCTAATCACCAATCAACCTGGTTGTCGCGAGTATCTCTGATTCAAGCTACTGATGAAAACATTCATCAAGAAACAAATGAAATAACTTGGGTTTTCAATCAATCGAAAGATAGAATGAGTAAGTGGTTGAAGAGATCAATGAAAGCTATACCTTTTATGTGGATGTTTGATCAACTGATGAAGATGCAAGGGTGGGTCGCCGGAGATGTAGCCGCGATTGACTGCCGGAGGAAGTACGGTGGTGCAAGACTGCAAGGCGTTATCTCAGACCACCCTCGGTGACGGTGAGTAATGGGTTAACTTTGGCTAACTATTATTTATTTAGAGTTAATTAAAGGATCATGTTACAAATTGATTCAAACTAGTATTAAGCCCACGCGAAGACGTAAAACTATGTTAAGTATCACCAATAACATATTACCGTCAATGATCATCAATATCTATAAAACTCGTATTGAAAAAAATATAAAAACATAAAAAAAGAAACTAAATGAAAAGTAGACATAAAAACATTAAAACATACATGAGAAACATTAAACATATAAAACAATAACTAAGTGACATAGGAACAACACCCAATGACGACCCGTTAAACAGAGAAAAAACAAGCGTACAAATGTCGAACCACACACATACGCTTTGCGTGTTAACTCGCAACATTTAGAGCAAAACGTAAAACACAAAATTTGTAAATATGGAAAGTATAGACGACCAAATTTGAAAGTGAAAAATTGTTAGGACTAAATTGTTAAAGATGTAAAAACATTGGGTTAAAAAGAAAAAGTTTAAGATTAAAAAAAGAAAAAAAGACGAGTACAACCTATTTAACATATTGTACCACCCATGATACACATAAAAGTTGATAATATATATATATATATATATATATATATATATATATATATATATATATATATATATATATATATATATATAAAAGTTACATACTTTTTGTTTAACCGTAAACCCTTGGTTGTTAAATTTTCCTGTTTAGTTGATATAAAATAACCACGATTAAAAATTATAAATAAAACAAAGTCCTAAAATGCTTGTGGGACCAATTTCTTTGATGTATAAATCACTACCACCACTACCACCAATATGTAGGTGTGTATGAATGTCGGTTTAGTTCGGTTTTCACACACCATTGAAATCGATAACCGAAGTTGGGTTTTTGGAAAATATATCACCGAAACCGATAACCTAAGATCGGTTTGGTTATTTCGGTAAATATGTCGATTTTCGGTTATTTCGGTTAATATGTCAGTTTTTGGTCATTCCAGTTATAACCAAAAACCAAACCTTAACTAAAATTAATAATGAGCATAGTGAGTCAACCAACTTTGTATTTAAATTTTTAGTAAATGGGCCAAAAATTTCAAAGATAGAAAGTTTCTAGGGTTAAAAACTTTATCCCATTAGGTTTGTTTTATGAACACTAGATTAGTTGAAGATTTCCTTTGCTAGCAATGTGGGATTGTAGTAACAACATCATCATATAGTAATGGTTATAAGTTTTCTAAACACTTTTAGGTATCAGATATGTATGAAAACCTTATATGTTATATGTCATCTCTTATTCTACATTTGTAATCATTTACATTATAATAGTTTATCACAAATAAGTCTTAAAGATTCAAAAAAGCAAAGTATAAAAGCTAAAAATACATGAAAATATGAATGATTCGGTTCGGTTTCGATTAACCAAGGACACAAATCAAAACCGGAACCGACTTTCGGTTTTCGGTTATTTTGGTTCGGTTTCGTCGGTTAATGGTTTGGTTTCGGTTAACGGTTTGGTTTTTGCTCACCCTTACCACCATGGATCATACTCAAAAGAAGCTAGGTCCTAGCATAGAGAACACAATAGCATTAGCATCTCCATACTAATAAATAAAAATAAATTTGTACCCTTGTTATTATTCTTGACTATCTAATAATTGGTTTTCCCGCTTCTCTCCCCTCTTAACTATGAATGTATAATAGCTATTTATTAATTCTAGTCCGAATTTTCAACATAGAAATTCTTACCAATTCGGATAAAAACCGGAAAATGTCACAAACACAGTTATCAAACTCATCAAATACAACAACAATAAGTTCGAATCAGATAACATCATATGTTTGACTTAAAGGCCATCCCATTCAACTCCACAAAAGGTGCAAAAACAACACACAATCTAATCACCAAATGAGCACACAGAAGACGATTTAACCTAACGTGATCCAAAATGATAATTGGACAACCATTTATTCCTCGCAGCAGCAAAAACAAACACAAAACACTAGCAAATCAAACTAATTAGAACCGAGACCACAGAAATTATTGGATCAAGAGAGGCTGTTGCAACCAAAACCATATCACTTAGAAGATTTTGAGTACAACATACAAAGGACTTCCAAAGCCAAGTGTGGGACTTCCGAAGGAAGAAGGAGCTCTTCCGAAGTTTAAGTGTAAAATACACTTCCGAAGGAGAACTCCAACTTCCGAAGGTAAAGAAGCTACTTCCGAAGAATCAAGACTTGAAGACAAAGTTCTGAAGTCAACTTCCGAAGTATAAAGAAGTCATTAAAGCCTCGGAAGCATAGAAGCATCTTCCGAAGTATAAGTGGCTTCGGAAGAACTTGTTCTTCCGAAGCCAGTTAACCTTCGGAAGACACTTCTATTATCCAGTAGACATAAGTATGGTCTGTCTGACAGTCCGCTGCAAATCTCTGAGATACTGAATGGCGTTTTCTCAAAAGCCATGTAGTTGACCATACTTTAATCTACTGTTTACCTTTTTATGTTAAGTACAGTTGCCATCTTTAGTTGGTGACAAAAGGTAAGTCATGGACATGTCATGACTACCATATCTTAGATAATACTTTATCTAAGATACCTTAACTATAGCATTGTAGTATATGCTTTAGTCGTAGGTTTCCAGCTGGTATCAAGTATAACCGGCTGAAGGATCTAGTATATATAGTTTCTCATTGTAACTCATGTTCTATGCTTGTAAGTGTCTTGTAATCTTGAGTTGAGAAGTAATATATACAAGTACCTTGAAAATACTCCTGCTTGTTGCTTTGATTACTTATTATATTATTATCAACTCTTGTCAAAGGCATTGCTTCATCTTGTTTGAGTGATATTATAAGTGAGTTTGAGAGAAATACAAGTGTTAAGTGACAAAACCCAATCCTGCAATTGGTATCAGAGCTTTTTAGGCTCTTGATTGTGAGATCTTACCATCCTAATCAACCAGTTTTTTCACTCCTCCTTATACCTCACTCAAAAATGGCCCTCATCAAATCTGAAGTTGAAATGGGAACGATGACCAAAGCTCCCATCATCGATCCTGAAAACTTCAGGTCTTGGAGCAGAAGAATGGAAGACTTCATCAGATACCAGGATAGCAAGATGTGGCAGTCCATCGTTAATGGCCCGTACAAGCCAAAAGTTGCTGGTGGAAACGGTGCCATGATCGAGAAGGCTGTTGAAGACTACTCCGATGAAGACAGGAAGAAGCTTGACATAGACAGCAATGCTATGACTGTTCTCATGACTGCAATCCCAAACTCCATCATGGTGGGGTTTGAGCATTGCAAGTCAGCCAAAGAACTCTTTGATGCACTTGCTCAAATGTACTCGAGCTCTAATGATTCAAAGAAGGACTCACTGAAGCAGCAGTTCGAGAACTTCACCTATGTTGCTGGAGAAACTTTTAGCCAGCAATATTTTAGGTATATGGATCTTATCTCCTCCCTCCAATCTGTGGGAATCACTCAAGAACTTAGAGACCTTACCAGAAAGTTCATGAGTGCTCTACCCAATGAGTGGACTTTCTACTGTGTCTCCATCAAGAGAACAGAGAATTTAAACACTCTCACCATGACCGAACTTTATGGGATCCTTGATGGATACCGTTTGGAAATGGAAAGCAAGAAGGGTCACCAAGCAAGCAGACCCTTGAGCCTTCCTGCTAGCAACGCTTTAATGGTTGCTGAAGGCTCAGGTATTGCCCAGTCTCAGCAGTACCTGTCATACACCCAGCAGCCATCTTGTTCATCTGGGCCTTACATCACATTCCCTGAGACTCCAAGGTCTCATCAAGCTCAGCAAAGCTCCTTTCAGGAGGGCTGTGCGTTTGTCTCAGGGAGTGGACACTCCAATGATCATCAGGTTTGCTTTGATGATCTTGAGTGCTTCAGTCCAGATGACATAGAGTATGTGGACATTGTCCAGCAAATGGCTCTCCTTACCTACAGAGCGAAGAAGTTCTTTAAGAGAACTGGAAGGCAATTCCCTCAAAACCCAATCACTAGCAAGTTTGGGTTTGACAAAAGCAAGGCTAAGTGTTACAACTGTAACCAGCTTGGCCATTTTGCAAGGGAATGCAAGGCTCCCAAGTCCAACCCGGGAACCTCACAGGCCTCCACACATCCTTCTACACCAAAGCCCAATGGGAAGTCAACTGAAACTGCAGCTATGGCTCAAGAAGTTGACTGGAGCTTTATGGTTCAAGATGTGACTCCTGCTCAAGCACTCATGGCAGGAACAGATGAAAATAAGGTATATGAACATCTCTGTACCCCTGCTTGCATTGCTAAGGTTAAGTTGTACCAGGACTACAATATGGAAATTAAATCCGATATTGAGTCTTTAAATGTGCTAAAATCTGACTTTAAAAGAGCTGAATCTGACTACCAAAAGAAAATTGAGGAGTTAGAGAAAACTGTATCTCTTTTAAAACATGAACACACCAACTACAAGACTCAAATCAAGGATTTAATATCCAAATTGACTGAGGCTCAAGCCCAGCTTGTCACAGCTGAGGCTCAAGCCAGGAAGTATGCTATTGCTGAGCAAAACTTCCAAGCCATACTTGCATCATCCTCTCACTCCAAACTTTGCTATCAAAACAAAAGTGGGTTGGGAACCAATGAAATTGCTCCACCACACTCTTATGAGTCTGTTAGACAACCAAGATGTGGTACTGAAGAGCAAGAGGTTCCATCTGTTGACCCACCTTGTAAAGAGTCAAAGAGTGATGCAACTGTGGAAACCATGACCATCACAGGGAAGGAACAGGTAATTGAGCCCTCCCAGACCAATGATGATCAAACCCTGACCACCAAAGCCAGAAGAAGCAGGGCTAAAGCAGCCAGAAAAACTGCAAGAAAGGTGGCTGAATCCAAGCTGAAGATAGACCCAAAGCAAAAGGGTGTATTCATATCAGCAGGATTCCAGGTGGTTGGACCTTCTGATTCAGGAAAGGAGTATAGTACCAGTACTCCTATCCTACCAAAGGATCAGAAGTTAAAGGGAAAAGTTGCTGATGAGGAGAAAAAGAACAAGAAACAGCAACCCTCCAATTCCCAGAAAATTAACATTGCATGCATAATGTGTGGTCTGCAAAATCACATGGCTAAAGATTGTTACTACAATCCTGCAAGCACACATTATGCAAATAATGTTAAAAGAGAAGGAGTCAGGGAAGGTTTCACATTTGGACCATATCAAATGGTTCAAGTGTTGAAAAAGGGAAAGCTTGTTTCCGAAGCAAGGCTTGTCTCGGAAGAAAATTCTTCTTCCGAGAGGAAAAAGGCTTCGGAAGTGAAAGCTGCAAAGACTCACAAAAGAGTCCCCTTGAAACCATCCCAGAAGAAGACTGCTTCGGAAGAAAAGGTGGTGAAGGTCTCTTCCGAAAAGAAAGAAGCTTCGGAAGAATGCCAAGCTACAAAAGCTTCATCAAGCTCATCTTCTATGATCAACCAAGGGATGGAATGGAAGATCAAGGAAGATGCTGTAGCCCAAACCTCTTCTTCAAAGACATCCATTGAACCCCCATGCATAAATTTTGG
The DNA here is from genome assembly GCA_025215565.1 of Flaveria ramosissima. Classification (NCBI taxonomy): domain Eukaryota; kingdom Viridiplantae; phylum Streptophyta; class Magnoliopsida; order Asterales; family Asteraceae; genus Flaveria; species Flaveria ramosissima. The sequence goes on along the minus strand of JACVEC010000113.1, from coordinate 151,100 downwards.
TTCAATCATGTCACTCTCATTGGAAGAACCCAAGACCAATAAGGCTTGGGTTTCCAATCAAAACTAATTATCTCACCTTATGTGCAGGGACATCCATATGACAAGAATAACAACATTTGGATTGTAGATAGTGGATGCTCCAGGCACATGACAGGGAACAGATCTCTCTTTCAACAATTTCAACATTATGATGGAGGTCCTGTCCAGTTTGGAGGTGAGGCCGGAGGATATATTTCTGGCAGAGGAAGTATATCCAACGGAAAGTTAAAAGTTGACAAAGTTAATTTTGTCAAACAGCTTGAACACAACCTGTTAAGTGTTTCTCAGTTTTGTGATCAAAAGCATCAAATGCTTTTCACAGAACATGAGTGCATCATCCTCAAACCTGGGATGACAATTCCTCAGGAATTGGTGCTTCTTAGATCTCCCAGGAGAGGGGATATGTACAAGCTTGATATGAACAATGCTTCCCCAATGGGAGAAGTATCATGCTTTCTTTCCAAAGCTGATAGTGATGAGTCAACACTATGGCATAAACGAATGTGTCATGTCAATTTTAAGACAATGAATAAATTGGCTAAAAATAACTTGGTACATGGTTTGCCTAAAAAGGAATTTTTCTGCAAAGATAACTGTGTTGCTTGCCTGAAAGGGAAACAACACAGGTCTTCTCATAAATCCAAAGTTGTTAACTCTATCACTACTCCATTACACTTATTGAACATGGATCTATTTGGTCCCACAAGTATAATGAGCATTGGAAGGAAATCATATTGCCTTGTGATAGTTGATGATTTTACTAGATTTACATGGGTATTCTTTTTAAGAACTAAAGATGAAACTGCTGAAACTTTAAAATCTTTTATTCTTAAAATAGAAAATCAAGTTGATCACAAGGTTAAAATAATTAGAAGTGATCAAGGGACTGAGTTTAAGAACTTTGTTCTTGACTCATTCTGTAACTCAAAAGGGATTGCCAGACAATACAGTGCTCCTAGAACTCCTCAACAAAATGGTGTTGCTGAGAGGAGAAATAGGACACTTATTGAGGCTGCTCGGACTATGTTAGCTGATTCAAAGCTGCCTCTAACATTCTGGGCAGAGGCAGTCAGCACTGCATGCTATGTGCAGAACAGAGTTCTTGTAGTAAAGCCACATGGAAAGACCCCTTATGAGCTATGGAACAAGAGGCCACCGTTCATTGGCTTTCTAAGGTCCTTTGGCAGTAGGTGTACCATACTTAACACAAAAGACAATTTGGCAAAATTTGCTGAAAAGTCAGATGATGCTATCTTTGTTGGATATTCCTCCCATTCTAAAGCTTACAGGGTTTATAATATTAAAAACCAACAATTTGAGGAATCCTCCAACATTGTAGTTAATGAGCACACTCCTTGTGTTAGGGGGAATGGCCCTGATCATATTTTTGATTTAGAATTGTTTCCAAACTATTCTAAACCATCTTGTGAGAATGTTTCAGCTGGAACAGGTGCTCAAGGCAATTCTGATGAAGATCAACTGTTTGAGCTTCCCAGACCTGCTCCAAGTTCTCCAAGAACAACAAATCAAGTTCCTACTATTGAAAGATCTGACAGTATAACCATTTCAAGAAATAGTGGAACTTCAACAAGGGACTCACCTGATGATCTTCAAGTCTTCTCAGGTGATCCTACACAACACCAAGCTGATGGAAGCAGCATTTTGAAGGAACAGGCAACTGTTAATGATGCTTCACAGCAAATAAATGATGATGTTTCTCTTTCATTCAATCAGTCCTCATTGAATGAGATTGAAACAACAGCTGGACCAAGTATTCAAGCTCCAGAGCAAAATATGTCCAACTTGGACCTATCTTGCAACTGGAGGTAATTCCAAGACTCAGAATTCACAATACTCATCCAGCTGAAAACATCATAGGGGAAGTCTCTGAGGGTGTGAGAACAAGGGGACAAACTCACAATGGGAATGTCTGCTTGTACTCATGCTTTTTATCCCAAATGGAACCCAAGAAGGTGGAAGATGCCTTAAAGGATAGTAGCTGGGTTGAATCAATGCAAGAGGAGCTGCTTCAATTCAAAAGACAGAAGGTTTGGAACCTATGTCCGCTACCATCTGGTCAAGTACCTATAGGCACCAAGTGGGTTTTCAGAAACAAAAGAGATGACAGAGGCTTGATTATCAAGAACAAGGCAAGACTGGTGGTTCAAGGATACACTCAAGAGGAAGGAATTGATTATACTGATGTCTTTGCACCTGTTGCAAGACTTGAGGCAGTTAGGATCTTCCTTGCTTATGCTGCATCCAAGAATTTCACTGTCTACCAGCTTGATGTCAAGTGTGCCTTTCTATATGGGGATATTGATAGGGAAGTCTATGTATGCCAGCCTCCAGGATTTGAAGACCCACAACATCCAAACTACGTGTGCAAGTTGGATAAAGCTCTATATGGGCTGCACCAAGCACCTAGGCTGTGGTATGAGACATTGTCTCAATTTCTTCTGAAGAATGGTTATACTAGAGGAACCATTGACAAGACTCTCTTCATCAGAAAGTCTGGGAAAGACATTTTGCTAGTTCAAGTCTATGTCGATGACATCATATTTGGTTCTTCAAATGACCAAATGTGCAAAGACTTTGAGAGCATTATGAAGAAGAAGTTCGAAATGAGTTTGCAGGATCGGGTTTTGTCACTTAACACTTGTTTTCTCTCAAACTCACTTATAATTGTCACTCAAACAAGATGAAGCAACGTCTTTGGCAAGAGTTGATAGTAATATAATAAGTAACAACAAGCAGAAATATTTTCAAGGCACTTGTATATATTATTTCTCAACTCAAGATTACAAGACACTTACAAGCATACTACAAGAGTTACAATGAGACACTATATATACTAGATCCTACAGCCGGTTATACTTGATACCAGCTGGAAACCTAAGACTAAAGCATATACTACAATGCTATAGTTAAGGTATCTTAGATAAAGTATTATCTAAGATATGGTAGTCATGACATGTCCATGACTTACCTTTTGTCACCAACTAAAGATGGCAACTGTACTTAACATGAAAAGGTAAACAGTAGATTAAAGTATGGTCAACTACATGGCTTTTGAGAAAACGCCATGCAGTATCTCAGAGATTTGCAGCGGACTGTCAGACAGACCATACTTATGTCTACTGGATAATAGAAGTGTTCTTCCGAAGGTTAACTGGCTTCGGAAGAACAAGTTCTTCCGAAGCCACTTATACTTCGGAAGATGCTTCTATGCTTCCGAGGCTTTAAGGACTTCTTTATTCTTCGGAAGTTGACTTCAGAACTTTGTCTTCAAGTCTTGAACCTTCGGAAGTAGCTTCTTTACCTTCGGAAGTTGGAGTTCTCCTTCGGAAGTGTATTTTACACTTAGACTTCGGAAGAACTCTTTCTTCCTTCGGAAGTCCCACACTTGGCTTCGGAAGTCCTTTGCATGTAGTACTCAAAATCTTCTAAGTGTTATTGTTTTGGCTGCAACAGCCTCTTATGATCCAACAAACTCCCCCTAGGCTGATGCTACCAAAACTTCACTTATTTCTACTTCTCAAAGTTTTCAGCACCAGGGATAGAAGATATTTGTCTGTCTCTCTGTTCTTCCCGGAAGTGGTGCTGAGAAGCTTGTACAAGTCATTCGTGGATAGGAGATCCAGTCTATCACTTTGAATGACGTGTACCCTTTGTTGTGACCCCCTGAAGAGAGTTAGTTGACGGGAGTTGTAGTCATACTCCCATCTAACTATGGACTCAAGTTCAGGACCTTCAACCATTTGAAGAAAGGCTTTGCCTTTGGTTGCTGATCCTTTCCTTTGCTCCTCCTCTCTCAGTTTTGACTCCTCTTCAACCTTGCTTCTTGCAGTGAGCTCGGCCATGTGAAGGCTGCCTAAATGATTTCTGATGTGAGCAGCTACTTCGGAGTTTGAGGGGTTGGAGAATGGTTTCTCTGCTAACTCAGCAATATCGAATCTGCTTAAGTGTAGCAGAGATGAGGCATTCAGCCTGTTAGTCTCACCATTCTCTCTCTCAACAACAAAGTTGTGAGAAGAGTCTTCGAACCTCCACTGGACTATCTTCTTTCTGGGTACAAGAGATTGTCTTGGTACCCTATCTCCTTTCTTTGTGTCCAGCAGAGTCACCAGCCTTCTCCTCAGCTTCTTTTCTTCCTCATTCAATGTATCTGAATTGAGGCCAAGGAGTCTTGCGGCTTGGTCCAAAGTTCCTCTTGGTAGATCAAGAAACTCATCTCTTGTGAGGGAACTTGAGGATCCATCAACATAAGTCAGGTTGACTGTATCCTCCTCACAAGAGATGTCGCTCAGAGTAGTGCAGTTGATGAGCTTGGTTTTGATCTCCTTGAATTCCTCCATTGAGAGATGTTTAGAAGGCTGAGGGGATGGTTTGGTTGGTTGTTGGGTAGGTTTAGGAGGTTGGGTTCTGGGTAAGGCTTTAGGTTGGATGATGGGTAGTTTAGGTGGTTGAGGTGAGGGAGTTGGTAGATGGGAAGGTGTAGGTTCAGGGGTGAAAGGTTCAGGTTCAGTTTTGATTGGGAAGGGAAAGGGTATTGGTTCAGGTTGATGTTGGGTTTGGATATTTGGCTGAGAGGTGGCTTTGAAGGTCATCCCCTGTCCCCTTCTATACATCTCCTTTCTTCTCCCTGCACGAATGTCAGCCTTGATGTCACTGACATGTCGTTGCAGGGTCTTTTCAGACATTGGACCCACTTGCCTGCCAGAGAAGCCGTGAGCTTTAAGATAATTCTTCATCCAAGCTTTGTCACCTATCTTCTTGGCGGCAGACAGTCCAGCCTCTTCTTCCTTCTTCTTCTTCGCTACCAGCTTCTCCCTTGCAGCTCTCTTTCTCTCCTTCTCCATTTGATCTTGCTCTTTGTTGAAGAGCCACAAGATCGTGTCATTGTTGTGTGGAGATAACTCATCTTGAGAGAATCCTCTGGAGAGTAGGAAAGTGATCCTTTCTCTCCTGAGCTGCAGATCAACTTCTCTCTCTTTTCTCAGCCTTTCTTCTTCTAAGGCCAACCTTGCTTCTTCTTCTTTTTGCTGTTTTTGCAGCAAGGTTGCCTTTTCTAGCTCTATCAGCTCCTCTAATGGTAGCAGGAGTACATCTTCCGAGGCAGCCCCTAGACTGACTAGTCTATCAATTACCTCCACCCTTCTTCTATTGTTGATTGCCTCTTGGTTGGCTGCAGCTGCTTTTGAACTTGCAGCTAACAGTTTCCCAGTTGGCAGTCTTCCTTTCCTTTTGAGTTTCTCCAGCCTTTCTTCTTCCAGAAGCTCTTCCGAAGTCATCTTCCTTTTACCTTTAATGTCTTCGGAAGTGCTAGACTTTGGTGGTTCTTGGGTAGAAGACTCAGGTTGGGTGGTGGAGGTAGGAGCTGAGGTCAATGCAGATGTAATGGCTAGTGGTTGGCTGAGAAAATCCTCCCTATTAACCTCAGATGCAAGTTCCAGAATTGCATCTGTGACTATTAGATCATCGGAAAGAGAGAACAGTCCTTCCGCAGCAGCAATTTCAGCTTCGGAAGTTTGAGTTGGTTCTTCCGAGGCTTCAAATTGTGCTTCGGAAGCCTGTGAAAACACACCTTCTGTCCCAACTATTTCAGTTGCTGGGCCATCAGTCCTAGTTTCCCCTTCGAAATCAATCTCAGGTTCCACTTGGGCCTTAGGTTGACCAACTTCCTCAACAGTGGTAGGAGGTGCATTCAACCTTTGAAGCTCTTGAGCTCCAAAGTATATCACAGACATATCTGGACTGGGTTGATCAATGAGGGACTCTAAAAGGAACTTGTTGAAGATCCTATTTAGATCCTGAAGCATCCTTTGATCCACTTGAATCACAACTGGAGGAGGCTCAGGGAAGATGGTGGTTTGTTGCTTTGAGCTCAAAGAAGTGAGAGCTTGACTGGTGGAATCCTGTCTTTGACTTAGTTCCTCAACATTCTCCCCCTTTTTGGTAGCATCATCTTGAGAGGTAGATGAGCTAGAGGAAGAGGTCAAGGAGACTTGAACGGGTACATGCCTAACAGATCTCTCAATCTGTTTCTCAGCTAGTTTACCTTGAGACTTTCAATCTCAAGTTGCTGAGTGGCAGACCTATCCTCTAAAGTCTTAACCTTTGATTCAAGGTTTGAGACTTTAGAAAGTAGGTCTCTTATTGTGAGTTGCAGTCTTCCCTCATCTTCTTTGGAAGAATCACGGGGAGATGAGGTAACATACCTAGTATGTTCATCCTCACCACCAGATGTGGTTTCTTGGCACCCTGGTTTCCCTTGCACAATGATGTCTCTTTCAGAGGCATCATAGGGCATGGTTGCCGTAGATTCAGTCTGACTATTGTTACCACTGTCCTGAGGATCCAATGAGGCTCCTTCAGTAGTGGCAGCTGAATCTACATGAGTCCCCTCCACATCAGTGGGACTCACCTCAGTTGGGCTTTGCTGGTGTGGGCTAGAAACAAGAGGTTTCTCTAGGCTCTGTTGATCCTTAATGGGGTGTTGTGGATCAACTTCATTGCCTTGGAGAGACATAGTCTCTTCACCAGCTCCGGTCAATAGGTCAGTAAAAGAGAAGGAATGAAGACCTAAAGACCCGGGACTTTGATCAATGTCAAAAGGCATTGAACTGTCCCTTGGTGGCTGCTCAGGGGAGTGTAGAGACTCACCCTGAGGGCTATCAGCTGGGGTTATGGGCTCATGGGTCTGAGACTGAGGAGACTCAAGACCCATATTGAGGTCAATAGTGAAGGATTGGGGGACCTCTGGCTGAGTGGGAGCCCCTTGTTCCACTCTAGCCTTTTTGGTTTGAAGAGGAGGGGCTTGTTCAATCAGAGTAGATTGAACAAGGGTTCGTTTGGTTCGTCTCTGATAGGTGACTTTTATTGGTGGAGAAGGTAGATTTGGAATGGTGAGGGTTGTTGCTGGTGTGGGTTCATCACCTGTGGGGATAACAGGGATGTCACCAGGAGCCATTGGCTCAATCATACCTGGAAGTAGTGCGGTATCCCTTCCAGTGTAGTTGGTAGACACTCTCTTCAGTACTTTGAAGATAGTCGGCCTCATCTGAGGAGCAGATAGAGCAGCTGAACAGACAAGCTTACTCTGATCTAGCTCGCAGTTGATTATGTGCTGTAGAAATCTGGGATACATAAAGAATGTGTCCCTTTGCAGATTTCCCATGAGATTAGTCAGCACAAACCTGGAGTAGTTGAAGCGCAAGCCTTGTACCAACCCATGAACTAGGCACCCGAGTTCATAGGGAATTTGATCCCATCCCCCTGATTTGTTAGATAAGCAGTGGAGAACCACATGTAGCAGGAACTTCCACTTGTATGAGAAGTTGAATTTGTAGACTGTAGACCTGCTTACATCTCCACCGTATCCCATTTGGAGATAAGAGTTATCTAACTCAGACTTTGGGAATTCCGTCGGTGCGCCTTCATCATGGAGCTCAAGATGCTCCCTGATGATTTGTTCAGTAACGACCAACTCTTGGCCACATACACTTGACCTGATAGCACGAACCCCATTTAGGGTTTCAACCCGACTATTTGCCCAGAATTCGGACATTTGGTTGGTGTAAATGGTAGGGTTTACAGTCAGTGCTGTGTAATATGAAGATTGGGCTAGGAAAGAGATAATATCAGAGAAGTCGGCATCCCTTGAGGAGTCAAGGAGTGCGACTTGGTTGTGCTGAGGGTTTAGAGCCATTTGGAAAGGTAGCAGAGGAAAAGTTCTTGAGAGAGGTAAATTGGTGAAGAAGAAAGCTTTTAGGGCAGTGAATTTGGTAAAAAGAGTGTAAGTGATTAACCGGAAGTATTTAAATGGGTGAAATGGCGGTTTAAAGGGTGGTTTGGATAAGATGATGTGAGGGTTCAGAGGATGATGTGACAGGGGCGGTAAGGTTAAGCCATTTAAATAATCCGACATCATTAACAAAATCTTTACTTTTTACAGAGTGGGGCCCAAAAGATTTCCGTTACACAGTAAAATCCTTCTTCCGAGTATAAGGTATTTCCGAAGGTAAAGTTCTTCCGAAGGCAAATGTATTTCCGAAGGTAAATAAATTGCTTCCGAAGATACATGTTGCTTTCAAGTGGAAAGTATTAAGTGCTTCGGAAGTAGATCTGAGATTACCTCAATCGCTTCTTACCGAGACTTAGTATACTTCCGAGAAGAAAATTATCCTATGAGAAATTTGCTTCGGAAGTTATGCTAGATATCTTCCGAGGCAGTTTCTCTTCGGAAGAACTTATACTTAGTTAAATAAGAAAGGATCTTTTGTAACAGGGCTTAGATTGTATTGACATAAGACTTTACATATTGAAAAGGTTTTCAATGAGATTGACTAGTCAATGTTTATCATCCCAATAGCTGTAATAAGATACTTAAATCTTTGTTCATCAAATGCTTTGGTGAACAGATCAGCATATTGTTCATTTGAATTGACTTTGACTAGTTTGATAAGATTTTTCTCATGAATATCTCTAATGAAATGATACCTGATGTCATATATGCTTTGTCTTTGAGTGCTTCACTGGATTTTCTGTGATGGATATAGCACTGTTGTTGTCAATGTGGATAGGAGTGCTCATGAAGTTGAATCCATAGTCAATCATCTGTTTTGAATCCACAGCAGCTGAGCACAGCAACTTGCAGCAGCAATGTATTCAGCTTCAGCAGTTGATGTAGAGACACAGGATTGCTTTTTGCATTGCCATGAGATGATCCTTCCACCAAGAAATTGACATCCTCCTGATGTTGATTTCTTGTTGATGTTGCAGCCACCATAATCACTGTCAGAGTATCCATAGAGATTAAATCACTATTTCTTGGATACCAGAGACCTAACTTAGGTGCTCCTTTGAGGTATCTGAGGATTCTCTTGACAGCAATTAGGTGAGACACCTTTGGAGCAGCCTGATATCTTGCACAAATGCAAGTTGCAAACATGATATCAGGTCTACTTGCTGTAAGATACATCAGAGAACCAATGATTGCTCTATACTGATGTTGATCAGTATCCTCCCCCTCAGAGTCAGGGCATAAATCATGGTTTCTGGGTATGGGTGTCTTTGCTGCTTTACAATCCTTCATATCAAATCTCTCTAAGATATCATTGACATACTTAGATTGATTGATGAAAAACCCTTCCTTCAGTTGCTTTACCTGAATTCCAAGGAAAAAGTCCATTTTTCCCCATAGAACTCATTTCGAACTTCTTCTTCATAATGCTCTCAAAGTCTTTGCACATTTGGTCATTTGAAGAACCAAATATGATGTCATCGACATAGACTTGAACTAGCAAAATGTCTTTTCCAGACTTTCTGATAAAGAGAGTCTTGTCAATGTTCCTCTAGTAGTGTAGCCATTCTTCAGAAGAAATTGAGACAATGTCTCATACCACAGCCTAGGTGCTTGGTGCAGCCCATATAGAGCTTTATCCAATTTGCACACATAGTTTGGATGCTGTGGGTCTTCAAATCCTGGAGGCTGGCATACATAGACTTCCCTATCTATATCCCCATATAGAAAGGCACACTTGACATCAAGCTGGTAGACAGTGAAATTCTTGGATGCAGCATAAGCAAGGAAGATCCTAACTGCCTCAAGTCTTGCAACAGGTGCAAAGACATCAGTATAATCAATTCCTTCCTCTTGAGTGTATCCTTGAACCACCAGTCTTGCCTTGTTCTTGATAATCAAGCCTCTGTCATCTCTTTTTTTCTGAAAACCCACTTGGTGCCTATAGGTACTTGACCAGATGGTAGCGGACATAGGTTCCAAACCTTCTGTCTTTTGAATTGAAGCAGCTCCTCTTGCATTGATTCAACCCAGCTACTATCCTTTAAGGCATCTTCCACCTTCTTGGGTTCCATTTGGGATAAGAAGCATGAGTACAGGCAGACATTCCCATTGTGAGTTTGTCCCCTTGTTCTCACACCCTCAGAGACTTCCCCTATGATGTTTTCAGCTGGATGAGTATTGTGAATTCTAAGTCTTGGAATCACCTCCAGCTGCAAAGATAGGTCCAAGTTGGACATATTTTGCTCTGGAGCTTGAATACTTGGTCCAGCTGCTTTTTCAATCTCATTCAATGAGGACTGATTGAATGAAAGAGAAACATCATCATTTCTTTGCTGTGAAGCATCATTAACAGTTGCCTGTTCCTTCAAAATGCTGCTTCCATCAGCTTGGTGTTGTGTAGGATCACCTGAGGAGACTTGAAGATCATCAGGTGAGTCCCTTGTTGAAGTTCCACTATTTCTTGAAATGGTTATACTGTCAGATCTTTCAATAGTAGGAACTTGATTTTGTTGCTTGGAGAACTTGGAGCAGGTCTGGGAAGCTCAAATAGTTGATCTTCATCAGAATTGCCTTGAGCACCTGTTCCAGCTGAAACATTCTCACAAGATGGTTTAGAATAGTTTGGAAACAATTCTAAATCAAAAATATGATCAGGGCCATTCCCCCTAACACAAGGAGTGTGCTCATTAACTACAATGTTGGAGGATTCCTCAAATTGTTGGTTTTTAATGTTATAAACCCTGTAAGCTTTAGAGTGGGAGGAATATCCAACAAAGATGGCATCATCTGACTTTTCAGCAAATTTTGCTAAATTGTCTTTTGTGTTAAGTATGGTACACCTGCTGCCAAAGGACCTTAGAAAGCCAATGAACGGTGGCCTCTTGTTCCATAGCTCATAAGGGGTCTTTCCATGTGGCTTTACTACAAGAACTCTGTTCTGCACATAGCATGCAGTGCTGACTGCCTCTGCCCAGAATGTTAGAGGCAGCTTTGAATCAGCTAACATAGTCCGAGCAGCCTCAATAAGTGTCCTATTTCTCCTCTCAGCAACACCATTTTGTTGAGGAGTTCTAGGAGCACTGTATTGTCTGGCAATCCTTTTGAGTTACAGAATGAGTCAAGAACAAAGTTCTTAAACTCAGTCCCTTGATCACTTCTGATTATTTTAACCTTGTGATCAACTTGATTTTCTATTTTAAGAATAAAAGATTTAAAGTTTCAGCAGTTTCATCTTTAGTTCTTAAAAAGAATACCCATGTAAATCTAGTAAAATCATCAACTATCACAAGGCAATATGATTTCCTTCCAATGCTCATTATACTTGTGGGACCAAATAGATCCATGTGCAATAAGTGTAATGGAGTAGTGATAGAGTTAACAACTTTGGATTTATGAGAAGACCTGTGTTGTTTCCCTTTCAGGCAAGCAACACACAGTTATCTTTGCAGAAAAATTCCTTTTTAGGCAAACCATGTACCAAGTTATTTTTAGCCAATTTATTCATTGTCTTAAAATTGACATGACACATTCGTTTATGCCACAGTGTTGACTCATCACTATCAGCTTTGGAAAGAAAGCATGATACTTCTCCCATTGGGGAAGCATTGTTCATATCAAGCTTGTACATATCCCCTCTCCTGGGAGATCTAAGAAGCACCAATTCCTGAGGAATTGTCATCCCAGGTTTGAGGATGATGCACTCATGTTCTGTGAAAAGCATTTGATGCTTTTGATCACAAACTGAGAAACACTTAACAGGTTGTGTTCAAGCTGTTTGACAAAATTAACTTTGTCAACTTTCAGTTTTCCATTGGATATACTTCCTCTGCCAGAAATATATCCTCCGGCCTCACCTCCAAACTGGACAGGACCTCCATCATAATGTTGAAATTGTTGAAGGAGAGATCTGTTTCTGTCATGTGCCTGGAGCATCCACTATCTACTATCCAAATGTTGTTATTCTTGTCATATGGATGTCCCTGCACATAAGGTGAGAAAATTAGTTTTGATTGGAAACCCAAGCCTTTTTGGTCTTGGGTTCTTCCAATGAAAGTGACATGATTGAACCAAAGTTATGCATGGGGGTTCAATGGATGTCTTTGAAGAAGAGGTTTGGGCTACAGCATCTTCCTTGATCTTCCATTCCATCCCTTGGTTGATCATAGAAGATGAGCTTGATGAAGCTTTGCAGCTTGGCATTCTTCCGAAGCTTCTTTCTTTTCGGAAGAGACCTTCACCACCTTTTCTTCCGAAGCAGTCTTCTTCTGGGATGGTTTCAAGGGAACTCTTTTGTGAGTCTTTGCAGCTTTTACTTCCGAAGCCTTTTTCTTCTCGGAAGAAGAGTTTTCTTCCGAGACAAGCCTTGCTTCGGAATAAGCTTTCCCTTTTTCAACACTTGAACCATCTGATATGGTCCAAATGTGAAACCTTCCCTGACTCCTTCTCTTTTAACATTATTTGCATAATGTGTGCTAGCAGGATTGTAATAACAATCTTTAGCCATGTGATTTTGCAACCCACACATTATGCATGCAATGTTAATTTTCTGGGAATTGGAGGGTTGCTGTTTCTTGTTCTTTTTCTCCTCATCAGCAACCTTTCCCTTTAACTTCTGATCCTTTGGTAGGACAGGAGTACTGGTATTATACTCCTTTCCTGAATCAGAAGGTCCAACCACCTGGAATCCTGCTGATATGAATACACCCTTTTGCTTTGGGTCTATCTTCAGCTTGGATTCAGCCACCTTCTTGGCAGTTTTTCTGGCTGCTTTAGCCCTGCTTCTTCTGGCTTTGGTGGTCAGAGATTGATCATCATTGGTCTGGGAGGGCTCAATTACCTGTTCCTTCCCTGTGATGGTCATGGTCTCCACAGTTGCATCACTCTTTGACTCTTTACAAGGTGGGTCCACAGATGGAACCTCTTGCTCTTCAGTACCACATCTTGGTGTCTTACAGACTCATAAGAGTGTGGTGGAGCAATTTCATTGGTTCCCAACCCACTTTTGTTTTGATAACAAAGTTTGGAGTGAGAGGATGATGCAAGTATGGCTTGGAAGTTTTGCTCAGCAATAGCATACTTCCTGGCTTGAGCCTCAGCTGTGACAAGCTGGGCTTGAGCCTCAGTCAAATTTGGATATTAAATCCTTGATTTGAGTCTTGTAGTTGGTGTGTTCATGTTTTAAAAGAGATACAGTTTTCTCTAACTCTCTCATTTTTCTTTTGGTAGTCAGATTCAGCTCTTTTAAAATCAGATTTTAGCACATTTAAAGACTCAATATCGGATTTAATTTCCATATTGATCCTGGTACAACTTAACCTTACGCAATACAAGCAGGGGTACAGAGATGTTCATATACCTTATTTTCATCTGTTCCTGCCATGAGTGCTTGAGCAGGAGTCACATCTTGAACCATAAAGCTCCAGTCAACTTCTTGAGCCATAGCTGCAGTTTCAGTTGACTTCCATTGGGCTTTGGTGTAGAAGGATGTGTGGAGGCCTGTGAGGTTCCCGGGTTGGACTTGGGAGCCTTGCATTCCCTTGCAAAGTGGCCAAGCTGGTTACAGTTGTAACACTTAGCCTTGCTTTTGTCAAACCCAAACTTGCTAGTGATTGGGTTTTGAGGGAATTGCCTTCCAGTTCTCTTAAAGACTTCTTCGCTCTGTAGGTAAGGAGAGCCGTTTGCTGGACAATGTCCACATACTCTATGTCATCTGGACTAAAGCACTCAAGATCATCAAAGCAGAACTGATGATCATTGGAGTGTCCACTCCCTGAACAAACGCCAGCCCTCCTGAAAGGAGCTCTGCTGAGCTTGATGAGACCTTGGAGTCTCAGGGAATGTGATGTAAGGCCCAGATGAACAAGATGGCTGCTGGGTGTATGACAGGTACTGCTGAGACTGTGGGATACCTGAGCCTTCAGCAACCATTAAAGCGTTGCTAGCAGGAAGGCTCAAGGGTCTACTTGCTTGGTGACCCTTTTTGCTTGCCATTTCCAAACGGTATCCATCTAGGATCCCATAGAGTTCGGTCATGGTGAGAGTGTTTAAATTCTCTGTTCTCTTAATGGAGACACAGTAGAAAGTCCACTCATTGGGTAGAGCACTCATGAACTTTCTGGTAAGGTCTCTTAGTTCTTGAGTGATTCCCACAGATTGGAGGGAGGAGATAAGATCCATATACCTGAAGTATTGCTGGCTAAAAGTTTCTCCAGCAACGTAGGTGAAGTTCTCGAACTGCTGCTTCAGTGAGTCCTTCTTTGAATCATTAGAGCTCGAATACATCTGAGCAAGTGCATCAAAGAGTTCTTTGGCTGACTTGCAATGCTCAAACCCCACCATGATGGAGTTTGGGATTGCATTCATGAGAACAGTCATAGCATTGCTGTCAATGTCGAGCCTCTTCCTATCTTCATCAGAATAGTCTTCGACATCCTTTTCGATCATGGCTCCGTTTCCACCAGCAACTTTTGGCTTGTACGGGCCATTCACGATGGACTGCCACATCTTGCTATCCTGGTATCTGATGAAGCCTTCCATTCTTCTGCTCCAAGACCTGAAGTTTTCAGGATCGATGATAGGAGCTTTGGTCATCGTTCCCATTTCGACTTCAGATTTGTTGAGGGCCATTTTTTTGAGTGGATATAAGGAGGAGTGAAAAACTTGGTTGATTGGGATGGTAAGATCTTACAATCAAGAGCCTAAAAAGCTCTGATACCAATTGCAGGATCGGGTTTTGTCACTTAACACTTGTTTTTCTCTCAAACTCACTTATAATAGTCACTCAAACAAGATGAAGCAACGTCTTTGGCAAGAGTTGATAGTAATATAATAAGTAACAACAAGCAGAAGTATTTTCAAGGCACTTGTATATATTATTTCTCAACTCAAGATTACAAGACACTTACAAGCATACTACAAGAGTTACAATGAGAAACTATATACTAGATCCTACAGCCGGTTATACTTGATACCAGCTGGAACCTAAGACTAAAGCATATACTACAATGCTATAGTTAAGGTATCTTAGATAAAGTATTATCTAAGATATGGTAGTCATGACATGTCCATGACTTACCTTTGTCACCAACTAAAGATGGCAACTGTACTTAACATGAAAAGGTAAACAGTAGATTAAAGTATGGTCAACTACATGGCTTTTGAGAAAACGCCATGCAGTATCTCAGAGATTTGCAGCGGACTGTCAGACAGACCATACTTATGTCTACTGGATAATAGAAGTGTCTTCCGAAGGTTAACTGGCTTCGGAAGAACAAGTTCTTCCGAAGCCACTTATACTTCGGAAGATGCTTCTATGCTTCCGAGGCTTTTAAGGACTTCTTTATTCTTCGGAAGTTGACTTCAGAACTTTGTCTTCAAGTCTTGAACCTTCGGAAATAGTTTCTTTTCCTTCGGAAGTTGGAGTTCTTCTTCGGAAGTGCATTTTACACTTAGACTTCGGAAGAACTCTTTCTTCCTTCGGAAGTCCCACACTTTTGGCTTCGGAAGACCTTTGCATGTAGTACTCAAAATCTTCTAAGTGATATTGTTTTGGTTGCAGCAGCCTCTATGATCCAACATTATGGTTTATTGGTTTTAACATAGGATTTGAGCATGAATTCTTCTCAATCTTTTAATTGTAATAATATACATCATCTAATCACCAGAAAGTCTTTTTGAGACATTAAATATTTTAAGTAAATAATTTCTTCATAATTCTTAACACTCATCATCATAAAATAATTCATAAACAGGGGTGCATCCAACAAAAAATCTTTAATTATCCCTTATAATCATCACATATATTATCTTTAAAATCTATTTCTATAACAACTTTTTAATTATGTTAAGCTATTTGAAGTTATATATACATGATAAAGTTTAATGTGGCTTGCTTATCGAGATTTAATAAAAATAAACTATATTTTTTAAAAAATTAAGAACATCAATTATTTTTAAAAGTTCAACTAGCTTTTTTCGATCAATTATTTCAATTTTAATTTTAAATGTATACCATTTTTAGATTGTAATTAAATATATAATAAAAATTTTAAACTAAAATTATTGTCTTTAGATTTTTTAAAGAATAAGACAAAATCATAATTAATATAAAACAAGCTAAACATTTGTAAAGATTGGTGGGCATTTGCCCGGGTATTCCCTTCAGCTTCATGTTTAATATTTCTTTTCTACCCTTTTTTCATATATGTCGTCCAGTTCAGTTGGTCTGCCCTTTTTTCTCAATCCCTGTGCATCCGGGTTCGATCCCCGAAAGGTCTTTCTTTCCTTCTGTCTTCTTTAAATGCCTTCTTTTAACCAATTAGGGTTGTTCTCTCCTACTTCCCTGAGGTCGGTTGCAATCCTGTTTCTCTTCTTCACTGTCTTTTTGAGTTCTGCTGTTCTCCATCCATGTTTGTCTTCTTTGATATCCCTGTTGTTTCTCTGTGTGTGCATTGTCTTCTATCTATGAGGCTTGTTCTCTTATGTGTTTTTGCCTGTGATTTAGGTTTTTTTGTTTAGGGTTGATTTCAATTTGTCTATTGTTGCTATGAGTTACCATGTTTTCAGTTACTTTTTAACAATTCATTGCAAATAGCATCCAATGGTGGCTCAAAAACGACAAACACGGGCCCTGCAGCTTTAGGTACAAAGCATGGGGTTTTGGCCGTGGCGGAGGATAGTGAGGGCCGGGGGGGCCGCCGCCCCCCTGTTTTTTTCGTCGGTAGTGTTAATTTTTAGCCCGTTAGTGTAAATTTTTTGGCACGGTAGTGTAAATTTTTATAAAATATCAAGTTCGCCCCCCCTAAAAAATTTAATTTCGCCCCCGCCCCCCCTACGGAGATATTCAAGCTCCGCTAGTGGTTTTGGGTATGCAGAGGGAGTAACTATTTTAACTAGATGTACTACTACTGCCTGTGGTCCACTTTTATTCGAGTTATATCACTTGCTATATGGCGGTCCCTCTGCTGCAAAATCTTGGGTATTATGGCTATTTGATTCTATTGTATGTGAGCTCACAATCTCTTCTGTTTTATTTGTATTTTATTGTGTTATATTGCTCTTGGTTACAAGGTCTGGGTCATTTGTCTCTCTTGCAAATGACTAGGGTTGATGATTGTCACATGGTTAGCTTAACATAATCCTTATTAGTTATCAAGATTCTTACTTTGAGTGATGGTTAAATTGTTGTTGTTGACCATGACTATTTGATCCATTATGACTATCGCCTCACTTGAATCTTATTGTTAAAAACTATATCTCTCATTTGCCAAACTTTATTACTAGCTTTACCTTTTCACCAGTGTGCAAATTGAATAGAAGAGTTGTTGATAAGATGTCTTTATTTTTTTAAGAGGTTGTCATACTTTCTAAAACAAGTAGCATTTCATCATTAACTCACAGTTTCACTATCTCTTAAATCCTTATTTATGACTTCATCAATTACATATATTGAACAAGATTTCTAGAGATGTGGTCTACCTAGATGAACTAGGTTGCAAACACTTCTTTTTTATGGCACCACATTAGATTATCAGCATGCTTATGAGTTAGGTTTCATGAATTTAATAAGTGGACAGCCGCACAGGTATACCTAAAATTTGGGTAATAAACTATGAAGGCGAGTAAATCGCATCTGTTCGTAGACCACTTTGCATGTTTTTGTCGTTGTTTGTATAATGTTATGTACTACTATTAAGAAGTGTTAGCTTAATCATTGATGAAACCACAACCGTAGAGGAAGTATTCCTCAATGAGGTAATGATAGATATCCCGAGGACCAATTGTCGTGACATGGTAATGTTACAGGGCAACAAAAACCCTAAGATATTACCAAACGCAATCCGTTTCGTCAAAGGAATCCAATGGCTGCTACATATCAACATGTAAGGCCCCGTTCCCGGGACGCCTACAGTTGGTCATTCGTCGCACATAAATCACATATTTATATTTGTCTCTTAAAAACATTGCAACGGAACATTAAAATACGCTTTCATTTCTATATAAATGCTTTTGCAAGTTAATACAACATTCGTTTACAAAATAGCTTGTTCGCATTACAATGCAAAACATTAATCAAAAGATGCCATCCCAAAAGAGCCGAGTAGCCTTGCCGTGCCATCCTCAGCAATCATTTACCTGCCAACTGGAAAACGTAATAAAAGTCAGCGTTGTGCTGAGTGAGTTCTAGTTTGATTAAAAAATACACGTTTTCAAAAACAAAAATTTCTAAAACTATGATTTTTTTGTAAAACAACAAGACTTTTTATAATAATGAAATATTTTAAAATCATTCTTTTATATATAAAATAATTTACAAAACAAACCCGAAGTCTTTAAACAACTAGATAAAAATGAAAATTTTATCAAAACAATAATTTTTATAACGAAAGTTTTAGAAATAATATAAATATTTTATCAATTAATCAAAGTAACTACTTATACGTAATTTCAGTTATATCTTATATCAAAATAATGTTTTACAATTCCTTATTATTCATTAATAACTATTTTACATTTTTTTAATTCAACTCGTGTAATACACGGGGTTGTACCCTAGTTAATAATAAAATGGTAAATAACGATATCACGTGTTAATACAATATTTATTTTAATTAATTTTTCGTTTTTTTTTATTAAATAGTCAAATTAATTGCTAATAATATTATCTATTTATTTTATATTATAATTATAATTAGTTTTTTAATAAATTAAGAAAGAAAACTTTTCTATTAATGTTATTTCTATAGAGATAGTTTTTTATAAAAAGAAAATTTTATAAAAAATAAAACTATTTTTACGTAATATTTTAAAATTGGTTTTTTTAAAGTAAGTTTTTTATAAAACAAAAATAATTAAATAGGGAGTTATAGTAAGGAAATTTCTAAAAATGAAAAAATTTTTAAAACATTATTTTAAAACAAATGTTTAATTTTTCTATGAAAAAATAAAAAAATTAAAAGTTCATATTATTGTTTTATTACTTATAGTTATTACTCATATATAATTTCATTCATATCATGTCTTAGTCTAATTTTATAATTAATAATTTTATTCTATTTAATATTTTATTTATTCAACCCGTGTAATACACGGATTACTAAAATCTAGTTAAATATAGTTAACAACATTTTTAACAACAAATGTACGATTTTATTTTGGAGGAAATCCATTACTGGAAAAACTCAGTTGCGCGTTTTGTACACAACATCGCAAATGAGTAAAAATCTCCCTCACAAACTAAAACATTGTTTAAACACAAGTGACTGTTTAAAAAATTTACTAAAACATCATATTAGCATGGTTTACTGTGATCGTAGAAACATTTTTCTCTATAACCCAATTCGCTGAAACGTAATCAAATGCTCTACTTAAAGTTTACCACTGTGTGGAAGTGGTATAACTGTAAAGTTTAACACATATCTCCTTTCTCATCAATATATTGAGCCTCAATGCCATATAACCATCTGTCGAGATATAACTCCATAAATCAGCAGTCAAGCATATACTACTAGTTTTTTGTAACTTCACTTTAAGAATTGTCTTCTCTCTATCATATATTTTTAAGACATTAGCCTTTGCAGTGTTTCTTGTTGTAGTATCTACATCGCAGTGTAAAAAAGTTATGCAAATATTTTATCCCTCTTATGTTCAACATACTAAAAGGATAATTGTTTTAAAGATAGATAATGCTAATTTTTTCCTATACATTACTTGATCTAAAGGGACATGTTTTGTTGGTTAAAGGGTTCTTCCAGGTTAAAACACTTAAGGATATGATGTTTCATGTTTGATGTTCTCTTATTAGCACTATACACCTTTCCACAAGTAGTACAAACTCTCTTTCTTAGCCACTGGTAATTTATCAAAATATTCCAAACTATAGAATGGTCTCTACTTGAATTAAATGAACTAACTTCATCCTCAAACTTAGTGTTACCTGACATCTTATCGACTTACCATTCACATAGCAACCTATCTACCAATCGAGAAGAAGCTAGTGTGTTAGACAAGTCTATTTGTCAATACTTTGTAATGTTGGTTTTCTGATGTGACAGATTCGTGTAATGTTGGCACTCATAGAGCATACAAATCATCAACCTTAGAAACAGAATACAGGAGTTGTGGTATGGCTCTGATACCACATATGAGATATGGCTGGTTTGTTAAGGTTAATCTATAAAAGACCAATAAGACTTAAGGAATACTCAAAAGACAAGAAAGGAAGTGCATATTCATGGGAGAAAAAGACATAGACCTGAGTATGTCGTAGAGGACATAAAGTTGTTATGCTTGTATCCGACATTGGGAGCCGATTGTTGCTACATCAAAATCAAGCTTGAGTATTGTCATCAGGTATAACTGTTAATCCAGCTCAGGCTAGCCACATGCATAGATTTAAATCAACAAGAAAAGAACTCGTTAAAAGCTGACCCGGAGGCGAGCTCTGCGGACACCCTCCGACGCGCAAGTTAATGATGTGTCAAATATAAAAGTGTATGTAAATAAAAGAATAATGTAAAAGTATATAGATACATAAGTTGAACATGAAAGGGTAAGTTGGCTAGAATGTTCAGCCAACCATTATAAACCTAAATGGAAAGGTTAGCTGGAGATGACCAGATTTGATAAGGTTAGGTTGGCTAAAGATGGCCATACTTGATAAGAACTAAAAGCTGGTTGGACCAATCTAAAAGGAAGAACATGTTGCAAACTTAGAAGAAGTATACTAACTTGGCTAGATGAGACAAACCTTAACAAGTGTAATCTCCTTCAACATAATGTTTCATCAGAAGGAATGAAGGGAAAACTATTTCCAAAGACATATTAGACGCCTAGTATGTGATGTACTAACGTAAAAAAGGGATCCTCAAGTGAAGATCCTTCTTATTTATAGAGGGGAAGCCACCCAACTCCAATGGATTTAGTTGATGTGGGCTAGGCCGGCGTAAAAAGTTATTCTTGTTAGATCATAGAGTTGGCTTATTACGAGGCATACATCAACAATTAAATTGAACAATCAAAAACAATTTTTTTTTTTAATTATGCTTTCTAAGCGAAAAACTAGCTAACAAATTCCTCCATAATTATGAATGATAATTACGAATATAAATAAGATTACACGGATATATTTTCAAATAAAAATAACAAAAGCTTCATCAAATATTTATGAGTTATTTCTTAATAGCACTAATTTGGTATGATCTCAAAACTATAGTATATTTTCAATATATATTGTTGGTAGATAATGTAACTAGTAGTAGGTTAGCATTGGTAGAAATTGGTAGAAATTGACAATCTATAGAAATTATGTTTTAGATAGTTTTGTAATAGTTGGTACCATAAGTCCCTTTGTAAATCAAACTACTTATTTTTTATGGTTTATTGGTTTTAACATAGGATTTGAGCATGAATTCTTCTCAATCTTTTAATTGTAATAATATACATCATCTAATCACCAGAAAGTCTTTTTGAGACATTAATATTTTAAAGTAAAATAATTTCTTTCATAATTCTTAACACTCACCATCATAAAATAATAATCATAAACAGGGGTGCATCCAACAAAAAATCTTTAATTATCCCCTTATAATCATCGCATATATTATCTTTAAAAATCTATTTCTATAACAACTTTTTAATTATGTTAAAGCTATTTGAAGTTATATATACATGATAAAGTTTAAATGTGGCTTGCTTATCGAGATTTAATAAAAATAACTATATTTTTAAAAAATTAAGAACATCAATTTATTTTTAAAAGTTCAACCAGCTTTTTTCGATCAATTATTTCAATTTTAATTTTAAATGTATACCATTTTTAGATTGTAATTAAAATATATAATAAAAATTTTAAACTAAAATTATTGTCTTTAGATTTTTTAAAGAATAAGACAAAATCATAATTAATATAAAACAAGCTAAACATTTGTAAAGATTGGTGGGCATTTGCCCGGGTATTCCCTTCAGCTTCATGTTTAATATTCTTTTCTACCCTTTTTTCATATATGTCGTCCAGTTCAGTTGGTCTGCCCTTTTTTCTCAATCCCTGTGCATCCGGGTTCGATCCCCGAAAGGTCTTTCCTTCTGTCTTCTTTAAATGCCTTCTTTTAACCAATTAGGGTTGTTCTCTCCCACTTCCCTGAGGTCGGTTGCAATCCTGTTTTCTTCTTCACTGTCTTTTTGGAGTTCTGCTGTTCTCCATCCATGTTTGTCTTCTTTGATATCCCTGTTGTTTCTCTGTGTGTGCATTGTCTTCTATCTATGAGGCTTGTTCTCTTATGTGTTTTTGCCTGTGATTTAGGTTTTGTTGTTTAGGGTTGATTTCAATTTGTCTATTGTTGCTATGAGTTACCATGTTTTCAGTTACTTTTTAACAATTCATTGCAAATAACAGCCAATGGTGGCTCAAAGACGACAAACACGGGCCCTGCAGCTTTAGGTACAAAGCATGGGTTTTTGGCCGTGGCGGAGGATAGTGAGGGCCGGGGGGGCCCACCCCCCCCCCTGTTTTTTTCGTCGGTAGTGTTAATTTTTAGCCCGTTAGTGTAATTTTTTGGCACGGTAGTGTAAATTTTTATATAAATATCAAGTTCGCCCCCCCTAAAAAAATTTAATTTCGCCCCCGCCCCCCCTACGGAGATATTCAAGCTCCGCTAGTGGTTTGGGTATGCAGAGGGAGAGTAAGTAACTATTTAACTAGATGTACTACTGCCTGTGGTCCACTTTTATTCGAGTTATATCACTTGCTATATGGCGGTCCCTCTGCAAAATCTTGGGTATTTATGGCTATTTGATTCTATTGTATGTGAGCTCACAATCTCTTCTGTTTTATTTGTATTTTATTGTGTTATATTGCTCTTGGTTACAAGGTCTGGGTCATTTGTCTCTCTTGCAAATGACTAGGGTTGATGATTGTCACATGGTTAGCTTAACATAATCCTTATTAGTTATCAAGATTCTTACTTTGAGTGATGGTTAAATTGTTGTTGTTGACCATGACTATTTGATCCATTATGACTATCGCCTCACTTGAATCTTATTGTTAAAAACTATATCTCTCATTTGCCAAACTTTATTACTAGCTTTAACCTTTTCACCAGTGTGCAAATTGAATAGAAGAGTTGTTGATAAAGATGTCTTTATTTTTTTAAGAGGTTGTCATACTTTCTAAAACAAGTAGCATTTCATCATTAACTCACAGTTTCACTATCTCTTAAATCCTTATTTATGACTTCATCAATTACATATATTGAACAAGATTTCTAGAGATGTGGTCTACCTAGATGAACTAGGTTGCAAACACTTCTTTTTATGGCACCACATTAGATTATCAGCATGCTTATGAGTTAGGTTTCATGAATTTAATAAGTGGACAGCCGCACAGGTATACCTTAAAATTTGGGTAATAAACTATGAAGGCGAGTAAATCGCATCTGTTCGTAGACCACTTTGCATGTTTTTGTCGTTGTTTGTATAATGTTATGTACTACTATTAAGAAGCGTTAGCTTAATCATTGATGAAACCACAACCGTAGAGGAAGTATTCCTCAATGAGGTAATGATAGATATCCCGAGGACCAATTGTCGTGACATGGTAATGTTACAAGGCAACAAAAACCCTAAGATATTACCAAACGCAATCCGTTTCGTCAAAGGAATCCAATGGCTGCTACATATCAACATGTAAGGCCCCGTTCCCGGGACGCCTACAGTTGGTCATTCGTCGCACATAAATCACATATTTATATTTGTCTCTTAAAAACATTGCAACGGAACATTAAAATACGCTTTCATTTCTATATAAATGCTTTTGCAAGTTAATACAACATTCGTTACAAAATAGCTTGTTCGCATTACAATGCAAAAACATTAATCAAAAGAATGACATCCCAAAGAGCCGAGTAGCCTTGCCGTGCCATCCTCAGCAATCATTTACCTGCCAACTGGAAAACGTAATAAAAGTCAGCGTTGCTGAGTGAGTTCTAGTTTTATAACATAAATATACTTTACTTTCATTAAAAACCATTCCTTTATCATGCGATCATTCAACATACGTATACACAGATAATATCATTGTTATCTTTCATCTCATTCATTATCTTCCATTCTTTTCGTTCATTCTTTCTTCCGAGTCTTTTGTGACAACATAGTCACTCACCTCAATGGCAATCTCAATGATTGCACGCTATCCGAGTCTTTTGCACCCCTAGGGTTGCTCACCTCATTGCCCATCACGATAGCAAGCTATCCGAGTCTTTTGCAACAACAAGGTTGCTCACCCCAAGGCAACATCACGATAGCACTTTACTCGAGTCTTTTGCAACGACAAGGTTGCTCACCTCATAGGCAATCTAAATGATTGCACTTCATCCGAGTCTTTTGCACACAAAGTCGCTCACCCCAATATATATGCTTGCAAGCCTTTCTTTCGTTCATTCATCATTCATTAATGCATGCATTCTTACTTCATGTTCCTCTTTCATTATCTTTCGCTTTACATTACATAATACTTCATTCATTCATTCATTCATTCATTAGCATGACATGTAAAGCCACAAGAAAGATAAGCATACATCATAATAAGGAACATATCATACATACATCGGCATCATACAGGGCAACATCATACATTCATAATATGCATAAACATGCAACATCATCATCATCATGCCCTACATGTTCACTAAGGCCATAACCGCTCTCTTACATGCTCTTACGTGAAACTTTACATCAAAACTTACATCTGCACCTTTCCCCGAAGGCCAGAAGTCAAACTACACATTCCTTCGAGTGCAACAGCCCTATTCGGGCGTATGGACACCCTTCAGTCGCATGGCCTCCATGCGACTGAACATCATACGACTGGACTCATGCGGATGGTCATCTATGCGAATGAACATTCAATCGTGCGTATGGACCTTGTGCGAATGGGATTACTGCGAATGGGCACCTATGCGAATGAACATTCGGTCGCCTAGCCCTAGCTGATGTAGAATGGAGTTCATCCCGAACCCAATCTGCCATTTTCGACCTCCAAGCTCATCCAAACCCATTCTAAGCCTAAATTAACCCTCTGGACCTTAGGAATGCATACCATAACACCATACAAGCACACACAAGTCCAAAATCATACTCTAAACGCATCATACACATCACACCCAAATGGGTCAAACACATACACACACAAAAACGGGTTTTGAACATTTTCCAGTCCCAAATTCAGTTGAAAACAAGTAAAAGTGGGGTCCTAGAACTCACACAATCGAGCACAACATCAAGGGCTTCGATTTGGCTTGCTACTCGACGACTTTGGACCACCCGAATCACCCGAAACACCCTTTTTCTCTTTTTCTCCTCTTTCTCTCTTCCCCCTCTTGAAATCTGAAAATTGTGGTGTGTGGGAGAGTGGGCTGCGCTCTCCCTACACATAGCACCACACTTCCCAACTATTCTTCGTTGGCGAGTTTGGTCCCTCGACTTTGGACTTTATTTTCTTTTCTTTCTTCGCCAGCTTCAAAATAATAAATTTCCGGGTGTTACAAGTCCACCCCCCTTAAATAGGTTTCGTCCCCGAAACCTGTCATTCCTCGAACAAACGTGGATAATGCTGTCTCATTCTTCCTCAGTCTCCCACGTTGACTCGGATCCCTTCCTGTGCTTCCACTGTACACGCACAAGAGGAACCACTTTATTCCTTAGCCTTTTTGCTTTACGATCGATGATTGCCACTGTTGCTCCACATAATTGAGCCGTTCGTCTACCTTGATATCCTCCAATGGAACAATCATATCTTCATCAGCTAAGCACTTCCTCAGATGAGATACATGGAATGTTGGGTGAATTCCACTTAACTCATCGGTAACTCCAGTCTATAGGCCACCTCTCCTACTCGAGCAATGATTCGGAAAGGGCCTATATACCTTGGGCTCAACTTGCCTCGCTTTCGGAAGCGAATGATACCCTTCCAAGGTGAGACCTTCAACATAACCCGGTCACCCACCTGGTACTCAATCGGCCTGCGTCGTTTGTCAGCATACGATTCTGTCTATCTTTGGCTGCCTTCATGAAGGCTTTAATCTTCTCAAGCTTCTCAGTCGTAGCTTCGATTACCTCGACGCTCCCTAATTCCTTCTGACCAATATCACCCCAACAAACGGGCGTTCTGCATCTCCTATCGTATAGCATCTCATATGGGGGCATACCAATGCTGGCATGATAACTGTTGTTGTATGAGAATTCGGCTAACGGTAGGTGGTCATCCCAACTTCCACCAAAATCAATCACACATGCCTGAAGCATGTCTTCCAGTGTCTGAATGGTCCTTTCTGACTGACCATCAGTCTGGGGATGATAAGCCGTGCTAATATGTAACCTCGTCCCCATAGCGTCATGGAACTTCTTCCAAAATTTAGATGTAAACCGAGTGTCGCGATCCGACACGATAGACACCGTACACCATGACGAGTCACAATCTCCTTGATGAACAGATGGCCAACCTCTCAGATGAATATGTCTCGCGAATCAGTAAGAAGTGAGCACTCTTCGTCAAGCGATCAACTATCACCCATATGGCATCGTACCCTTTCGGGGTACGCGGCAGCTTGGTAATTAAATCCATGGTGATGTGCTCCCACTTCCATTCGGTATATCCAGAGGTTGTATCTTCCCATATGGCTTTTGATGCTCGGCCTTCACCTGTAAGCAAGTAAGGCACATACTCACATACTCCACCACATCGCGCTTCATACCCGGCCACCAATAGTCTTTCTTCATATCATGGTACATCTTCGTGGCACCAGGATGAATAGAGTATCGAGTTTTGTGAGCTTCATCCATTACCTTCACCCGTAGATCCCCAAAACAAGGAATCCACACACGACCGAATCGGGTTCTAACACCGAGTGTGTTTTCACCCAATTCCCCAACCAGACCTCTCATTCTTTCAGAGTTAAGATGATCTTCTTTCAATGCCTCATCTTGAAACTCCTTAACCAGCTTCATCACATCGGAGGTCATGATCAACTGATAGGCTTTCACCCGAATCGGCTCGGGCCTCTCTTTTCGGCTAAGGGCATCAGCCACCACGTTGGCCTTGCCCGGATGGTAGTGGATCTCACAATCATAATCCTTTATAAGTTCCAACCACCGCCTCTGCCTCATGTTCAGATCCTTCTACTCGAAGAAGTACTTCAGACTCTTGTGGTCAGTGAATATGGTGCACTTCGTCCCGTAGAGGTAGTGCCTCCAAATCTTTAATGCAAAGACCACGGCTGCCAGCTCCAAGTCATGAGTAGGATAATTGACCTCATGAACCTTCAACTGTTGGGATGCATAGGCTATAACCTTTCCTCTCTGCATTAACACACACCCCAACCCCGAGTAAGAAGCATCGGAATAAACCACCAGATCTTCACTTCCATCGGGTAACGACAGAACAGGAGCTTGAGTCAATCTCGCCTTCAATTCTTCAAACGCCTTCTCTTGAGCCTGACCCCATACAAACTTACATCTTTTCGGGTCAACTTGGTTAGTGGAGAAGCAATCTTAGAGAAGTCTTGGATAAATCTTCTATAGTAGCCCGCCAAACCCAAGAAGCTACGAATCTCGGATGGCGTCTTTGGTGACTTCCATTGCATAACCGCCTCCACCTTCGCCGGGTCCACCATTATCCCGTCGGGATTCACCACGTGACCCAAGAACTGAACTTCGCGCAACCAGAACACGCACTTGGAGAATTTGCATACAACTTCTCCATTCTCAACGTCTCTAGAACCTCCCGAATGTGACCGGCATGCTCTGCTTCGCTCCTCGAGTAATCAGGATATCATCAATAAACACAATCACTGATTTATCTAACATA
The DNA here is from genome assembly GCA_025215565.1 of Flaveria ramosissima. NCBI lineage: Eukaryota > Viridiplantae > Streptophyta > Magnoliopsida > Asterales > Asteraceae > Flaveria > Flaveria ramosissima. The sequence goes on along the minus strand of JACVEC010000113.1, from coordinate 123,396 downwards.
GGCCGACACACACAGTTCATCAAATCCATAAAAGCAGTTGGCGCATTGGTCAAACCAAAAGACATGACAAGAAACTCGTAGTGACCATAGCGCGTACGGAAAGCTGTTTTAGGAATATCTTGCTCCTTTACCTTCAACTGATGGTAACCAGATCGAAGATCTATCCTTGAAAACCAACTGGCACCCTGAAGCTGATCGAACAAATCATCTATCCTCGGTAAGGGGTATCGGTTCTTCACTGTCAACTTGTTCAGCTCGCGGTAGTCAATACACATCCTCATACTACCGTCCTTCTTCTTTACAAACAGGACCGGAGCACCCCAAGGAGAGATACTCGGTCTAATGAACCCCTTATCAAGAAGCTCTTGCAACTGCTCCATCAACTCTTTCATCTCGGTCGGAGCCAACTGATACGGTGCCTTGGCAACAGGTTGGGCACCCGGTATCAGATCAATCTGAAACTCGATCTCTCTGTCAGGTGGCACCTGATAAGTCTTCTGGGAACACGTCTGGAAAGTCACACACAACCGGTACATCGGCTAGTTGTGGTTGGCGTATCCACATCCTTTACATAGGCCAAGTAGGCACACATCCACGCCTCATACACTTTCCCGCCACCGCCATCGAGATCACCTTCGGAATCGTAGTAACCCGATCACCATAAACCGTCACTGAACTACCGTCAGGCGCCGACAACCGAATCATCTTCTTGCGACACACAATGTTCGCCTCGAAGTCCGCTAACCAATCCATCCCAAGAACCAAATCAAAACCACCTAAGGTCATCACAAACGGTCTAACAGGAAACTTATGACCCTCAAGCTCCACATCACAGTTCTCTATCATCTCAGAAATCCTGGTAGACTTACCTATGGCAGTTTCTACATCAAAGGGCGCATCAACACGTCTACTACTAACAGACAGCTTAGCACAGAAAGCAGCAGAAATAAAACTTTTACTGGCACCCGAATCAAATAACATAGAAGCTAAAGTTTGTTCACCAGAAACGTACCGGACACGACATCAGGGTCCGTTCTAGCTTCCTCCTGTGTCATGGTGAATGCCCTGGCGCTCGCCCTCGGTCCATCACCTCCCGTCCTCTTCGCCCCTGAACTCTCAGCCCTCGGCTTCTTACAATCTTTGAGCATGTGACCCTCTTCGCCACAGTTAAAGCACCGGACTGTACGACAGTCCTTTGCCATGTGCCCCGCCTTTCCACACTTGAAGCACAAGTTGACCCAAACCTGCACTCCCCACTATGCTCCCGTCCACATTTACCACACCTTCTCGATCCCGCACCGACATGACCACACGGCGATCATCCACCTGTGCCTTCTTATTACCCGTCGAGGCATTACCCCGACCAAACCTCTTTCCTGCCAGCTCCGATCACCACCGCTCTTCCTGCCACCATCAGTCACCACCACCGTCCTCTCATCATACAATCTTCCCGCCAAATCCACCGCCGACCTAAACGTGCTCGGTCGGGCGGCGATCATGTGCCTGCGAATATCCGCCGGCAAACCCTGTATATACCTCTTGATCTTTCAGGACAGAGGCGTCACTTGATCCGGCACCAGACGTGCCATCTCGTTGAACTTCGTGGTGTACTGTTGGTGTGTCATGGTTCCCGCCTCCAGTTGCAGAAACTCCCTTTCGACCTTATCCATTTCCCGATGAGGACAAAACTCCTCGATCACTTCTTCAGTTCGGGCCACCTCATTCTCCCGATTGCCCGATTACCCTCCGCTTGGACAATGTTGTCCCACCAGCATAGTGCCGAGTCCACAAATGAATGGGTGGCAAACTTTACTTTTTGATCTTCCGGCACTCGCTGATGTCGAGAACAGCCTCCATTTCTCTCACCCATCGGTGAGCAGCGGCACATTGCCATTACCGTCAAAAGTAGGGGGCTTGCATCTCATAAACACCCGTAGTTACAGCCTCGTGCCACCTCTCGCACAAGCTCCTCTTCCTCTTCCTCCTCATTATCGGAGAAAATCGTTTCAGGCTCCGGTTGCTCCCCGAGGCCCGGTTTCTCTCCTTCCTTCCCCCTCCTTCACAGCTTTGATGACTTCGGTCACCATAGACGGTAAGATTGTCTGCATGACCTGATGTACTTCCTCAACAACAGCCTCCTTTACCGAGGCCCTCAAGTTCGCACTCTCATCCCCAGCTTCTGGATGAGGAGTCTCAGGTTCTGCAGGAACCTCTTTCTCAGCTCTAGGCCTTCCTCTTTTAGGTCGCGGTTCCGCATCAGGCCACCACGGCCTCCACCCCTAGAAGCTCTAGAAGATCTACCACCGGCCATTCTCTATCACACTGAAAGATTAAACACCAACACGGTCATTCAAGGAAACAACTCAGTTTATGTCAAGTATAGCAAGTCCCTAATTACAGTGGCCAGTTGTGATTAGCCACTTACTTTACTCTTCATACCCCAAGTATTACCTGTCCTGACTACATCAGTATTCAAATCTACATACAACACATAACATATACCATGCGCACATAAAACCGGTTAACTTTAAGAAAATACCTGATGGCACGCAGCTACTCAGTTTGGCATCCCATTCCCCTTTCGTCCCATTTCAGTTTAAGTTAAGGTTTATTTTGAAAATTTACCCATTTCACTTAAACTTTGGCTCTGATACCAACTTGTAAGGCCCCGTTCCCAGGACGCCTACAGTTGGTCATTCATCGCACATAATCACAATTTATTATTGTCTCTTAAAAACATTGCAACGGAACATTAAAATACGCTTTCATTTCTATATAAATGCTTTTGCAAGTTAATACAACATTCGTTACAAAATAGCTTGTTCGCATTACAATGCAAAACATTAATAAAAGATGCCATCCCAAAAGAGCCGAGTAGCCTTGCCGTGCCATCCTCAGCAATCATTTACCTGCCAACTGGAAAACGTAATAAAAGTCAGCGTTGCTGAGTGAGTTCTAGTTTTATAACATAAATATACTTTACTTTCATTAAAACCATTCCTTTATCATGCGATCATTCAACATACGTATACACAAATAATATCATTGTTATCTTTCATCTCATTCATTATCTTCCATTCTTTTCGTTATTCTTTCTTCCGAGTCTTTTGCGACAACATAGTCACTCACCTCAATGGCAATCTCAATGATTGCACGCTATCCGAGTCTTTTGCACCCCTAGGGTTGCTCACCTCATTGCCCATCACGATAGCAAGCTATCCGAGTCTTTTGCAACAACAAGGTTGCTCACCCCAAGGCAACATCACGATAGCACTTTACTCGAGTCTTTTGCAACGACAAGGTTGCTCACCTCATAGGCAATCTAAATGATTGCACTTCATCCGAGTCTTTTGCAACACAAAGTCGCTCACCCCAATATATATGCTTGCAAGCCTTTCTTTCGTTCATTCATCATTCATTAATGCATGCATTCTTACTTCATGTTCCTCTTTCATTATCTTTCGCTTTACATTACATAATACATTCATTCATCATTCATTCATTCATTAGCATGACATGTAAAGCCACAAGAAAGATAAGCATACATCATAATAAGGAACATATCATACACATACATCGGCATCATACAGGGCAACATCATACATTCATAATATGCATAAACATGCAACATCATCATCATCATGCCCTACATGCTCACTAAGGCCATAACCGCTCTCTTACATGCTCTTACGTGAAACTTTACATCAAAACTTACATCTGCACCTTTCCCCGAAGGCCAGAAGTCAAACTACACATTCCTTCGAGTGCAACAGCCCTATTCGGGCGTATGGACACCCTTCAGTCGCATGGCCTCCATGCGACTGAACATCATACGACTGGACTCATGCGGATGGTCATCTATGCGAATGAACATTCAATCGTGCGTATGGACCTTGTGCGAATGGGATTACTGCGAATGGGCACCTATGCGACTGACCTCATGCGAATGGACTCATGCGACTAAGCATCTATGCGACTGAACCCTCAGTCGTGCAATCCCCATGCGACTGGACTCCCAGTCGTGCGACTGAAACCTTAGTCGTGCGATTGAACCCTAAATCGTGCGAATGAATCCCAATCGTGCGAATGACCCTCAATCGCCCTCATTCGGCCGTATGGCCTTCATTCGGTCGCCTAGCCCTAGCTGATGCAGAATGGAGTTCATCCCGAACCCAATCTGCCATTTTCGGCCTCCAAGCTCATCCAAACCCATTCTAAGCCTAAATTAACCCTCCTGGACCTTAGGAATGCATACCATAACACCATACAAGCACACACAAGTCCGAAATCATACTCTAAACGCATCATACACATCACACCCAAATGGGTCAAACACATACACACACAAAAACGGGTTTTGAACATTTTCCATCCCCAAAATCAGTTGAAAACAAGTAAAAGTGAGGTCCTAAAACTCACACAATCGAGCACAACGTCAAGGGCTTCGATTTGGCTTGCTACTCGACGACTTTGGACACCCGAATCACCCGAAACACCCCTTTTTTCCTTTTTCTCCTCTTTCTCTTCCTCCTCTTGAAATCTGAAAATGTGGTGTGTGGGGAGAGTGGGCTGCCCTCTCTCTACACATAGCACCACACTTCCCAACTTTTCTTCGTTGGCGAGTTTGGTCCCTCGACTTTGGACTTTATTTTCTTTCTTTCTTCGCCGGCTTCAAAATAATAAATTTCTGGGTGTTACACAACATAAAGAAGATGGAACTATTGCAGCAAACAAAGCTGAAAAAGTACAAGTTCTTTTGTCAAATACACCAAACCCAAAAGGGATCGTTACCAAGAGAACCGTAACAGTCGTCAGGTAAACAAAGTAAACATATACTATACATAACATCACATGTACAATGTTTTTCTTTTGACATCATGAATAGAATCATCAACCAGAAGGGCAAACCAACATAAAGAATCAATTGAATGAACAACAAAAACTTTTTTTACAGATGACAAGAGCCACTTTGTGAAATAAAATCATAAGACACTTGACAACCTGATATGAACCAAATTTATAAAACCTAATAGGTTCTGTCACACCCCAACCATAGCGGTTCCCTGTGGGGCGTGAACGTCATGGAATCACAGTCATTGATTGACCACTACATGGTTTAGTAACATACGTTGCAAATAAGTTTAAAAATACATAGTTGTTTTCAGAGTTAAATTGCGAAAGCAGTAGAGATAATGTAAATTGTTTACAAAACATGACTAATACATAAATGAATGATCCAACAACATGAATGGCCCTAAATACGATGAGGTCCATGCGAGCTTAACTTGATGCAAATGTCAAATACCTAAGAAAACATGCATGAAAATATGTCAACATAACATAGTTTTTAAAATAATAGTAAACAGTGTAATGGACCACAAGTCTTTTCATGATTTGATTGTCGATCATACAATACTACAATATTATATAAGCACCGCAATCGAAGCTAGACTGTAAGTGTAATAAATAACCCCTACCCATGTCTACCGTAAGCACAGGGATGAACATGCTAATAACGCACCCCTTTAGACCTTCAGTCAAGGATAGGGTAAATAACCCGGGCAGGGGTAGTCAAACCCAATAGTACTATCCATGATTATCTCGCTTTGGAAATAAACTAACGGTCCGATAACAGGGGACTTCATACGGTAAGTAAACAACTTATATAACATGTGAAATCATTGACAAGTAAATGTGTCCAAGAAAATAGTAATTTGCATGTAATTTCCCCTAAATATATAAATAAGTAAAATTGGGGCCGTGAAACTCACCTGTGAAGTGAGTCGGGTGTGAAAATCTGTAAGTATCCAAAGTGCTCGGGAAAAATCCAAACTAAGTTCGCCCTAGAACAATCAAGGCAACTTATGTCCAAGTAATTGCTTCTACGTGTAATGTGAGCATGTAACTATTTCATCCATATACTGGTAACAAAGTGTTTGACTCGACGACCCGTTGGTGACACAAAATGAATATTTGTGATATATAATATATATATATTATATATATATATATATATATATATATATATATATATATATATATATATTACTTAGAAAATATTTATAAATTACAGTTTGCTTGAAAGTGCTAAAAAACTCTTGTATATTAAGTTGACATATTATTTGGGCAATTAAATATCGTTTTGACTCGACCCGAGACGTGACTCGAGTGTTTAGCAATTAGTTATGTAATTTACATATGAAATTATAGAAGCTAGGGTTTTGAAATAGTATTATTTTCTTAGGTAAAATAATATTTACATTATATTAATTGGAATACAATTTGAAATATTAACACCCAAGTAAAATCACTAGTTTTCATATAATACAATCCATATATAAATATATATATTTACCCATAAAATAATTATTTAGTTATTTCCTTAGTAGGATTATTCTTTTACTTTGTCTAGTTCTTGACATATATTAAATTAGGATTTCTTTAATTTATTAAGTAATTTTGGTATATTATAAAGTAAAATCTCTTTAATAAATTAATTAGCTACTTTAGTCAATTTACCAACTTGTCTTAACCCATCTTTTAAGTGACTTAGTAACCAATATTATAAAATCCATAAATTTATATTTCAAATCCCATGACATATTAGCAACAAAATCATGTGTCATCTTTGTTAAAAGTCATCTACTAACCATTTTAACATCCCTTTTAAACTAACATAATATTTAGTTATGAAGTTCATATTTTTTTCTTTTAAAGTCTCATGTTTATATATATTAACCATACTTGTAAATTTGGTCAAATTGTCATCAAGTTATAACCCAACTTTTGTAATAATATATTACCACTCACTAAGTATGACTTGAAAAAATATATATAAATATTCATAATAATACTTGTAAGAGTATAAAATCTTATAACCATAACATAACCCTTTTGTAGTTTTCTTTGAGTTTTAACAACCATTAAGGACTTTTTATAAAATCACCAACTAGTAACTTGGTCAAACATGGATATATGAATATTACTTTTAAGGACAAGTATCATTATTTAGTTCATGATAGAATGTTTCGTGTGAATTATTATTCTTGAAACTCTTTGTTTGTAAAAGTATTGTTTTCAGCAAATTTAAATATCTTTGGTGGATGAAACTAGTTTCATATGAACTAATAAATGAAAAATATATGATAAATTAAAATATATGTAAACAAGAAGAGATTGTTCTTACTAAAGAAAAGCAAGGAAAGATGGATTGGTTGTTGTAGTTTGCTTGAACATTTTAAAAATCACTTAGTCTTCACTTATGCTATTTGGAACACTCTTGATTAGTAGAAAAGGCTTGAAATATGATAGGATGATGGAGATGATGAAATGGTCAAGAGATGGATGGAGAAAGTGAAATAGGGTGAAGTGTGTTGATGTAAATTTGGTTGGTAAAGTGCAAAACTTAGTAAACCCAATTTTTGACAATTTGAGCCTAATTTACGTTCAAGGGAAAAATGAAGAAATGTCAAGATGGGTAAGGTAGACATCATGCTTTAAGCCTTTATGTACATCTTTCATATAAATAGAAGTTTTTAAAAGCATAAGTCAAACCAAGAAAATCACATGGAGATTTGATATAAATGAAAAGTGAGAGGTGGTGTAGGGTGAACGGTCAACATGCATGGGGAAGGAGTGTTTTGTTTTCTTTTGTGTAGTATTAGGTATTTGGGTGGTATTTGTTGCACTATAGGTATTTATATATATTTTTATATTTATACTTTTTACTTTTTAAATATAAAAACTTGTATAATATCATATATTTTAATATTGATGGTATGTTAATGATGCATCATGCATTTAATAGTTGTGTTAAAAAGATTCGTTCCAGGTAAAATATCAATTTAAGCGATTAGGTTTATTTTATAAATTAAGTTTTTTAATGTATTTAATTTGGAATCTAAAATACTTTGAAACCCTGGAATCTAACATACTTTGAAACAATTTAAAGTATTTATTAGTACATATATATTATTTATCACCAATGTTCGTGTGTGCCGATTGTATCGCGTGTGTAGAAAATGGTAATTATGCCGAATCACCAATGCATGAAATGTTATGCATGAAATTTTGCAATGCATGAAATGACCTTAAATAGATAGAACTCGATTGAAACGCATGTAAAATATGCAAAATTATGACTAAGTCGGGCCGAGTATTGACCTGAAATTTGCCGGTTGTCACAGGTTCCGGTTAAAACCAACTGTTGGTTAGTTATGTTAAGGCGAGGCAGATGTATATAATGACCTTTAGTAATAGACACTCTTTGTAAACATCTATTGTAAATAACTACTGACGAAATATAATGGCAGTTTCAAGTATGATGACATTCACATGTATATACCCAAAAAGATATCTTAACAAATATAAAGTTGACAAAACACGCACCGCAACACGGGGGCACCATGCCTAGTTATTTCCAGAATAAAGAACGTTAAAAGTAACATAACAATTATATAAAATAAACATATAACAATAAGATACTAACTTAAACTTATAAAAAAAACATTAAATGACCCGAACCAACAAAAGTTAGACTGTGAAATACACCGACACTTACGTTATGTTCTGGAGTTTCATTTAAGAAGAGAAAAAAATTGGAAAAAAAGAAAAAAAAACATTTGCATTTTAGAGTTTTTTTTTAATAGAAGAAAATAAAAGAGAAGTAAAAGAGTTGTGTTAATGATTTTACTTAAAACAAGAAAATTTAATAAAATGAAACAAAAATCCTAAAATCAATGCTTTCAAATTGAAAGAAATTGAAAAGAAGAGAAGAGACAAAAATTAAAAAAATTAAAAAAAAGAAAGAAAAAAAGGAAAAAAATTTCTTTTTTTTTCTCTCTAACTAAACTTTTTTTCTCTTTTTAAGTTAACTTGAAAACAAACTTTTTTTTTTCTTTTTTAAGTTAACTTGAAAACAAAACATTAGTAACTGAGTGTATAAACAAAACATTAATCAGTTCAAGTGGTAGATGCGAGATACTTTTTCATTTAAAAAAAGAATGTCTTAGGTTGAAGTTACAAATATGACAAGAAAATAAATAAATAAGAGATCTAGATTGGGCCGGAAGTTTTCTCAAAATTTTCTACTCGAGTAATTAACCGTAAAAAAGAAAAAAAGGAATTGAGTGCATATAGAATGATAATAAACAAGGAGCGTAATAAGGGCTGGATGTTACATTGAAGGCCTCCCGCCAAACCTTATCGGCTTATCTGCCAACTATAAACCAAAAGCAAACACGCACACACAAACACATACACTCGTACAATGTCTTGTATATCTCTTTCGCTCTTGGTTGTGTTGGTCGATCCACACACATCGCTTCTAGAAATTGCCCAATCAGATCTTCTTCTTCTTCAGCAGCTCCTCCCAACGTTGACTTCACATCCCTCGAATCCGCCATTGCCAACGTATTATTCCCTTTTCTCTTTCTCCACTTATCTTCCTTTTTGATTCTTCAGTTAGCATCATATAATGTCTTTAATCTCCATATATTTATCAATCAAGACCACCGGCCCTAATTTTGATACATAGATTATGGATGCCTGTAGTCCTGGGAGGTGGGTTTATGTACCTGTACTGCACTGATCTCTTTTTGTTAACCATCAAGCACTCAACAATTATTTTTTAGGAAATTTTTTAAGTGTTTTGGATGATTATAATTGATCATGTTACATATTTTGGATGATATTATGCAAGTTTTCAATATGAAATTGTCCTTTCTACTTTAATTATTCATCCTGCTTTTGCTTGTACATAATTCTACTTGCATTTGAATTTGCTGCAGAAGGATAGTGATGCTGTTAAAGAAGCACTTAACCAGCTATCTGAGTCCGGATGGGCCAAAAAGTGGAGTTCTCAACCCTATGTCTCCAGACGCACGGTCTGTTTTTTTTAAATAGGCTAATGTCAATAGAATAGCAAATTACTTGTCTTATAATGGTCCTTATACATTGATCCATACTATTTAAACATTGAACTTGGGAAAATACTTCATTCGATTTTGATGCATTCTACAATGACCCATGTGAAACATATGAGAAAGTATGTTGATGTTGTTTTAATGTAAAAAACTTCAGAGTGAAACTCTTTACTAAGTTCAAATTGGTACTAATTAGAATAGTTAACTGTAATTATTATAAAAAGATTTATATGTGTGATATTCCCCTATAATTTATATAAAGAGCACATATGTAACTTCCTTAGCTTTCGTGGGCATATTAGACTAGTTATGTATTACCCTATAATTATGATAGCGTAGAAGGTATCTATATGCAATATCAAACTCTGTATGTAGAGTTTCAATGTAACCGTAGTATGCACATAACTAATATACGATACCTTCCTAGTTTATCCGGTACGTATATATGAAACATTGAGATACGCGCATTGCTATCTTAGAGGATAGCCCTTTTTTATATATTAGAAACCTAACATATTTCAATATAACTGTAGGATTATTCTATTCTAACCACCTGAAGTTTCTCAACAGACATCTCTTCGCGAGTTGACAACTCTTGGAATGAAAAATGCGGAGAACCTTGCAATACCTAGTGTTAGAAATGATGTAAGTTGTCATGAGTGTTTACCACATTGCTAGTTCAATAATTAAATGTTTTTTCTTGCATTTGTTCTGATGTTACTTTTCGTGCATGCACTAGGATTTGTTTATATGTTTCATGAAATTAATTTCATGACAGTGATGCAGGCAGCTTTTCTTTTCACTGTGGTAGGAACTACAGGGTTCTTGGGACTTCTAGCTGGTCAGCTTCCTGGGGTGAGCTGAAATTAATTTTTAACATTTTTTGGTTTTGTTGCAATCTATTACTGTAATTAATGATATACTAAAATATAGAAACCGAATATTTAGTTTATTATATGTCGTGATGCTGCTGCAGTTATTTTTTGCAAATAGATTGAAAATAATTTAAGAGTTATAAGTTTTTAACTGTGGTTAAAATTTGTAGGACTGGGGCTTCTTTGTGCCATATTTGATTGGAAGCATTTCCTTGGTAGTTCTGGCTGTAGGGAGTATTTCACCTGGGTAAGTTTAACATGTATATAATATTTTAATTAACAACTATGATCTTACTGTAATGATTGTTTTAAAAGCTGTTATCAAGTCTTAAATTATGAATATGCTTTCTAAAGTGGTGATAATGAACAATAGTGAGGGCCGATTCGGCTTATCTTTTATATCTCTAATAGGTCAAATTGGCAAAAACAAAATTGAAAAGAAATGGATTGAACAGGTCAAATGGTGGAAAGTGACCCAATGCTTGGTTTAATGCATAAAACATCCTAAACCATTTTAGACACCTCATGCATTAAGATACCTTTATTGAACAGTTTCAGACTTATCTAATTAGCTCACATATGATGTAGGCTTCTTCAGGCTGCAATTGGTGGATTCTCATCCTTCTTCCCTGATTATCAGGATAGAATTGCCAGACATGAAGCTGCCCATTTTTTGGGTAATTTCTTCTCCGATCTATCAGTACTGACTGCTGATGAAAAAGAACAGAAACAATGATCTTACAACCTAGTATTTAAGTAACCATGTTCTAACAAGGCACGGTTTGCCCATTTAGTTTTCCACATTAGATTTAGTTTGCTGTATAATTAATCATTTTCTAAGTCAATTTATCAATGTAATTAGAGTTTTACATCAATAATATTGTTCTGTAATACCATATGCATTAAATATGCAAAAAAACAACAAAGAAGGTGTTAACAGGTCAACCTAATCCGACAACTATTTCTTTGGATGGCAGTTGCTTACCTACTAGGTCTCCCAATCCTTGGGTATTCTCTGGATATAGGAAAAGAGAATGTTAATCTCATAGATGAAAAACTGGAAAAACTCTTATACAGTGGACAACTGGATACAAAAGAACTTGACAGGTACTTTGGACTTGCTCTTCTAACTAATTATGTTCTTATTGTTATATATATTTACTACGATAGGAACTCATGTATTGTACGGTTGAATAAATCCAACTAGTTGTAAACCAGCCGTTTCTATGAAGATTTGCATGTTAGATGTCATCAGTCATTGTGTAATAAGAAAATATGTAGATTTAAGAATTATAAATAACAAATATTGAAGATTTAATAATTATAAAATTATATTTTATGAGAAGATATAATTGAAATTTTCTTATGATTTAGCAAGTTTTAAAACCTATTATATAATATGATTTATATTTAAATATTACTTATTTAGTTTATTGAGAATCATTATTATTAGGGAGGGAGGGAGGAAACAAAAATCTAGACTACTAGGAAGTCGACATGTGATAGGAAGAATCTCACATTTATGGTCATGTTAAGTCCAAGACCTGATAGTTCTTGAAATTGTCTTTATAGTATTAAATAGAGTAGAAGAAATAGATCAGCCAAAGGGCAAACGGCCTAGCACTTGCAAGTTGTGTAGAAAAGGTGTCCCTCTCTGTGTGGTTGAGGTATCAAGTCGATAATGGACAAAATGTGTGATAGGTTTAGAGGGTGTGTGAGTTAGCCGCTCTGAAAATAAAAAAAAGAAAAATATCAAATTTAAATATGTGTTCTTTTAGTCACTTGGAAACGAAACTGTCAAGAAAGTTATGAAATTTGGGGTGAAAACAATCAAACCATCCATATTAATTAAAGCAAATCGGCTGATCAGGGATTTATAAGGTTTAGTTCAAGGTTAATAGTTGTAACACCGGTTTTAATAGTTTGGTTCATGGATTGGAAGTTGGAACCATCCATATATAATATTCAATTTGGGATATACTTATGCATATTATAATGTTCATGAATCATCTTTATCATTTCTAAAAGTTATATACAAACTAATGTTCATAACTTTTTTCTTAAAAACTAGTTGAAAGTGTGTAAACCATCAATCAAACCGTTTTGGACCATCCAGCCAACACAACCAACCCCGCTAGTTTAATTTCTGTTTTTAAATCATAGTTAGCGGTTCTACCCAGATTCTTTTTTTCAAAATTGCATAAGCACCCCTTCTGAAAGGGCATGCCTTGGTCACTAGCAACAATATAAGGCGCAGCTGCCTATTGTAATTGCCATCGTATATTTTTATGCTTCTTCAACCAGCTTTCAATCTGCATTTAGTTTTTTGGTCATTACTCATTAGTAATCAATACATAAAGTTTCTAGCACTTAGCATTTTGGGTTGTTAAAAACTGTTATGTTCTGATAAGTTTCCAGTTGAACTTTAACTTTTTATCCATTAGATAACCATTACGTCAAACTAGTTACTTAAACCCGTCACTTTTTTACGGTTCATCTTTATAAAGGGGCATTTGTTAGATTTCATAAGGTCGAAAATCTTACTATATTATGAATTGATAGGGAACTTGGTTAAAAAATATCGTCTCTTAAATTCTTAAAAAACAAGCTAGAGGGCTTACAGGATTGAATCCTATACACGGCTTCGGGCCAAGTGAGTCATGAATGGGAGAGAATTAATGACTAATGAGTGTAACATTTCATCCTCTGTCTTTTCTAAGACAATGACTTTTAAAACACCTATGTCAGTAAGGGGATGGAGAGCAATTTGCTACAGGCCAGTTACAGTTGTCATACGGCATTGTGATGTTTTGCCCAAACAGAGACCTAATGGTGTGTGGTTACGAGGTCATAATCGTTTGAGATGAACCAATAGGAATGCATCAAGTGTGATAATATGAGCCAACCCTTACGTCCTACCCCCATAAGATAGCACCGCTAGACTTTTTTACCCCTAGTCTTTTTTCCATGTGATTAACCTTATTTTAATTGGATTTCCTAGATAACAAATGTGATAAATTTCTACATACATGTTAACATTTGTTATATATATCCATACAAATACAAGATTATAACATATACCCACAAAGTTCTATAATTACTGATATGGAAAACATTTCTTCCAAGAAAACATGTAGTTGATTTGTCTACATTATGCTAACTACCACTAAACTTCACTCTCAGGTTGGCGGTTGTAGCAATGGCAGGACTAGCGGCAGAAGGTCTAAAATATGATAAAGTGGTTGGCCAATCCGCTGACCTATTTACTTTACAGGTAGTGTGTTACGAATGGCTCCATTCACACCATGTTTTATCTCTAATAAGTCAAACAAAAAATAGCTTATAAGAAACGGGCCAAACACATCGAAAGTCATCCAAGGTGTATTTTAATGCATATATTTGTCTAAAAAATCAGATTATTATTAGACTGATATTATTCTTACTCGACACACTAGCATTGATAAAAGGAATTAGATTTTTGTCCAAAACGTGATTTAACCTGACCCGTTTAGACCTCGTTCCAAATTTCACTCATTTCGAACAAACTTTATTAACCACATCTCATGTAAACTGTTATCATAATCTTAGAGGTTTATAAACAGAAGCAAACCCCAGCTCAAGTCACAAGAACAGCAGAATCTAACCAGATGGGCAGTAAGTTATCCATTTATGCAATCCCATTGCACCATTATTCTTTAAGTTTATACCGAGGATTAATTTCTATCTGTTTATGTGACGAAAAATCTTTTGGCTGCAGGTTTTGTTCGCGGGATCATTGTTAAAAAACAATCAAAAACTTCATGAAGCTGTAATGTCTGCAATGTCAAAGAAGGCGAGTGTGGTAGAGTGTATTGAAGCAATTGAAAATGCCGCTGCATGATCTCGTAAATAGTAGGCAATACCATTGATTATATAAATTTGAATTTCATTGAATATGAAGATAATATCGTTGTAAATGTTTGGTTAAATTGGAATGTCAAACACTTTGAGACAAGTTTGTTTAGTCGTTTGTTGGCTCCAAAAAGCCAACAAAAACATACTTTCTTATTTAAAAGAAAACCTCCCTCAAGTGATTTATGCATATTAAAGTCCCGATTTATGCATACTGAAATACTCACAATATTATTGAAAAATAAGACCTTTTCACCGTTTAAACGAGTCAAAACTGATGAAACAATGTGCCAGGTGATAGAATGTTAAAATGAATATAAGTTTTTATCAATATGAAGATGGTATGAATTTGGAAATAAAGCGAATAAAAGAATGATGAATTAGGGTTCCAAAAAGTCTACATGACGTCTACATTAAAATAAAATAAATAATAATAACATCACCTATCTCCGCATGGTATCAGTGATCTACAAGTTCGGAGATTAAAACATACCAAAATTGGATCGAGAGATTTCCCTATAAAAATGAAAAAGTAAAATAAAAACTAGGAATATATTGGTGAAAAAAAATTATTGTCCCTGAAAAATCATCCCTAAGTTATTAAAACATGACAAGATACAAGATATGAAATCGGCTTATTACTTTATACCAATCATTTATCGGTCTACTTTGAGCAAATAAACCCATTTTATAGCTGCTCAGCTTACATTACAATAATATGGAGTCCTCAATGTCGATTTGCAGGTCTCTAATAAGGATGAAAACAATATAGAACTTGCAAAGTAGTCATAGTCGGCCGTACATAGAAAGCATGTCTCGTAGCTTCTTTGCTTCGGTATCCATGCTTGAGAAGCTCATAGAATTTGGTATCCTCCAACCCCAATTTCCAGACTGTGTTAACAAAAGTAAGTTGATAAGCTTATAACAAGTTTTACCAATTAAACAAGTATGCAGACCAAAAGAAGTTTTCGGGCATACAAGATATTCCCCACCATAATGACCACACCATAAGTGTTCGTCTCTTGTAAAACACTTGAAGACATCAACTTAAAATTGCTATGATTAGGTTGTAAATCGGCTTGTTAAGTTGTAAGAAAACGGGTCAAAAGTTGTATAAAGTATTTTTTAATGCATAAATTCCTAAATCATTTTATTCAAAAAACTATAATACTAATACTAATTAGTTATAGAATGTTATTTTCTAGAGGTGTTTATGCAAAATAGCACAAACGCATATAAATGTATTTTTGGAAAAAAAATGAGTTGAAGACCATTACCTGTGTTGCTGGAATATTCATTCTAGCAGAACTCCCCAACCCAAGAATATCCTGCATAGGTATGATTGAAGTTTGGGCTACTGAAGCAAGGGCAGCTTGGATTAGCGCCCATGAGATATCATCCATAGAAATTGATAGATAGTTAAGCACCTGAAATAACAAGAGTAATTGTGATGGTGCCCGGATTAAAAATATAAGGAAATTGAATTGTAAATTAAACAAAATAGAATACACAATGATAATAAAAACAAAACAGAATAACGATGATAACAAAAAGATAATGATTCACATTCAACAGACAAACCAACTCGACTATTAACGATTTACTTTTGCGAGGTAAACCAATTCTCCTAGTGATACTACCGCCATTTCAAAAAAAAATCTCTCCTAATGATGCTCAGTTGCTCACTCATTCAGTTCTCTTCGATTATGATCATAAGCATATAGATTTTCCAAACTAGAACCTTACTTCTTTTGAAATAATAATCCTAATCTCTGTCCATAAAAAGTAATTATTAATACTAATCTCTACTAACTAATATTATCATAAAAGCTATACTTATATACTAAGTACTAACAAATCAACACAATTAGAAAGAAATTTGAACAGAATGCATAAAGAACCACTCACGTTACATTTTTCTTCTTGCTGAAGGACTTCCCACCAACCTCGTATCTATGAGAGAAATGCAAACTATCAAATGGTCAGTTGGGTTTTGATGAATTATGTGTACAATCTAAGCATAATATGCAAATTGAGTACAGTGAGGGGAAATTGAGGAAAAACCTGTTAATTTGAAAGTACAATCGCAATACAGTGTGACTATTATTTATTAGTTTTGTTTTAGTTCCTTGAATTGAGGTTTGGAAATACGTTTAGTTCTTTGTATATACTATGTCCTATAAATCAACCTGATGTACAGTAATATATGAATGAAGGGGATCACCGTGTCATTATCATGAGTGCCAGTATATACAACTTGATTTTTCTCGTGATTATGAGGCAAATGAGGGTTTGCTGAATCACTTCCAAAACCTGTTCAGAAAATTATCATCAAAAGTAATAGTTTATGAGAATTTAAACTTCAGCCTACCTGATTATGCTCAAATGATAATTAAAAAAAAAAATAAGTACGAAGCAATCTAGTACCAAATTGGAGAACAGCCATTCCAGGTGCCCCAATGGATTTCCGAAGTTGGACTACATCTTCAGTTATAACTCCCTGTAATGCAGCAACAAAGGAAATATAATAGGGTACCCATTTATGAGACTAACAGGTTTCATATTCAGATTATGCATTCAAAATCATCTAAAAAGGTATATGTTTTGCATTTAAGCGTTTAAATAGCACCTCACATTTTCATAAGGATAGGGATGTAAATGAGTCAAGTTGACACATGAGCTACTCGGGATCGGCTCGCTAAAAACTCAAATCGAACTAAGTTAACCTAGCTCAATCTCATATTATGGCTGCCCGAGCTTCACATACAAGCTCAAGCCGGCTCACGAGCATAAATGAGCCTTTTATCAATAGAATTTTACTTAGTCTAACCAATATATATTTACATAAATAATAATTGTTATATACAAAACTCTGATAAATATAGTTAAATATTATGTATTAAGTATTATGCTATATAAAAAGTATAATTATAAATATAGATAAATTAATTATAAAAATATATAAATAAAATAATTAAATAGTAAACGAGCCAAGCTCAAGCGGCCCGAGCCGAGCTCGAGCTTGCAAGCTATAGAAATAAAGTTCTAAATGAGCCAAGTTTAAGCTCGCGCTAGAGCTCTCCTAAGTCAAAACGAGCTAAAAGTTTCTTCAGTCTCAGTTTCAGATCAATGACTTATGTCGTCTTCGATACTTTCTTGGTATAAAAGTATCTTGTTCTTCACAAGGAATATCTCTTTCTCAGCAGAAGTATGTCATTGATATGTTATCCTTGTGTGGGTTACTGGGTTGTAATCCAGTTGATAGTCTAATACTCTAATGTTGCCTATAAGGAAACTCCTTCTAGAGGACAGGAGCCCGATGAAGGATCCAGAACAGTACATCAAATTGGTTAGGACGCTTAACTACTTGGCAGTTACTTTGGATATATCATTTAGTGTGATTGTTTTGAGCCCATTCAGGGCCGCATCATATATCAGACACTAGGATGTTGCACTTCGCGTATTGAGTTATCTTAAGACCACTCCAGGTAAAGGAATTTTATATTCTGAATTTCTGGTCAAGGCCACTATCATGTAGGTGCTCTATAAAGGATGGAGATAAATGGATATCAGGCTTCTCGGAAGTAGATTGGGAAGAATGTTCTATTTCTTAACTGTGTTTGTTGGTGAAAATCTTGTGTCTTGGAAAAATAAGAAACAACACATGGTATCTAAACTGTGTATAGTCAAAGTATGGAGCCATGGCAGATGTCACATCACTGCATCAGAAATGATATAGGTCCGTCCTCTTCTACAGATACAAGGAAATAGAGGGATAATTAAGTGGTGTTTGGTTGAGGATATGGGTTTAATAGTGTTTGAGTATGTTCATTAGAAGGGTTGATTTGAAGAAATGGAGTTAATACCCAAAATATTGGTATCCTCCACACACACATAGAGGGTTAGGTTTAAATATCCATACTTATTTTCATTCTATCATGTTACCAAACCCATACCCATAGTGATTCCTAAGTGCAGACCAAAACCCACCTAAGACCCCAAGTACATCTAGGACGTTCTTAGAAAGTAAAATGTTTACAACAACAAATTCAGAGTGCATGGTGGATGCAAGTTAATTTGTAAATCATACCAAGTCTTCCGCTATGATATTAATGTTCCCAACAGCTCTAAAGATGGCATTAAAGAGAGAACTTCCAGGTCCCACCTACTATCAAACAAATGTAATAACTTAGAGAGCATAGGAAGTAATAAGTTCGACAAAATGTTGTATATCTGAAGAGATCTGACCTTCCATCTACCCAAAGTCGCAATTTTTGCTTCTGCAAAACAAGAAATTTACAATTATAACATGGATATATTGAAGCAAGATTCCTTCATTACACATCATTTGTCCCTTGACATGGTTCTTGTAATAAACAGAACTTTCAGCCTAAAATACTACTGCCTCGTAATTATATAATTAGCAAAATGGCATTCAAGCATATCAGTTGATGCACATAGGCCATCCTTTTCATGAGCAAATTTAATTCTATAGCCAAAGATATTTGTAATTTTTCAGATCCCAGAATCACTATTTATGGGGTAGTATTGTAGGCACGAAGGAGAACTGTGTTCAAAATCAGAATTGGACTCTTATTTTAAGGGGTGTAATACAAAATCTGCCCACTTTTATAACCAAAATCAGTTTGATAGATTTTTTCTTGTTATTATACACAGAACTCACCAGAAGGAACAGCCCAAAATCCAGAAAAACCCCTGAAATGATCTATCCTGAACTCATCAAATAGGTCCTGTGCGCGTCTTAACCGGCGTACCCACCACGAAAATTGATCTTCTTCCATTGCTTTCCAGTCATACAACGGACTTCATGTGAAATAAAACAATATTCAGTATTAATCACTCATACAAATTTATATAAATCAAGAAGTTAACGTCTTAAAGCATGCAAGCAAACAATGTATTTTGTAAAAGCCAGAAATAAACTTTCTTCAAAACTATAACACTATTCATAGAAAGTTGGGTTTCAGCTGTATGTAAACCTGTCCCATAGTTGACCAGTTTCACTAAATGCATCGGGGGGAACACCACTAACCAAAAGTGGAAACCCTTTCCTGTTCTGCAAGACAAATAGATAGTTAGAAACTGAAACTTAAGAGGAACATCAAGATGCTTCTTGCATGATGCATAGATGTGAAAGGATGGATGGGTTGAGCAACGGATCAAAACAAACTCGAGTTATAATGGGTCATTTATAGTACAGGTAGGGTTGATCCGCAAACACTACAGTCCATTTCAAAAACTTCTTAGATGTAACTAGAATTAAGCTCCCCGCAATGCGGCGGGGGTGTAAAACCGTGCCAAATAACACCAATGTCACACCACCGCAAACGACCACCAACACTGAAGTTGCGGTGTGTTAATACGAAGAACTTAGACCAAAACGTAAAAATTAAAAAAAATATAACTAAGTCGATCTAAGATCTGCATATTGTGACGAACCTGACAAAAGGGAAAAATAGATGTAAAAATGTTAAACCACACACACACATTGTGTCGTGCTAACTTGCAAAACTTTGAACAAGACGTAAAACAAAAATTTGCGAAAGATGTAAAGTATAGGGGAACAAAGTTGAGAAATATAAAAGTTATGAGATTAAATTGCAAAAGATTAAGAGTTTTGGGTTAGAAGTAAAAAAAGACAAATTCGAGAAGTTACATTGAAAAAGATGAAAAACTTGGGGTTAAAAGTGAAAAATCACATTTTTTTTGAAAAAAGTAGTCAAAAAACCCCTATGTGTAAGGTGCAACACCATTATGCATAGAAGGGTTGCAAATTAGTAGAATATAATTTAATGCATGAAATATTATTAAAGAAACAATATTGTTACAACAATAATGTAAATCTTTGAATAAAAGGATTAAGATGTTATGTTCACTAAAAATAGAATTAGGCAACTTTCAAACCATTCCCATGCTACATTGTTCAATTTGACCCATTTGACATTTTGAGGTGTATGAGATAAAAAGACAGCAGAAGTTGACCCATTCATGAGTAAATGGGTCTATAGTGCCACCTCTAATTTTAATGCAAATCAACCTTAGATATTATTTACTCACAAGCAAAAAGTATTTCTTGTTTGCCCAAACATCTGCACTATGATAACCAACATAGATGGGCATGTCTCCCATTATGCTTATCCCCTTTGTTTGTGCATAATGACGAACTTTTTTCCACTGTCTTTGAAATAAGAACTGTTGTGCCACAAAAATGTCAATCTGCAAATGGAAAGGGACAAATGGTCAGAAAACAAGTGATCTGGCTAAAATTAATTATAGGAACGAGAGGTAAGACATGTAAAAGGGAATGTCAAAGGGCAGACATCTTACAAATTCCCTTTTACTTTGGTAAATGTCTTGTAATGCAGCAAGATGGCGATTCTTTAATGGCTCAGGCCAATCATACCAATTATATGTATCATAACAGTCATCAATAGCAGCAAAATATGCTGCATCATCAAGCCAGCCTATGTAATCATGAAAAGAACACAGTAAAAGTAAGTTTCCTAAGAATTTCACAACGTTTAATATATATGTTTGGTGACAAAAGCAAACAAATTCTAACAAGAACTCGTCCATTTCCCCAAAAAGGTCCCTTTTAAATAATTTGTTGAAAATAGAAGTAAAACAACACACCCAATAGTTTTTAACTTCTTATGAATGCATTGATGATTTACATATCACATGTTGAAAGTGAAGTATATATTACAATGTGAAATAAACCGTATATCCCCTTGCCCACGTGAAGACAGAGCTTCAATCATAACAACATAATTCCACCACATTTTACATAACCTCTAATAACTTTGAACCACTTCAAGGTTTCATGTCTGTTAGTTCTGTAGATAAATTATACAAGAATTCAATTGGTACAAGTGTCATGAAGAATTTCTATAAGGATGTAACACGTGTGCATGGCAAGGCTAAGAGGCAGTGCCTAAGCCTATGTTTCAAGTAGTTTACCATATACATTTACGTAATGTATAATAGTGCGTATATAAACACTCGCATAAACAAAACAACAAATGAATGCATGAATTCATTATAAAGTGAGAAACTTCAGTTAAACATAAAGAAGTATGGAAAAACTAATATTGTCCGGAATGAATAATAGAATTGGTTAATTGTAAGATAATAGATTTTTCTAATATTAGAAAACTAGAAGCATGTAGTATTCCTGAAAGAGTAAAATTCAGATATATGCATTTTCAGCTCAACAAGAATTATCATAATGGCTTAAAGAAAGGATATTTTACTTGCAACGTCAGGATCTTTGCGAAAATCTACAAGCTGACATTTAAGATCCCCATTACTTGAAATGAGCCTCTTTGCAGCCTAAGCAGAAACAAAGATTGAACCTAAAATTTAGTTGGACTAAAAAGAATTACATCTTTGGACGATGCCAAGACCCAAATTGGTCATATTGAACAGCATAAATCTGGGTGTGATCTAAGCTTGGTGTATAATATCCTTGATTCTTACAAACCATGGTCCAAAAATGTTGTTTTGAAAAATGAATATCAACTACTCCATGATTGCCTTTTGACGTGGCAAGATATACATTTTGGGAAGTGTGGTGCTCAGTTTGTCTAGATTCAGAAATCAGATTTTGTGAAGCCCACTTACATTGTTCCTGTTATGCTTCACATTTTGTCAGGTCCTCCTCGATCATCATTGCAGCTGATCTCCAGCTTGCTTCAATCATTTATAAAGCCAAAAAAGTTTTCGGAGTGGTGTTTTCAGGTTTAAATATTAAATGAGGTTGATGTTCTACTTGGTGGTGTGGTATTGTATGTTATTGATGTTAAATCTTTGTAACTCGTCCAGCTTCCCGTTTGCTTTTTTATAGTAACAAAATTTTTCCACCGTTCAAGAAAAGAAATAAAAAAAATAGTCCATGGGACCCAAGAGACAAAATATGAGCTTATAAAGTACCTCAAATCCATGGACTTTGACCAAGTCCAAATTAAATGTAAAAAAACAACTCCTTTTCTTAATATATACCTCGGCAATATCAGTGGATCTTTCTTATAGCACGCTTTCATAATTTACACGATCTTGTCCCGGCAAGAATTCTACACGATACAGGAACATACATCAATATGTAAAATATAATGATTGCATCACTTCATATAATCAATGATTCTTACAGTGGTTCTGGCAGCTCTTCTTTCTCAATAAACCTCTTTCACAAGATCATCTAGGATATTAAAGAGTGTTGCCACAGTTTGCATCCTGGAAATGAACATTTGGAATATTTTTTATTATTTGATTTCAAAAGAGTAGCACATAACATTTAGAAGCAGTGTGCAATTCTGAGATCATATGTAACCAATAAATAAAAGTTAGGCCTCGGTTTTTGATGCTAAGCTTTATTATGTGTAGTTAACCTAGAGGCAGCTCCTCATAGTATAGGCAGATATACCATGAAGAAATCAAGATGAAAAACTGTTGACATAAATAAGCTCCCTATCCCATTCTTTCAGTTATACAAGTTGCAATCTGAAACGCCCACTCTTGCTATTTTTGTTGTGACTAGGGTCGTCTGTTCACACTTTCTTACACGAATTTAGTCCTGAGAATGACTTAACCACATAGAATGAAGCATAGTTTCTTGTAAATATTCATACTTCGTGTGCCAAACATAGCAAAGATATGCTGACCACACTGTGGTGAAACTTAAAGAGTACCATAGTGAATACTGAAGATGATAAAAACATGTAATTGATTGAACAACTTTCTTCTAAGAAAATGTTAGAGGTACATGGTACTCATAAAATCTTAATCTGATCAATCCTGATGAGGAATTGATGTTAAAGTTTGGTTGATGTCCTCGGACTCAAAGAAAAATTGGAACGTTTCCACACATCATGATATTAATCATCCATTTGTTCAGTACTCTAATTCTCTGTTTTTCTTCTATTTCTTTTCAGCTCCTCCTTTGTATTTTCCTTAAAGGAAAACGGGGCATTCTAGTTCTATAAGGTTATAATGTTCCAATAGTAGTAATTTTTAATAACTGCTTCTAAGGATGAACTCTATTAGAATGACTCTTCAGAAATCAGAAATCAGTAATCAGTTGCAATTCCCCTACACTAACTATACTTGGAAACTATTAATTCTTGTTAGTGTTAGTTAATTCATTGTATTGTTTAGTATTTTGTATTTTGTGATTAGAATGTATTAGTTCATAGTGTAGGGACTAGAAGTGTAACATGTGAGTTAGTTAGTTAGAACTTCTAACTACTATAAGTATTTGTTGTATATTGTAATTGGGTTTTAACACCTTAATAAAATGATGATCTTCATGTTCTAAAGCTAATATTTGGTATCAGAGCTTCAACGGCTCTCGATCCAATCGGTGAATTCCTTCCAAAGTTCTTCCAATCGCATTCCCGATCCTTCAACAATTGCAACCACAACAGGTTGCAATTGAGCCCACACGCGATCAATTGACGGAAATTCGGCCTTAATCGGAGACCTGTGACTCGATCCCATGGCGGACAACAATCGGCAAGTAGCCCTGAGAGACCTGAACGATTCAATTTCGTTCAAGATTCCGATCTTACGCCCACCACGTTACACCTCGGAAGCGTTCATGGATGCCCAGGGACTCTGGATGCCATTGAACCTCCGACGACCGCGGCAGTCGATGAGAAGCTCGGCAAGAAGGCCAGAGCATTCATATTCCAGGCATTGCCAGAGGATGTACTAATGCAGGTTGCTGCATTCAAAAGTGCGAAAGACATCAGGGGGGCCTGAAGAAGAGGTTCGTCGGAGAAGACAGGGTAAAGCAGGCAAGGATCCAAACGCTGGATCATGAGTTTGAGATGCTGAAGATGTCCGAGAATGAATCAATTGATGATTTCGCAGGGAAGATGGGAGAACTAGTGTCAAGATATCGAGCTCTGGGAACCACAATCGCAGCCTCCAAACAAGTGAGGAAATTCTTGAAGGCTGCCCCGGAGAGACTTCTCCCGATTGTGGCTGCCATCGAGCAATTCTCCAATCTTGACACAATGGCCTTTGAGGAACTAGTGGGGAGATTGAAGGCGTATGAGGAGAGGATCAAGCCAGCTTCCCAAGGAAAGAACTCCTCTGGTCAATTACTCCTGACCAGGGCTGAATGGCAAGAAAGGATCAAATGTGAATCCAAAAGTGATAGCCACAAACAGTCAAGTTCTGGGGAGTCAAGAGAAACATAGAGGCCGTGGAAGAACTGGGAAGGGTAGGAACTTTAGACCCCACTCTGATGGTGGTGACAGAGGGGCCCCTCCAAAGAAAGACAAAAGAAACATGAGATGTTTCAATTGTGATCGTCTGGGGCACTTCTCAAGTGAGTGCAGGGCCCCAAAGACAAAGAATGATGAAGCCCATTTGACCCAGACCCAGAGGATCTAGAACCCACTCTCCTGATGGTGAGGGTGATACAAGACCTGGGTTTGCTTGAAGAAAACAATGTTTACCCGAAGGAGATGACCACAGAAGTAGATGCCAGCACATGGTACTTAGACAATGGTGCTAGTAACCACATGACAGGAGTCAAATCTCACTTCACTGACCTGGATGAGACTGTACTGGGAAGTGAAGTTTGGAGATGGCTCAGTTGTTGTCATAAAAGGTAGGGGATCAGTTTGTTTTCAGTGCAAGAATGGTGACCACAAAGTAGTCACCAATGTGTATTACATCCCTGCTCTCATGAGCAACATATTGAGCCTAGGCCAATTAGATGAGGTTGGCTGTAAGATCCTGATGCAAAATGGATATCTGTGGGTATTTGAGAGGGATGGAAGAACCCTCCTGAGAGTTAAGAAGGGTAAGAACAGGCTCTATAAAATCAGCATGGATGTAACCCTCCCTAAGTGTCTGTTGGGAGAGGTGAAGGATGTGGCCTGGATATGGCATTCAAGATTGGGTCACCTGAACTTTGACTCAATTAAGAACATGTCCAAGTTCAATATGGCAAGAGGTTTGCCTAGAATTGACCACAAGTCCCAACTATGTGAAAGCTGTCTAGTAGGGAAACAAAGAAGGCACCCCTATCCTACAACAAGTGCATACAGGGCAAACAAGCCATTGGAATTGGTTCATGCAGATTTGTGTGGTCCTTTGGATCCACCTACCCCTGCTGGGAATAGATATTTCATGTTGTTAGTAGATGACTACTCTAGATACATGTGGGTGTATTTCTTGAAGTCAAAGGATGAGGCCCCTAAAGCTTTTCAGAAGTTCATGTCTCAGACTCAGGTGGAGACAAACTTCAAGCTGAAAGCACTAAGAACAGATAGGGGGGGGGGAGTTCACATCCAAAAGGTTTGAGCAATTGTGCAGCGGATGGGATCAATTAAAGGTATCTAACTGCACCATACTCTCCTCAACAGAATGGGGTTATGGAGAGAAGAAATCAAACTATAATGGGTATGGTTAGGTCAATTCTTAAGGCTATGAATGTGCCTTTGTGGTTGTGGCAGAAGCAGTGAGACACTCAGTCTTCCTGCTGAATAGAAGTCCAACCAAGGCCTTAATCAACATGACTCCTTATGAAAGGTTATTTGATAAGAAGCCACAGGTAAAACACTTGAGAGTGTTTGGGTGTATGGCTCATGTGAGGGTCAGTGATCAACTGAGAAATTGGATGATAGAAGCACACCAATGGTGCATCTGCATCTGGGGTTGGAGCCTAGTACAAAGGCTTATAGGATGTACAATCCTGTGACTAGGAGAATAATAGTCAGCAGGGATGTGCATTTTGAAGAAAGTAAACCTTGGAAGTGGGACACAACAAATGTGTATCATTCCAACCAAAGCTATGCTAGCTTTGGTGGAGAAGTGAGTGTTCCGAATCAAAGTGGTGGTTCCACTAGTGAAGCCAGCTTTGAACAGACTCAGTTCAGTCATGACAATGTGCAGTCTTCTTTTGATGAAGGTAGATGGAATGAACCTGATCAGTCTTATGGAATAGAGCAGGGCTCAGGGGGTGATGAAGGGGAACTCACATCAAATGATGATCATGTACCTAGATCAACATATGATGATACCCCACCTAAAGGTTTTACTACTTTGGATGATGTGTTAGCAGAACAGATATCTTGGAGAAAGTACCTTTTAAACCTCCAAACTTTGATGAATCAGAGTTGATGTTACTCATGGAAGAGCCTGTGAGATTTGAACAAGCCAAAGGAAATCCAGAGTGGATGAAAGCCATGAAGAGTGAAATTGAAAGCATTGAGAAAAAATGGCACCTGGAAATTGGTTGACTGTCCTAAAGGTGTGAAACCTATTGGTCTGAAGTGGTTATTCAAGCTCAAAAGGGATGCTGAGGGAAAGGTGACTAGACATAAGGCTAGGCTGGTAGTAAAGGGGTATGTACAACAGTATGGTGTTGATTATGAAGAAGTTTTTGCCCCGGTGGCCAGGTTGGAAACTGTCAGGCTGATATTGGCTATGTCAGCAGTGAATAGGTGGAAAGTACATCATCTTGATGTAAAGACAGCATTCCTCAATGGAGAGTTGAAAGAAGAGGTGTATGTGATTCAGCCTGAGGGGTTCATACAACCAGGAAGTGAAAGAAAAGTCTACAAACTCTTAAAAGCCCTGTATGGATTGAAACAGGCACCTAGGGCTTGGAATGAAAAACTGCATAATACATTGATCAAATTTGATTTTAAAAGGTGCTCAAGAGAGCATGCAGTGTATAAGAAGAACACAGAATGGGGTACTTTGATAATTGGTGTCTATGTGGATGATATCATAGCTACAGGATCTAATGATGATGTGATCAAAGAGTTTAAGTCTATGATGATGTCTTGTTTTGAGATGACTGATTTGGGATTACTCAACTATTATCTGGGGATAGAAGTTAAGCAAACAGCTGAAGGGATTTTCTTAACTCAATCTGGGTATGCTAAGAAGATCCTTGAAGATCAAAAGATGTGGGAGTGTAACTCCACAAAGATCCCTATGGATCCAGGATTGAAGTTGGGTAAAGATGAAGATGCTGAGTCTGTGAATGTGACTCAGTATAGGAGAATTATAGGTTGTTTGAGGTATATCACTCAGACCAGACCTGATTTGTGCTATTCAGTAGGGATTGCTAGTAGGTTTATGGCAGATCCTAAGGCATCACATTGGCAAGTTATCAAGACTATTCTTAGATATTTGAAGGGGACTGTGGAAGATGGAATATGGTATGAGTATGGGGCTGCTGAAGAGCTGATTGGATACAGTGATAGTTCACAT
Organism: Flaveria ramosissima; assembly: GCA_025215565.1. NCBI lineage: Eukaryota > Viridiplantae > Streptophyta > Magnoliopsida > Asterales > Asteraceae > Flaveria > Flaveria ramosissima. Next base: position 95,450 of record JACVEC010000113.1, on the reverse strand, counting down.
GCTCCAACTAAATCTGATGGAAGGAGCACTACTGGGATGGTGTTCTATTTTGGTGGTGGTCCAGTGAGTTGGGTAAGTCAAAAGCAAGCCACAGTGGCTCTGTCTTCCTGTGAAGCAGAGTTCATGGCAGCTACAGCCACAGCTCAACAGGCTGTGTGGCTTAAAGGTTTGATAGAGGAGTTGACAGATCAAGAGATGGGTCCTATTTTGTTGTATGTAGACAACAAATCAGCTATTCAGTTGATGAAGAATCCTGTATTCCATGGCAGGTCTAAACACATAGATGTGAGGTACCACTATATTAGGGGATGTGTTGAAAAGAATCTAGTGGTGGTAAAGCATATAAGTGGAGAAGAACAAAAGGCAGATGTGTTGACCAAAGCTTTGTCAAGGATCAAGTTTGCAGAAATGAAGTTGAAGTTAGGAGTTGGAACAATGCAAGAATTAAGGGGGTGAATGTTAGTTAATTCATTGTATTGTTTAGTATTTTGTATTTTGTGATTAGAATGTATTAGTTCATAGTGTAGGGACTAGAAGTGTAACATGTGAGTTAGTTAGTTAGAACTTCTAACTACTATAAGTATTTGTTGTATATTGTAATTGGGTTTTAACACCTTAATAAAATTGATGATCTTCATGTTCTAAAGCTAATAGTTAGGTGGTTGTCCCTCATTTCTTGATAAAAAATTTCATTCATTATCACCTGTCCAGAGTATGGGGATCCCTCCTCATTAGCCTTCCTACCTGGTGGAACAAGTGGGAGAACCTGCATAAACACAAATAAACAGTTTAGAATTGCATACACCTGAACAGAGTCAATGAGAGTGGAGCACTAAGGACATTATCTTGCAGTGACATAGTAGTTTAAGAACACAATTGCAACTGGAACATAGATGAAACAACAAGAAGAAACAGTATAGAGCAAACACACTTTCAGATGTATAATTAAGAAAAGATTGATGGGGTTTCAAAACTGAACCTTCCCTGTAGATCATTGTAAAAGATTCATCACCTTCAAAGGAAATGAGACAAATTTACTGCAGATAAAAACTTCTACAGAACTCTTCTGCCTAACATTCTAGGATCAATATCACGATTCACAAGAATTGAACTAGTTTCCTCATGCAATAGCTTAGTACTTTTGGTAATGGTCTATTCTGCTTTTAAAAGAATCTACTTTTGTTTGCACTCCTTCCGACCACAAATTCAGCAAAAATCAATGCTAGAAACTCATCTTCATTTACGCAGGAAAAGTGGATAGTGTACCATACAGCCTAAAAAACACACACACACACCACAAGCTATATCACGATGGCAAACCTTATACGCTAAATTTCAACACCTACATTCTTGCATCTCCGATTCTAGTGTTCTAAACTGAAATTAGATAATAACATCTTCCAGAAACAATCAAAATCAATGTCAATTACTAGTCACAAAACCGACAATAGAACAACCATACGCATTGCAGAAACACAAAAGCCATTTCAACAAAACACGAAGAACCTGCCACACGGAGCAACCAGCTTCATGAAGCCAATCTATGAATCTGAAAGCCTGATCACCGAGGTCTCCAATGCCGTAGGGTCCAGGAAACGACGTCGGATGAAGAAGCACTCCGGCTCTTCTCCTATCACGAGGATCAGCTTTCGGAAGCCAGTCGGCGTAGTCCACCGGCAAGTCCTCACCGACTGCGTATGCGTCAACCGACATCGTCGCAGCGACGGAGTGATTACGAATGCGCCTGATTTTCACTGGTTTACGCAGAGCATGAATTGAAGAAGAGAGAAGAATGGATGTTAGGGAAATTGTTGAGTTTTGGATGAATGTGAAGCAGAGGAAGTGATGCGAGAGAGTGAAGCGCCATTGTTGTGCAGGTTTTGAGGGGAAATTGATGTTATTTGGGGAAGATTGGGTTGCTTTGAGGAGGTTGATTTACCATGGGAGAGTGGGTTCAGGCGTAGAGGGAGTGAGAGCATGTGGAGTTCACGTGAAATTGAATGAACGGCAACACCACTACTTGTGAAGGGCCCTTAACTGCCGGAATTAAGTGTATAGATCGGGTTGGTTGTTTTGGTGGTGGTTTAAAACTTTCTTTTTTTTTTATAAATAAATTTTACATTTAGCGGTTATAGTTTAGTTAAAACTAGTATTATGTCCCAACGTGTTGTGGTGGTGACGTAAAACCGTGCTAAACAACACTAATGTCATACTGTCGCCAGCTATTACCAACACTGAAAAAGCCACAAAACAAAAGAAATAATAATGAAAAGAAAACGTAGACGTAAAGACGTTGAACCATGGACGCCCGTTGCGGCATGTTAACATGCAAAAATTAGAATAAAATGTAAAACACGAAACTATCGATAAACATAAAAAATAGGTAAAAACATTGAACCACATACTTATATTGAAGAATGTTAACTCGAAAATTTTAAATTGAAACGTAAAACGAAAATTTGTAATAGGTCAAAAGTATATGGGAACAAAATTTAAAGTAAAAAAATTAGCGTTAAATATAAAAGATAAAACTATTTAGTGCTAAAATTTAAAAGAAAATGCAAAGGTACAACCTATAAAGCATAAAATACAACTAATGATACATAACCAAGTTAAAAGTTAGTATTATATATAATAATATTTTACATTCAATTTTTGAAAATCTTAATTTTACTTCTGTAATTTGCAATTAATTTCAATCAACTCTAACTTATTAACACTGTTAATTAATTTTGTTAGTTACAAAGATACTTGATCTTTTTACATACAATGATTAATAATGTAATTTCTCAAAATAAGAACAATTTTCATAAATTGTTTAGATGAAACAATGTTGAATTGCACCACCCCGTGCTCCACCATCCTCACCACCATTATAGTCATTCCTTTATATGACTTCACCACACACCACCATCACGCCATGGACCTCCATTTCCACCAACACAGCCACCCACCACCGTCAACACATCACACCATAAAGAAGGGTTTTGGGGTTCTAGTCGCCAAAAACACTAATTTGTCTGCAACGAGTGGTTACTTGGATCTGCTGCAATTAAAGAAGGGTTTTTAGGGAGTTCCTGGCGGCCAAAACCCTAGATCTATCTGCAATAAGTTACGACTCAGATCTACTACAATTGAAGAGGGGTTTTTGGGGAGTTCTTGGTCGCCGGTAGAAGAGGTAGCGACGGTGGTTTTCGTATTGGCCGAACATGGTCTTGGGGGCGGTGGCATTGGGTATAAATTTTTGATTTTGTGATTTTGGGTTTTTAGGATTCGATTTTAGTGGGAAAGGGGTGTGAAGGTGGGGTTGGATTTTGGTTAGGTTCTGGCAATTTTGGTTCATGTTCTAGGGCTGAGAAGGTCTGGGGTGGCAGTGGTGTTGTGGCGGTGGTGTTTGGCGGTGGTGTTGTTGTGGTGGTAGTGGTGTTGGTGGTGCTTGTGTTGTGGTGGTGGGCCTGGTGGGCAGTGGCATTGTTGAAAGTGGGAAAGGTTGTGGTCAGAGGGGAAGATTATGGCCGGAAGGGAAGGTTGTGGTGGAGATGGTTAGGTGGATAAGGACATAAGGTGGTGGTTAAAGAAAGAATGAACTGGGTATAAGTAATACTGAACTAGTACTTCTAAAATAATAAAGAAGTACATTTAAATTATACTAATTACCAAAGTGTATATGCTATATGGTGTTGTACAACATGCTTCATGTGTTTTATGCATATTGTTGTTGTACATTTCTTCAAAGTGTGCTTCTTTTCTCCACTCCACAAGCATCTAGAAATCTCTACAGCTTCATCACTTCAATTCAGCAAACAACTCTTCTCTGGCTTCCATCGTTTGGTAGTTCATCGTCCTTAATTCGAAGGTCAATTGCTGATCGGCAAACCCAGATGTGTGTTGCCTCATCTCCTTAAATCAGGTTAGGGTTTGTATTACTTTTCTTTTGCTTGATTTGGTGGAGAGTAGAGTTTGGGAGTGAATGGGAGATTAGGGTTTTGGATCTCTGTAGTTCAGAGCAATCGTAGACCTAGAACACTACTACCATATGTGTACCCCTCTGTCACCAAGACCACCTTTGCCGGCAAAACTTCCCAATGATGCCACCGGAAACGTCGGCCGTAGATTTGGCCATCCCAATTCCCCTGAACACAAACCTCCCCTATCTCTGTCACTACAGTAATTTCGGTTGGAATCATCATCGTTTGGGGGTTTCTAAAATTGGGTTCATCGTCATCATCATCTGTCCCTGGTTGGGTTCCACCCTTCGACATCAAGGTAGCACCAATATAAGAAAACATATATTAGAAATTAGTATTAGAAGTAAACCTCAATATTGAAGTTAGATGTAAATCTATGTACAAAAGGTGATGTTTTGTATCAGATTGAAATGCAAGCAAATATCCACTTTTATGTTATGTATTTTTTATGATTTGATTATGTTAAAACACAAGAACACGAAACTCTGAAACGTCTTCCGGTCATGATTTGTGTCGCCGATGTTTAAAGGAGTCCAGGTGAAGGAGGAAATGGGTTGCTGTGAAGCTGCCCTCCACCGCTCGCACGCTCTCTCTCTCTTCTTTAAACGCGGAGAGTGATGTGACCCCTCAAGGCGCTTTGATTCTTCAACACATCGCAAAACGCTATTCATTTCATCATAATCTTCGAATTTTATACTCCACAATCACGTCGATGTTATCTCTCGAATAATCAAAAAATGTGTTGGAGAAACCCGTTTAAAGAAGCCACAAAGTTCAAGCCATTGTTCTTGATGGTGTAGGGCACGTTGTTGATCGGAATCGTGTTATATGTTATTTATGTTTTCTTCGCCGTATATTCGCCTGATTCCGCCCTCTCTTGCCGTCTACCTCAACGTATTACTTTGTTCCTTTTACTCTGCATGTTGTTATTCCTTTTTTAAATTTAATGTTCTTTTCTTGAAAGCATAATGGAGTTGGATGAATGATTTAAAGTACCCACAGGGTCTTTGATCATTGTTGTATTGGACTTTGATATAACTCTACGTGGCTATTTCTGTAAATGCACATTGCCCGACTACATTTCTTTAACGTGCATGATTATTACCGCCTTCACATGTATCAACTCTTTCGTTGGTTCTTTTTATAAGATTTGCTATAAATTGAGATTCCAAGACATAATCGTTCTCATAATAACGTGGATAGATAAGTTACACCCTTTTCCCGTGCTAAAGTTGTAGTAAAATAGGTAATGGACAAGCATCTTATTCTGAGATAGATGTTTCGTGTTGAGTTTGTGGGTTTTTTCCAATAATAGGTTTCCTCCTGAGGGAGTTGGTGTTCGGTACTGATTACGAAACAAATATATGAATCTGATTAATATAATACTATCTTATCACCACATTTGCCATTCAAAAATAATAATAAATAAAATAACGAAACAAAAGAAGGTAATTAGTTTCACTTAAATATGGCTTGTAGTTTATTGGAACTACAAATAAATATTGATTATTTCAATATTAGAAAATATTATTACTGGAACTCATGACTTTATTGAAACTTACATAATAAATAAAGTAATATTAGAAAATATTGATTCTTTTACCTTTAAAGATTTATTGGCACACTTTGATTTTGATTTAATTAAATCAAAACAATAGTTTAGTTCTTTTATATTTTAGTTTCGTTTTTTTAAACTCATACAATTTGATATTTACATACACATATAAATATTTGTATATGAATATGAATGTGTATGAGTATGAATTATATTAATTACTAATTTAATTTCTAGCTGGATGGTAAAACTTTTCATCTTATTATTCATGCCTAGCGTTTTAGTTTGATGCTGATTTTTAAAGTTCAATTGATTGTAAGAGTTATTTGGATTTTTCTAATAAGTGACATTCAAAAATGTTTGCTTTAGTTCAATAAGTAGATGAATCTTTCATATCAATATGCGTGATTAACATGCGTTTATTTGTTTGGAAAATTCCCATTGAGTTTACAGTTTAAAATTTAATTATTAAAAGTCAAAACTCTTTGTGAATAGTCGTAAGCCTCTGACCTTTCATTATTCAAAACACGTTGAAGCATTCTCTTAATCACATAAAAAAATTTCACTTTGGTTTGGTTCACTTAAATACTTAAGTTGTGTGTTACCCAAGTTTTTTTAAATATTCCTTGAATTGTGGTATGTTGAAAGATGATTCAAGGATTACCTATAATAACGTGTTGCCATATACAAGCCTTAAAATATATGGCCAACACATGGTTCGGTTAACTTGATTTAAGTTTTCACACGACTTATGTAGTTGTTAATTTTCAGGTTTGAAGTCAAAAGGTTGGCAAGGAATCGCTTCTTATTTCTAGCTTTGTATAGGTAATGTTACTAAATTTCAGTTTTGGTTTGATTTATTAAATGATAAATATGTGTAAGGTTCTTACCTTTCTAATATTTTCTTTTGTAAAAATAATCATCTATGGTGTTATGTGCTTTTGCCTTAACTTTGGTTGAACATTATGTTTTTTATATGTATAACAGGTTAAAATACCTTTATTTTTAGGCTCTACTTAACCTATAGTTTACATATGTGAATTAGTGTCCATACTATTATCTTTTCAGTAGTTTTTTTTTTTGTTTCATCTAACTTTAAGATGTCGAGTCAAAAGAGGAGACGCTCTTCAACAGACATCCTTTCCGATTTGCCTTCAACTTCAAGTCAACCTACTGCTGCATCCTTCTATGTAGACAACGGTGACTGTGAAAACGTGTGTGATTTTTGTGGTGCTCTATTTTGGTTGGATGAACGTCTTGCCTCTGGTTCATCCAATGGAAGGCCTAGGTATAATCAATGTTGTAGAGGAGGACGCGTGGCGTTACCATATCCTAGAAAACCTTATACGAGTATTGTGCATCTTTACCAGCAAGAAGATTTCATGTTGAACATTCAGGCATATAATTCTATGTTCTCAATGACCTCATTTGGGGCTAAGGTTAATGATACTGTTAACCAAGGCTCTGGTCCGTATGTCTTCAAGATTGCCGGTGTTCACCACTGGATTGGTACTTTATGTCCACCACCCGATGAAAGGCCTCGATTCTTGCAGATGTATATATATGATACTGAGAATGAAATCTCCAATAGGCTTCACTCTTTTAGTGTCGAAAAAAATTCCTCTCTAAAAGCTGATACAATAAGCCTTATTCTCTACATTTTGGAAAGATGTAATGAATTAGTCAAGCTTTTCCGAACGGCTAGAGATCTGTGTTTGTCAACTGATACGCCATCCTTTAGCATATGTCTTATGGCTCCCAACCTGCCTTATGCTATGACAGACCATCTGGTGGGTGTATCGGTGCCATTGTTACGAACGATAATCCACTGTGTAGCCAGTTCGACATCATTATTCGACAAAGAGACGGTGGATCACAACGTATAACTAAACTCCACCCACTTTATATGTCATTGCAGTACCCGTTACTTTTCCCTTATGGCAATAGAGGATGGTCGTCTGATTTGCTACTTCGTAGTAAAGATGGATCACGTGAAAAGATGACTATTAACAAGTATTATAGCTATTTGTTACATGATCGTTTTAATATATACACATTGCTTTTAAGAGGAGGTCGGCTATTCCAACAGTTCATCGTCGATGCATATGTATGTATTGAGGAGGATCGCCTTGACTACATAAGGCAACATCAAAATGACTTCCGTACCGAGTTCCTTCAAGGCATACATGATGCGCAATTCAACGTGGCAATACCGAAGGCCGTGCGATTGGCAAGCGTACATACCTACCATCATCGTTTATCAGAGGTCCACGATATATGTACAAACATTATCAGGATGCTTTAGCCATTTGTAGAGTGCATGGCAATCCTCAGTATTTTATTACGTTCACATGTAATGTTAAATGGCCAGAGATTCAAAGGTATATGTCCCAATACCCCTTACTAAAAGCCCAAGACCGACCGGACATTATTGCTCGGGTATTTCAGATGAAGGTTAAATCAATGATAAGCTTCCTGAAAAATTCACGACCATTCGGTGAGGTGGCTGCAGGTATGCCTTTATTTCTTCCTGCGAAACATTAATTATTAGGTAACTTGCCGATAGTGTTTGAACTACTTTGTTGCAGATCTTTACACCATTGAGTTTCAAAAAAGGGGCTTGCCTCATTGTCATTAGCTATTATGGGTTACTCCACCACACAAAGTTAAAGATGCATGTGAAATTGATAATTTTATATCTGCGAAAATACCAAATCCTACTACCGACCCTCATTTATATAGGATGTGTCACGGATCTTATGATACACGGACCGTGTGGAGTTGTGAAGCCAAATTCACCATGTATGGTTTCTGGTACCTGCTCTAAGAATTTCCCAAAGGAATATCACAGTCAAACATCATTTGATAATAAAGGATATGTTCATTATAAAAGACGACCATATGGTTTTAGTGTCAATAAGGGAGGTGTTGGAGTAGACAGCAAGTTTGTAGTCCCATACAATCCTGTTCTCTGTCGTAGATTCATGGCTCACATCAATGTGGAGTACTGTGGGTGGAGCATGCTTATAAAGTATTTATTTAAGTACATATCTAAAGGCGATGATCGTATACACTATAAAAATTACGACCTCACAAGCCACCATCGATGCTAACCCAAGTAAAGACTCATGTTACCATAATGAAGTACAAAACTTCCTTGATGGCAGATTCATATGTCTTCACGAGGCAGCATGGAGAATTTTTAATTTCTACATACATGATAGAAATCCACCTGAACAAGTACTTGCTGTACACCTAGAAAACATGCAGAATATTACGTTTAGAGACAATGATCAACTACAGACTGTGAAAGCAAACATGTACAATAAGCGCACTACCTTAACCGAATGGTTACGTAATAACTATCAAGATCATAGTGGCCGCCATTTACGCTATGTTGACTATCTAAAGGAATATAGATGGCATGCAATATCAAAGTGTTGGATACGACGATCATCAATGAAGACTCCAGCTATTGGGAGGTTAATATATGTGCATCCAAGCTGTGGGGAAACTTTCTACTTGTGTATGCTATTAGGTTATCAAAAAGGTTGTCAGTCATATGCTTGCATACGAACAGTGAATGGACAACTTTGCCAAACCTTTAGCATCGCATGTGAAAGATTAGGACTAATAGGAGACGACAAAGAGTGGTCATGTACATTTGATGAGGCATCAAATTGGCCACTGCTTCCGAGTTGCGATCTTTGTTCATCCAAATGCTTTTATATTGTGAAGTTTCAAATCCTATACATCTATGGACTCAAACCTGGCATAAGATGGCAGATGATGGACAACGACTTTATGGGATAACAAATGATGATGACAAAAAACAATATGTTCTATACGAATTAGAATTGTTGCTTCGTTCAAGTCCCTCTCCATCATCCTTATCAGAGTTTGGCCTTCCAATGCCTAATTCAAGTATGCTACAACGTTTAAAAAACTAATTACTCATGGAAGAAAAGAATTACGACAGACAAATTTTGGCATCTGAGCATGAATCCTCTCGAGCTCAACTAAATGCTCGGCAAAGGCTAATTTATGAACATGTCATTTCTGCTACAACAAGAAATCAACAGATCCTCTCATTCGTCTATGGCCATGGCGGAACTGGTAAGACATTCTTATGGACAACAATCCTAGCTGCATTACATTCTGTCGGAAAGGTTGTGCTGGCTGTTGCAGCAGCATCTGGTATTGCATATTTACTACTGCCATCAGGTCGAACAACACATTCAAGATTCAAAATACCATTGGATCTTACAGATGAATCAATTTGTCATATAAAAAAGGATCTTCTAGGTCAGTTGTTGAATGAAACACACTTATAATCTGGGATGAGGCCCCCATGAATGATCGAAGATGCTATGAATCATTAGACAAGGCACTAAAAGACCTTACAAATAACTCGAATCAACCTTTTGGGGGAAAATCATTGTTACTTGGTGGAGACTTCAGACAAACACTACCTGTAATACCTAGATCCTCAAAAGCAACTCTTTTAGCTTCCATATTGCCTAGATCTTATTTGTGGAGACACTTCAAAGTTTACAAACTAACAGAGAATATGCGCTTGCAAAGGCCAAACCTCACTATATAAAGACAAAATTAGATCTCTACATTCTCATCATGGTTAGTAGCTATAGGAGATGGTGAATTAGGAGTGCCTGACGCTAACGAACCAACAAACACCAAAAAACTACAAATACCAGCAGAACACCTAATACCCTATAACAAAAACGCACTAACAGAGCTCATTAAGTTTATATATGATAATGACACATTACAAAATCCATCAGCTGAGACATTGTCAACTAAAGCAATAGTATGCCCTAAAAATGAGACAGTTGATGAGATTAACACAAAGATAATTAGCATCACAGGAGGCTCAACAAGAACATACATCAGCATTGACTCAATTGTTCCTAATCCGGGTATAAATGTTGACATCGAATCTCTATATCCAACTGAGTACCTTAACCTTTTCAACTTCACTGGACTTCCATCTCACACTTTAGAACTAAAGGTAGGCGCACCTATCATACTACTCAGAAATCTTAACCCAACGGACGGTCTCTGTAACGGTACAAGAATGATAATTACACAATTGTTACCAAGAATAATGAGGCCGAAATAATGACTGGAAAGTTCATAGGCAAGCGTATTTACTTACCGAAGATAACTATAATTCATAAAGACAAGGAACAACCTTTTGAATTCAAAAGAAAACAATTCCCAATAAGGTTATGCTACGCAATGACCATAAACAAAAGTCAAGGCCAGTCATTGGACAAGATTGGTGTTTACTTGCCACATCCAGTTTTTACCCATGGACAATTATATGTAGCCTTATCAAGAGCAACCACACCGGAATCGCTTAATATTCTTATTGTTCCGGAGATTGGTGATGACACCAATACAACTAAAAATATAGTGTTTACTAACTTTCTCAATGAAATAAATGCTACTTGCTAACAAAGTTATATACTTAATATACTTTACAAAATAAAGTTCAACCATCTACATTCTTTCAAATAATATTCTTCACACACACACACATTATTTGCATATTCTTTCACCAATCATACACATTTGACATACATTCTACATGAACAAACTAACAAGCTAACTACTAACCTTATGTAGTGCATCAAGAACAGACAAATGTCGTGTAGGCAACTTCGTGACATAAGGCAATGGGAGAAAGCACAGGCAATTGAAATACGAGTTCTCAAGAAGTGGATACCAATACACAAAAAGAGTGACATGATAACCAAAAGCAATGAGTTATGCTATCAGTTTGTTGACATCCATGTAAGCAACATATCTCTGTTCATACATTAATTGTGGTTTTTTATGTTCTTATTATGCAATCTGACTCGATCCGAACTAGATCGTAGAAAAAAGTTCTAATATTATGACCCTCAAAATTTCGTGCAAATATATTTATGGTAGCCATTACAGGTCACCCATGTTTTAACACATGACATTTTTTTAGTTAGGAAGACATATTTTAAGGTTATTTCCGCCCACATTTCTTTTATCAAATGGCTATTTTGGATTTTCTCACATAATTAAAACATGGGTGAAGTAGGTTGAGATTAGTATTTTAGTTATATATTTCAATGTTTTTAAACTCAATTATGAATCACCGATAAGTTTTGAATTTCTTTTTTCCGTCCATTTTCTCACTAGGAATAAAGAGAAAAATTTGACTTTGAAGCGGTTTTTAGACCGAATGAGATAATACGCCAAATATACATGTGTAGTCAACCTTAATGAACCAACATAAATGATCATAAACAAACAACTAAATATCCATTTATGTTGATTCCCTTTTATTAAGAGTAAAAATGTTCATGTTCGTTCTTTTATTGAATAAACGAACTTCCACCACATGCAAAGTGCTTTCAAAATCCATACATTCATGTACACATGCCCTCCATTATGATAACATATATGTATGCATTTACTTTAAAAACCAACTCTTTTACTACACTTCTATACCATTTATGTCTATCTACACAAATAATATAAAATTATATTACTTTAATCGGTTGTCTTTGCGGGTATCGGTTAACAACTGGGCAACCTTGCTTGCTCTTTCCGAACTTAGTATCTTGAAGTCAACCGATATTATGTTTACAAATAAAGTTTTGTGCTTATTGATACACACAAATGTTGTGTATATATGTATATGTATATATGTATACATATATCTAAAATTATGTGAACTACAGGGTGATTCCCCTCAAGGCTACAACAGACGCAGATGATGTGGAGTACTTTGACTCAATCATATAACTATATGGATGCTACAAAGTTACTGGCTACATATGTACCCGACCACAACCATACATGGCAACCGTCGACCATGCAGCATCACTCATCATTGGAAGAAAGGCAAAGTTCGTTCCTCTAAAAAACTCAAATATACCAACTGTTCATTTCAACTTTGCAAGCTACGAGTTATTGAAGAAGCGGAATAAGGACAACAGATTGCTTACAGGTAAAAAAATGAATTGGTATTGCCTTTAAAATGATCATACAACACTAGGATAGCAGGATATATAATGATTGGACAACAGAAGTTATTACTACTATATTAAGAATTAGTGATGAATTATAATGAAAAAAACAATAAAGAAATGAACTACGTTCTATCTATTATAATATACAATGCTTATTTTTTATAAAGTTTTTTTTCCATGTCTATTATAAGATTTAAGTTTCAGATACTATACAACAAATATATAAATCATCACATTTACCCACTAACTGCATTACAAATTCATAAATAACTTGATGCTTTGATTGTTGTATTATGAGCTTTTAATATTGTATATATCTTTTGTTTTTTTTCTTTCTTTTATTTTTTAATTTTAAGCTCGATAATTTTACATCTTTTACAATTTAACACCTAAAGTTTTCACTTTTCACCTTCTCCCCTTTTATAACAATATGCAATGCTAAACCAAACAGCTATAAAACAATGTTGTAGATTACATCGGACGTGTTGAGAAGAACTCACTAAGACCAACAAGTAAGGGTAAAACACTAAGAAAGGTGCTTTTGCAAGACGAATGGTAAGAGCACTAAAAACATAATCTTCATCAAACCGTATGATAAATGTCTCACCAAAAAAACATTTTATTGTAGGAAAAACCAAGTAGAAATCACACTATGGCCGGAAATGAGGCACCTTATTGGAGATGAAGTGACACCAGGGGACATCATTGCTATCACCTCTACAACAGTGTCTGAATTCAACAGTATGTACCCAAACACATACCTATATTCAACGCACAACATGCTTGCTTATTGTATATATGCTTTCTTTATCGTTGGTATATGTTAAAATTTTAGTATTTGGTATTAAGATTTTGTTAAAAAAAAACCAAGTATCCTAAGATTAACCATAAAACAAAATCTAAAAATCAAAATATGGACATCTAACCATATCTCTAAACAAAAATGATGCAGCTTGAGTCAACATATCTCACAACTACGATTATCAACCCAGATCTCCCACAAACAGCAGACCATGTAAACAGGTACGACATCTAAAATTGAAATTTAACATACTTATTTTAGACCAAACCTTAATCATCAACACAAAGTTAAAAATTATAACCACCTTATTTGCTAATACTTACAGGCTCAAGGCACTACCTGCTACGCAAATAACAGACACAAGATAACGACAGATGACAATCCACGAACTAAAGCAAAGCAATTTGCTAAATAACCAGGTATGTTAATGCAAGTAAATTGGTCGATCTTTCGAAAAACCAAATAATTCAGAAAAAAAGAAAATATAGACGTTGTGATAGTTCAGTCATTCTTAGACGAAAGTACGCCTAATATAATTTGTTTAAATAGGGTTCCATAAACTTCAAATTCCAAGCAAAGGTCATAGAAATTCAAGCACCCAGGGGCTGGTACTATGTTCTATGCTCAAAATGTACAAAGAAGCTTTATCCAGAAGAAGAAGATGGATCGGTGAAATTTGTCTGTAAAGATGAAGAAGGTGTCATGGCAAACTTTATGTAAGATACACATATTAACATTACTAAAAACTTTATTATCAGATATAAACTTTGCGATACTTTATTTTCGTATACAACACCAACAAAGCATATCTAACCTATAAAAACACAACAGGTATTGCGTAAATGCAGTGATAAGTGACTCAAAAAGTACTACAAACATCACCTTCTACAACGAAGGCATGACCTCTTTGCTTAACATCCCCTGCGAAGACTTGGTCATGAAAGAACGTTGTATAGACTCCAAGAAATTGCCTCATCAAATGACCTCCATAATTGGTGTGCCAAAGTTACTACACCTAACTGTTAGAAACAGCGAACAAATTGTTGTCAACAATGTAATAAAGCCCCAAGCAACATTTGAAGATCAATCAGCCACTCCAGAACCAACTACATTCAACCTGCCTCCAGCAACACCCAACCCAAAGTCGAACACAACAAAGAGGCCACAACACGAATCACCAGGTACAAGCAAACATAATACATACACTATCAACATATATAAGTATCCTCATTATTCACGATTAACGTTATATGAATAATTTTTTTATTTTACTCATAAGTCCTTAATCACATCATTAATCGCAGGTACAAGCCAGGAACCAAAAAGAAGCAAGGAATGGTGAACAGCAGCATCAAACACTTTTTGTACTCATTGAGCGTTAAGAAAGTAGCCACAAGTAGCCTAACCTCACTTTTGTAGAAGCTGTACAACTAAAACTACTTTAATAGCTTATGTGACTGCAAACTTAAGCACTTTTGTACTCATGATGCGTGAAGTAAGCAGCCACAACAAGCGTAACAACATTGCTTTTGTATAGGTTGTAAAAATAGAAATGTAGCAAGTATTGTACAAGTAAAACAGGTTTAGCAACTTATGTTGTATAACCAAAATACTTTAAAAGCTTATGTGCATGCAACTTGCAAAGCTATCATGTTATCAAACTTATCAAATGTTAAACATCTCTAGAACACAGTACCCCGCCGCAACGCGCGGGGTACCATTCTAGTTATTAGCCTAATTAGTAAAATTATCAAAACATCCTTGTAACTAACGGAATTAATAGTTTGAGATAAATTGCAAACCATGTGTAGACAATTAAAATTTTTAAACCTTTAGCTCATCGTGTGACTAGTATGGTATGGCTACATCTTCTCACCTCAAATCCAAGAAAAATAGGTGTGTGTCAAATATAGATTATTATGATTGTTAATAAATACTAGTCTCATTAATCATGACTTACTCGGATTCAATTTCTTCAATAGCCTTGCACAAATGTAAGTTAAATATATGGTAAATAATAACAAACATCTTGGATGCCTTCGATAATTATGATAAGTTACCAAACCATAAAAAGGAAAAATGAAATTTACTTTTTATATTATTTTATCAAAATTTCAATATCTAATTATTAAAGATACTGATAGTTTATAAATATAAGCAATGGATGAACTATGCGCTGCGATGGGATGTTACTTTTTAAGACTTGGTTTCACTCACTTGTACACTAGCATGCAATCCCCCCTCGTTTTCCATAAAAACTACATTGGTAACTTGATTAAAAAAAAATACATGTCGAACCATTAATATAAATAAGGTCATTGCAATTACGACTTCATAATTTTATAAAGTTATATTTTAAAAGTTTCAAGACTAAAACATATAAATTTTAAAAAAAATTGATACCTTAAAACCACTTTGATTGTTTGTATGTTTGTGCTTTAATTCGTTTTGCATGAAATTAAACTGAAGTGCATATAAGCATGAAATGTAACACCCGGATATTTCTTTGAAGCCGACGAAAGAAGAAAAAGAAATAAAGTCCAAAGTCGAGGGACCAAACTTGCCAAAACGGGAGAAGGTTGGATAAGTGGGGATATAAGAGGGGGAAGGCAGCCCACACCTCCCCCACACTCACCATTTTCAGCTATAGAGAGAAGAAATGGAGAAAAAACAAGGGGAAAAAGCTTGGTTTTCGTGGATTCGGGCGTGAAAGTTGAAGTTTAGCTGGTTGGATCGAAGCTCTATTCGTCGAGGTTGTTTGTCTGAGTTCTAGGACCCCTCTTTTACACACTTTTGAACGATTTTGGGGCTGGAACACATCTGAACCCGTTTTTTAAAAGTTGGATGTTGAACCCGTATGTATGCGTATGTGTATGTGTTTGATGTGGGTGGGGTTCGATTTCGGGCTTGTGTGTGCTTGAATGATGTTGTGGTAGGAGTTTCTAAGGCTTATAATGGTTGATTTGAGCTTAGAACGAGTTTGGGTGAGCTTGGAGGCCGAAAATGGCAGTTTGCGTTCGGGATGAACTGCATTCTGCATCAGCTAGGGCTAGGCAACCAAGTGGCATGCGATTGGAGGCCATACGGCCGATTGGCATGCGACTGAGGTCCATGCGCACGATTGCCATGCGACTGAGGTCCATACGCATGAAAGTCATGCGACTGAAGTTCATGTGCCTGTAAGGCATGCGATTGAAGGTTATGCGACTAAGGTTCATTCGCACGAAGGGTATGCGACCGAAGCCCATGCGCCTGAAGTCATACGACTGAAGGCCATACGCATGAAAGCTATGCGACTGAGAGTCCATACGCATAGGTGTCCATTCACCTATAGGTCCATTCGCATAGGGTCCATTCGCCTGATGTCCATTCGCCTAAGTGATCAGTCGCCGGGGAGGCCATGCGACTGAAGGGTGTCCATACGCCCAAGTAGGGCTCATACGCCCGAAAGAACGATGGTTTATTTTTTGACTTTCGGGGGAAAGTGAAGATGTAAGTTTTGACGTGGAGGGTTCCCGGTAGTTCATGTAAGTTGACTTTCGAGACCATAGAGGTTATGTTGGGCATGATGATGATGATGTATGATGTTGTATGATTGATGCTTATGCATGATGGTATGTATGGTGTATGTTATGTATGTATTATGATGCCTTGTATGATGATGTTGACTGTGTATGTTGATGTTCCTTGTTATTATGTATGATTATTTTCCCTTGGCTTTACGTGGAATGTTAATAAATGAAATGAAAGTATTATGAAACGTAAAGTGGAAGATAATGAAAGAGGAACATGATGAATGAATGCATGCATTAATGAACGATGAAATGTAACAAAAGTCTTGCAAGCCTTGGATGTCGGGACACACCCCATTGTAGGGTGTTAGCCCAACGGTGTGTAGGTTAGCTACCCTAGAAGGATGCACGTCGGGGTCCTTCTTTGTGATTGACCATTTGTATAGAACCATTGTTGCTTGCCTTCGGTACTCTGGCCATGGGTGCTGTGCACCATGATGGAAGGTCTATGATAGGCTTCGGCCCAGTATCAGCTGACGGAAGGGCATAGCACATGACATGACAATGGTATACCTGAAATTTTTACCTTCGGTACTGTGGCCATGGGTGTTGTGCACCGTGATGGAAGGTCTATGATAGGCTTCGGCTCAGTACTAACGGACGGAAGGGTAAAAGTTCATGGTTTTGTCGGAAAGAAAAGATGTAATGATGAACGAATGAATGAAAGTTAATGGATGAAAGATGAAGATATAATGATATTATCTATGTGTACGTATGATGTATGATCACATGCAAAAGTGAAGAACGGTTTTAATGAAAGAAAAGTATGTTTTTTATAAAACTAGAACTCACTCAGCAACGCTGACTTTTATGTGTTTCCGGTTGGCAGGTAATGTTGCTGGGGATGGCATGAGGCGGCTACTCTCAGCTTTTTTGGATGACATTCTTTTGTTTAAATGTTTTTGCATTGTAATACGAACGGACGATGTTTTGAAATGAACGATTGTATTAACTTGCAAAAGCATAGATAATGAAATGAGATGTTTATTTTGATGATTCCGCTGCGTTGTTTATGAAAGTTAAATGTATTTATAAGTTTTATGATCGATGATTAGCCAACTGTAAGCGTCCCGGGAACGGGGCCTTACAAGTTAGTATCAGAGCCACAGTTTAAGTGAAACGGGTAAATTTCCAAATAAACCTTAACTTAAACTGAAAATGGAACGGAAAGGGAATGGGATGCCAATCTGAGTAGCTGCATGCCATCAGGTATTTTCTTAATGATAATCGGTATTATGTGCGCATGTTATGTGGTTTATGTGTTGTATGTAGATTTAGATACTTATGTAGTCAGGATAGGTAATACTCGGGGTATGAAGAGTAAAGTAAGTGGCTAACTGTAATTAGGGACTTACTATACTTGACATAAGCTGAGTTGTTCCCTTGAATGGCCAGTTGGTCTTTGAATCTTATAGTGTGTTTAGGATGGCCGTGGTAGATCTCCGAAGGTTTCGTCAGGTGAAAGTTGTGGTGGACGTGGTGCTGGATCGCGTGTCACGAGAAGTATGACTAGGGCTGCTGATATGGCACCCGAAGAGCCTGAGATCCATCACCCAGAAGGCGATGATGATAGTGCTAACCTGAGGACCGCATTGAAAGAGGTTGTGGTTGAGGGAGTTCAACAAGTTATGCAGACGATTCTGCCGTCTATGGTGACCAAGGTAATTAGGGCGGTGAAGGAGACCACCGTGATTGAAGTAAACAAGGAGGGTAGCAGCGACAAGAATTGGAAAGGAAAGCGGGTTGAACGTGAGAGTTTCACTCCAAATAACAAAGGTGCACGGGTGGATGACCGGTGTGTGGTCACATCCGGTGCGGGGTCGAGAATGTGTGGCAAGTGTGGACAAAAACACCATGCGGAATGTAGATTGGGGACCAATGTCTGTTTCCGTTGTGGAAGGACCGGACATGTGGCGAAGAATTGCGGTGTAAGGAGGTGTTATTCTTGTGGTGAGGAAGGCCACATGATCAGGGATTGCAAGAAGTCGAGGGCTGAAGGTTCAGGAGTGAAGAAGGCTGGAGGAGAAGGGCGAGCGCCAGGGCGTTCACGATGACACATGAGGAGGCTAGGACGGAACCTGACGTTGTGTCTGGTACGTTTCTAGTGAACCAAACTTTAGCTTCTGTGTTATTTGATTCTGGTGCTAGTAAAAGTTTTATTTCTGCTGCTTTCTGTGCTAAACTGCCTGTTAGTAGTAGGAGTGTTGATGCGCCCTTTGATGTAGAAACTGCCATAGGTAGTCTACCAGGATTTCTGAGATGATAGAAGGTTGTGATGTGGAACTAGAAGGTCATAAATTTCCTGTTAGACCATTCGTGATGACCTTAGGTGGTTTCGATGTAGTTTTTGGGATGGATTGGTTATCGGACTATGAGGTGAACAATGTGTGTCGCAAGAAGATGATTCGGTTAACAGCGCCTAACGAGAGTTCGATAACGGTTTATGGTGATCGGGTCACGACGATTCCGAAAGTGATTTCGATGGCGGTGGCGGGAAAGTGTATGAGGCGTGGATGGAGTGCCTACTTGGCCTATGTAAAGGATGTGGATACGCCAACACCACAACTATCCAATGTACCGGTTGTGTGTGACTTCCCAGATGTATTTCCCGAAGACTTAACAAGAGTGCCGCCGAACCGCGAGATCGAGTTTCAGATTGATTTGATACCAGGTGCTCAACCCGTTGCCAAGGCACTGTATCGGCTGGCTCCAACGGAGATGAAGGAGTTGATGGAGCAGTTGAAAGAGCTGCTTGATAAGGGGTTCATTAGACCAAGTATCTCTCCCTGGGGTGCTCCGGTCCTGTTTGTGAAGAAGAAAGACGGTAGTATGAGGATGTGTATTGACTACCATGAGCTGAATAAGTTGACGATAAAGAATCGATACCCCTTACCGAGGATTGATGATTTGTTTGATCAGCTCCAGGGAGCCAGTTGGTTCTCGAGGATAGATCTTCGATCAGGCTACCATCAGTTGAAGGTGAAGGAGCAGGATATTCCTAAAACAACTTGTCGCACGCGTTATGGTCACTACGAGTTCCTCGTTATGTCATTTGGTTTGACCAACGCGCCAGCTTCTTTTATGGACTTGATGAATCATGTGTGTCGGCCGATGTTGGATAAGTCAGTGATCATGTTTATTGATGATATCCTGATCTATTCGAGGAGCGAGAATGAGCATGCCGGTCACATTCGAGAGGTGTTGGAGACGTTGAGAAGAGAGAAGTTGTATGCTAAATTCTCCAAGTACGCATTTTGGTTGCGCGAGGTTCAGTTCTTGGGTCATGTGGTGAATCCTGATGGGATTATGGTGGACCCGACAAAGGTGGAGGCGGTGATGCAATGGAAGTCTCCAAAGACGCCATCTGAGATTCGTAGCTTCTTGGGTTTGCCGGGCTACTACAGAAGATTCATTCAAGACTTCTCTAAGATTGCCTTTCCACTAACTAAGTTGACCCGGAAAGATGTGAAGTTTGTATGGGGTCAAGCTCAAGAGAAGGTGTTTGAGGAATTGAAGGCGAGATTGACTCAAGCTCATGTTCTGTCATTACCCGATGGAAGTGAAGATCTGGTGGTTTATTCTTATGCTTCTTACTCGGGGTTGGGGTGTGTGTTAATCCAGAGAGGAAAGGTTATAGCCTATGCATCCCGACAGTTGAAGGTTCATGAAGTCAATTATCCTACTCATGACTTAGAGCTCGCAGCCGTGGTCTTTGCGTTAAAGATTTGGAGGCACTATCTTTACGGGACGAAGTGTACCATATTCACTGACCACAAGAGCTTGAAGTACTTCTTTGAGCAGAAAGATTTGAACATGAGGCAGAGACGATGGTTGGAGCTTATAAAGGATTATGATTGCGAGATCCATTACCATCCGGGCAAAGCCAATGTGGTGGCGGATGCCCTTAGCCGAAAGGAGAGACCCGAGCCGATTCGGGTAAAAGCTTACCAGTTGATCATGACCTCGGATGTGATGAAACAAGTTAAGGAGTTTCAAGATGAGGCCTTGAAAGAAGATCATCTTAACTCTGAAAGAATGAGAGGTCTGGTCGCGGAGTTGGGTGAAAACACGCTTGGTGTTAGAACCCGATTTGGACGAATGTGGATTCCTTGTTTTGGGGATCTACGGGTGAAGATTATGGATGAAGCTCACAAGACTCGATACTCTATTCATCTCGGTGCCACAAAGATGTATTAAGACATGAAGAAAGATTATTGGTGGCCGGGTATGAAACGCAACATGGTGGAGTATGTGAGTAAATGCCTCACTTGTCTACAAGTGAAGGCCGAGCATCAGAAGCCGTATGGGAAGATGCAAACTTTGGATATACCGGAATGGAATGGGGAGCACATCATCATGGATTTCATTACAAAGCTGTCGCGTACCCCAAAAGGGTATGATGCCATATGGGTGATAGTTGACCGTTTGACGAAGAGTGATCACTTCTTGCCGATCCGCGAGACATATTCATCTGAGAGGTTGGCCGATCTATTCATCAAGGAAATTGTAACTCGTAATGGTGTGCCAGTGTCTATTGTGTCTGATCGTGACACCCGATTTACATCTAAATTTTGGAAGAAATTCCACGACACGATGGGGACGAGGTTACATATCAGCACGGCTTATCACCCCAAGACAGATGTTCAGTCCGAAAGGACCATTCAGACGTTGGAGGATATGCTTCGTGCTTGTGTTATCTTGGAGGAAGTTGGGATGAACACTTACCGTTAGCGGAGTTCTCATATAACAACAGTTATCATGCCAGTATTGGCATGCCCCCTTATGAAATGCTATATGGTAGGAGATGCAGGACACCTGTGTGTTGGGGTGATATTGGTCAGAAGGAATTAGGGAGCGTCTAGATAATCGAGACTACGACTGAGAAGCTTGAAAGGATCAAGGCCTTCATGAAGGCAGCCAAAGATAGACAGAAGTCATATGCTGATAAACGACGCAGAGCGATTGAGTTCCAGGTGGGTGACCGGGTTATGTTGAAGGTCTCACCTTGGAAGGGTATCATCCGGTTCAGAAAGCGGGGCAAGTTGAGCCCGAGATACATAGGGTCTTTTCGAATCATTGCTCGAGTAGGAGAGGTGGCCTATAGATTGGAGTTACCAGATGAGTTAAGTAGAATACACGTGACATTCCACGTATCTCATCTGAGGAAGTGTTTGGCAGACGAGGATATGATTGTTCCACTGGAGGATATCGAGGTAGATGAACGGCTCAATTATGTGGAGCAACCAGTAGCAATCATCGATTGAAAAGAGAAGAGGCTGAGGAATAAAGTGGTTCCTCTTGTGCGTGTACAGTGGAAGCACATGAAAGGATCCGAGTCAACGTGGGAGACTGAAGAAGAAATGAGGCAGCAGTACCCACGTTTGTTCGAGGAATGACAGGTTTCGGGGACGAAACCTAAATAAGGGGGGTGGACTTGTAACACCTGGATTTTTCTTTTAAGCCGGCGAAAGAAGAAAAAGAAATATAAAGTCCAAAGTCGAGGGACCAAACTTGCCAAAACGAGAGAAGGTTGGATGAGTGGGGGTATAAGAGGGGGAAGGCAGCCCACACCCTCCCCCACACTCACCATTTTCAGCTATAGAGAGAAGAAAGGGAGAAAAACAAGGGGAAAAGCTTGGTTTTCGTGGATTCGGGCGTGAAAGTTGAAGTTTAGCGGGTTGGATCGAAGCTCTATTCGTGGGGGTTGTTTGTGTGAGTTCTAGGACCCCTCTTTTACACACTTTTGAACGATTTTGGGGCTGGAACACATCTAAACCCGTTTTTTAAAAGTTGGGTGTTGAACCATATGTATGCGTATGTGTATGGGTTTGATGTGGGTGGGGTTCGATTTCGGGCTTGTGTGTGCTTGAATGATGTTGTGGTAGGAGTTTCTAAGGCTTAGGATGGTTGATTTGAGCTTAGAACGAGTTTGGGTGAGCTTGGAGGCCGAAAATGGCAGTTTGCGTTAGGGATGAACTGCATTCTGCATCAGCTAGAGGTAGGCGACCAAATGGCATGCGATTGGAGGCCATACGGCCGATTGGCATGCGACTGAGGTCCATACGCATGAAAGTCATGCGACTGAAGTTCATGTGCTTGTAAGGCATGCGATTGAAGATTATGCGACTGAGGTTCATTCGCACGAAGGGTATGCGACTGAAGCCCATGCGCCTGAAGTCATGCGACTTAAGGCCATATGCATGAAAGCTATGCGACTGAGAGTCCATACGCATAGGTGTCCATTCGCCCATAGGTCCATTAGCATAGGGTCCATTTGCTTGATGTCCATTCGCCTAAGTGATCAGTCGCCTGGGAGGCTATGCGACTGAAGGGTGTCCATACGCCCAAGTAGGGCTCATACGCCCGAAAGAACAATGGTTTATTTTTTGACTTTTGGGGGAAAGTGAAGATGTAAGTTTTGACGTGGAGGGTTCTCGGTAGTTCATGTAAGTTGACTTTTGAGACCATAGAGGTTATGTTGGGCATGATGATGATGATGTATGATGTTGTATGATTGATGCTTATGCATGATGGTATGTATGGTGTATGTTATGTATGTATTATGATGCCTTGTATGATGATGTTGACTGTGTATGTTGATGTTCCTTGTTATTATGTATGATTATTTTCCCTTGGCTTTACGTGGAATGTTAATAAATGAAATGAAAGTATTATGTAACGTAAAGTGGAAGATAATGAAAGAGGAACATGATGAATGAATGCATGCATTAATGAATGATGAAATGTAACAAAAGTCTTGCAAGCCTTGGATGTCGGGACACGCCCCATTGTAGGGTGTTAGCCCAACGGTGTGTAGGTTAGCTACCCTAGAAGGATGCACGTCGGGGTCCTTCTTTGTGATTGACCATTTGTATAGAACCATTGTTGCTTGCCTTCGGTACTGTGGCCAGGGTGCTATGCACCATTATGGAAGGTCTATGATAGGCTTCGGCCCAGTATCAGCTGACGGAAGGGCATAGCACATGACATGACAATGGTATACCTGAATTTTACCTTCGGTACTGTGGCCATGGGTGTTGTGCACCGTGATGGAAGGTCTATGATAGGCTTCGGCTCAGTACTAACGGACGGAAGGGTAAAAGTTCATGGTTTTCTCGGAAAGAAAAGATGTAATGATGAACGAACGAATGAAAGTTAATGGATGAAAGATGAAGATATAATGATATTATCTATGTGTACGTATGATGTATGATCACATGCAAAAGTGAAGAATGGTTTTAATGAAAGAAAAGTATGTTTTATTATAAAACTAGAACTCACTCAGCAACGCTGACTTTTATGTGTTTCCGGTTGGCAGGTAATGTTGCTCTGGGGATGGCATGAGGCGGCTACTCAGCTTTTTTGGATGACATTCTTTTATTTAAATGTTTTTGCATTGTAATACGAACGGACGATGTTTTGAAATGAACGATTGTATTAACTTGCAAAAGCATAGATAATGAAATGAGATGTTTATTTTGATGATTCCGCTGCGTTGTTTATGAAAGTTAAATGTATTTATAAGTTTTATGATCGATGATTAGCCAACTATAAGCGTCCCGGGAACGGGGCCTTACAAGTTAGTATCAGAGCCACAGTTTAAGTGAAACGGGTAAATTTCCAAATAAACCTTAACTTAAACTGAAAATGGAACGGAAAGGGAATGGGATGCCAATCTGAGTAGCTGCATGCCATCAGGTATTTTCTTAATGATAATCGGTATTATGTGCGCATGTTATGTGGTTTATGTGTTGTATGTAGATTTAGATACTGATGTAGTCAGGATAGGTAATACTCGGGGTATGAAGAGTGAAGTAAGTGGCTAACTGTAATAGGGACTTACTATACTTGACATAAACTGAGTTGTTCCCTTGAATGGCCAGTTGGTCTTTGAATCTTATGGCGTGTTAGAGGATGGCCGGTGGTAGATCTCCGAAGGTTTCGTCAGGTGAAAGTTGTGGTGGACGTGGTGCTGGATCGCGTGTCACGAGAAGTATGACTAGGGCTGCTGATATGGAACCCGAAGAGCCTGAGATCCATCACCCAGAAGGTGATGATGATAGTGCTAACCTGAGGACCACATTGAAAGAGGTTGTGGTTGAGGGAGTTCAACAAGTTATGCAGACGATTCTGCCGTCTATGGTGACCAAGGTAATTAGGGCGGTGAAGGAGACCACCGTGATTGAAGTAAACAAGGAGGGTAGCAGCGACAAGAATTGGAAAGGAAAGCGGGTTGAACGTGAGAGTTTCACTCAATAACAAAGGTGCACGGGTGGATGACCGGTGTGTGTCACATCCGGTGCGGGGTTGAGAATGTGTGGCAAGTGTGGACAAAAACACCATGCGGAATGTAGATTGGGGACCAATGTCTGTTTCCGTTGTGGAAGGACCGGACATGTGGCGAAGAATTGCGGTGTAAGGAGGTGTTATTCTTGTGGTGAGGAAGGCCACATGATCAGGGATTGCAAGAAGTCGAGGGCTGAAGGTTCAGGAGTGAAGAAGGCTGGAGGAGAAGGGCGAGCGCTAGGGCGTTCACGATGACACATGAGGAGGCTAGGACGGACCCTGACGTTGTGTCTGGTACGTTTCTAGTGAACCAAACTTTAGCTTCTGTGTTATTTGATTCTGGTGCTAGTAAAAGTTTTATTTCTGCTGCTTTCTGTGCTAAACTGCCTGTTAGTAGTAGGAGTGTTGATGCGCCCTTTGATGTAGAAACTGCCATAGGTAGTCTACCAGGATTTCTGAGATGATAGAAGGTTGTGATGTGAAACTAGAAGGTCATAAATTTCCTGTTAGACCATTCGTGATGACCTTAGGTGGTTTCGATGTAGTTTTTGGGATGGATTGGTTATCGGACTATGAGGTGAACAATGTGTGTCGCAAGAAGATGATTCGGTTAACAGCGCCTGACGAGAGTTCGATAACGGTTTATGGTGATCGGGTCACGACGATTCCGAAAGTGATTTCGATGGCGGTGGCGGGAAAGTGTATGAGGCGTGGATGGAGTGCCTACTTGGCCTATGTAAAGGATGTGGATACGCCAACACCACAACTATCCAATGTACCGGTTGTGTGTGACTTCCCAGATGTATTTCCCGAAGACTTAACAAGAGTGCCGCCGAACCGCGAGATCGAGTTTCAGATTGATTTGATACCAGGTGCTCAACTCGTTGCCAAGGCACTGTATCGGCTGGCTCCGACGGAGATGAAGGAGTTGATGGAGCAGTTGAAAGAGCTGCTTGATAAGGGGTTCATTAGACCGAGTATCTCTCCCTGGGGTGCTCTGGTCCTGTTTGTGAAGAAGAAAGACGGTAGTATGAGGATGTGTATTGACTACCATGAGCTGAATAAGTTGACGATAAAGAATCGATACCCCTTACCGAGGATTGATGATTTGTTTGATCAGCTCCAGGGCGCCAGTTGGTTCTCGAGGATAGATCTTCGATCGGGCTACCATTAGTTGAAGGTGAAGGAGCAGGATATTCCTAAAACACTTGTCGCACGCGTTATGGTCACTACGAGTTCCTCGTTATGTCATTTGTTTGACCAACGCGCCAGCTTCTTTTATGGACTTGATGAATCATGTGTGTCGGCCGATGTTGGATAAGTCAGTGATCATGTTTATTGATGATATCCTGATCTATTCGAGGAGCGAGAATGAGCATGCCGGTCACATTCGAGAGGTGTTGGAGACGTTGAGAAGAGAGAAGTTGTATGCTAAATTCTCCAAGTACGCATTTTGGTTGCGCGAGGTTCAGTTCTTGGGTCATGTGGTGAATCCTGATGGGATTATGGTGGACCCGACAAAGGTGGAGGCGGTGATGCAATGGAAGTCTCCAAAGACGCCATCTGAGATTCGTAGCTTCTTGGGTTTGCCGGGCTACTACAGAAGATTCATTCAAGACTTCTCTAAGATTGCCTTTCCACTAACTAAGTTGACTCGGAAAGATGTGAAGTTTGTATGGGGTCAAGCTCAAGAGAAGGTGTTTGAGGAATTGAAGGCGAGATTGACTCAAGCTCATGTTCTGTCATTACCCGATGGAAGTGAAGATCTGGTGGTTTATTCTTATGCTTCTTACTCGGGGTTAGGGTGTGTGTTAATCTAGAGAGGAAAGGTTATAGCCTATGCATCCCGACAGTTGAAGGTTCATGAAGTCAATTATCCTACTCATGACTTGGAGCTCGTAGCCGTGGTCTTTGCGTTAAAGATTTGGAGGCACTATCTTTACGGGACGAAGTGTACCATATTCACTGACCACAAGAGCTTGAAGTACTTCTTTGAGCAAAAGATTTGAACATGAGGCAGAGACGATGGTTGGAGCTTATAAAGGATTATGATTGCGAGATCCATTACCATCCGGGCAAAGCCAATGTGGTGGCGGATGCCCTTAGCCGAAAGGAGAGACCCGAGCCGATTCGGGTAAAAGCTTACCAGTTGATCATGACCTCGGATGTGATGAAACAAGTTAAGGAGTTTCAAGATGAGGACTTGAAAGAAGATCATCTTAACTCTGAAAGAATGAGAGGTCTGGTCGCGGAGTTGGGTGAAAACACGCTTGGTGTTAGAACCCGATTTGGACGAATGTGGATTCCTTGTTTTGGGGATCTACGGGTGAAGATTATGGATGAAGCTCACAAGACTCGATACTCTATTCATCTCGGTGCCACAAAGATGTATTAAGACATGAAAAGAAGATTATTGGTGGCCGGGTATGAAACGCAACATGGTGGAGTATGTGAGTAAATGCCTCACTTGTCTACAAGTGAAGGCCGAGCATCAGAAGCCGTATGGGAAGATGCAACCTTTGGATATACCAGAATGGAATGGGGAGCACATCACCATGGATTACATTACAAAGCTGTCGCGTACCCCAAAAGGGTATGATGCCATATGGGTGATAGTTGACCGTTTGACGAAGAGTGATCACTTCTTGCCGATCCGCGAGACATATTCATCTGAGAGGTTGGCGATCTATTCATCAAGGAAATTGTAACTCGTCATGGTGTGCCAGTGTCTATTGTGTCTGATCGTGACACCCGATTTACATCTAAATTTTGGAAGAAATTCCACGACACGATGGGGACGAGGTTACATATCAGCACGGCTTATCACCCCAAGACAGATGTTCAGTCCGAAAGGACCATTCAGACGTTGGAGGATATGCTTCGTGCTTGTGTTATCTTGGAGGAAGTTGGGATGAACACTTACCGTTAGCGGAGTTCTCATATAACAACAGTTATCATGCCAGTATTGGCATGCCCCCTTATGAAATGCTATATGGTAGGAGATGCAGGACACCTGTGTGTTGGGGTGATATTGGTCAGAAGGAATTAGGGTGCGTCGAGATAATCGAGACTACGACTGAGAAGCTTGAAAGGATCAAGGCCTTCATGAAGGCAACCAAAGATAGACAGAAGTCGTATGCTGATAAACGACGCAGAGCGATTGAGTTCCAGGTGGGTGACCGGGTTATGTTGAAGGTCTCACCTTGGAAGGGTATCATCCGGTTCAGAAAGCGGGCAAGTTGAGCCCGAGATACATAGGGTCTTTTCGAATCATTGCTCGAGTAGGAGAGGTGGCCTATAGATTGGAGTTACCAGATGAGTTAAGTAGAATACACGTGACATTCCACGTATCTCATCCGAGGAAGTGTTTGGCAGACGAGGATATGATTGTTCCACTGGAGGATATCGAGGTAGATGAACGGCTCAATTATGTGGAGCAACCAGTGCAATCATCGATCGAAAAGAGAAGAGGCTGAGGAATAAAGTGGTTCCTCTTGTGCGTTTACAGTGGAAGCACAGGAAAGGATCCGAGTCAACGTGGGAGACTGAAGAAGAAATGAGGCAGCATTACCACGTTTGTTCGAGGAATGACAGGTTTCGGGACGAAACCTAAATAAGGGGGGTGGACTTGTAACACCTGGATTTTTCTTTTAAGCCGGCGAAAGAAGAAAAAGAAATAAAGTCCAAAGTCGAGGGACCAAACTTGCCAAAACGAGAGAAGGTTGGATGAGTGGGGGTATAAGAGGGGCAAGGCAGCCCACACCCTCCCCCACACTCACCATTTTCAGCTATAGAGAGAAGAAGGGAGAAAAACAAGGGGAAAACGCTTGGTTTTCGTGGATTCGGGCGTGAAAGTTGAAGTTTAGCGGGTTGGATCGAAGCTCTATTCGTGGGGTTTGTTTGTGTTGAGTTCTAGGACCCCTCTTTTACACACTTTTGAACGATTTTGGGGCTGGAACACATCTAAACCTGTTTTTTAAAAGTTGGGTGTTGAACCCGTATGTATGCGTATGTGTATGGGTTTGATGTGGGTGGGGTTCGATTTCGGGCTTGTGTGTGCTTGAATGATGTTGTGGTAGGAGTTTCTAAGGCTTAGGATGGTTGATTTGAGCTTAGAACGAGTTTGGGTGAGCTTGGAGGCCAAAAATGGCAGTTTGCGTTCGGGATGAACTGCATTCTGCATCAGCTAGAGCTAGGCGACCAAATGGCATGCGATTGGAGGCCATACGGCCGATTGGCATGCGACTGAGGTCCATACGCATGAAAGTCATGCGACTGAAGTTCATGTGCCTGTAAGGAATGCGATTGAAGATTATGCGACTGAGGTTCATTCGCACGAAGTGTATGCGACTGAAGCCCATGCGCCTGAAGTCATGCGACTGAAGGTCATACGCATGAAAGCTATGCGACTGAGAGTCCATACGCATAGGTGTCCATTCGCCCATAGGTCCATTAGCATAGGGTCCATTTGCCTGATGTCCATTCGCCTAAGTGATCAGTCGCCTGGGAGGCTATGCGACTGAAGGTGTCCCTACGCCCAAGTAGGGCTCATACGCCCGAAAGAACAATGGTTTTTTTTTCTGACTTTGGGGGAAAGTGAAGATGTAAGTTTTGACTGGAGGGTTCTCGGTAGTTCATGTAAGTTGACTTTTGAGACCATAGAGGTTATGTTAGGCATGATGATGATTATGTTGATGTTTGTATGATTGATGCTTATGCATGATGGTATGTATGGTGTATGTTATTATGTATTCTGATGCCCTGTATGATGATTGACTGTGTATGTTGATGTTCCTTGTTATTATCTATGATTATTTTCCCTGGCTTTACGTGGAATGTTAATAATGAAATGAAAGTATTATGTAACGTAAAGTGGAAGATAATGAAAGAGAGTGATGAATGAATGCATGCATTAATGAACGATGGAATGTAACAAAAGTTTTTGCAAGCCATGGTGTTGACACGCCCCATTGTAGGGTGTTAGCCCAACGGTGTGTGGGTTAGCTACCCAGAAGGATGCACATCGGGGTCTTTCTTTGTGATTGACCATTTGTATAGAACCATTGTTGCTTGCCTTCGGTCTCTGGCCATGGGTGCTGTGCACCGTGATGGAAGGTCTATGATAGGCTCGCCCAGTACCAGCGTACGGAAGGGCATAGCGCATGACAATGGTATACCTGAATTTTTACCTTTGGTACTATGGCCATGGTGCTGTGCACCGTGATGGAAGGTCTATGATAGACTTCAGCCAGTACCATGGACGGAAAGGTAAAAGTTCTTTTGATTGATCTTCAAATGTTGCTTGGGGCTTTATTACATTGTTGACAACAATTTGTTCGCTGTTTCTAACAGTTAGGTGTAGTAACTTTGGCACACCAATTATGGAGGTCATTTGATGAGGCAATTTCTTGGAGTCTATACAACGTTCTTTCATGACCAAGTCTTCGCAGGGGATGTTAAGCAAAGAGGTCATGCCTTCGTTGTAGAAGGTGATGTTTGTAGTACTTTTTGAGTCACTTATCACTGCATTTACGCAATACCTGTTGTGTTTTTATAGGTTAGATATGCTTTGTTGGTGTTGTATACGAAAATAAAGTATCGCAAAGTTTATATCTGATAATAAAGTTTTAGTAATGTTAATATGTGTATCTTACATAAAGTTTGCCATGACACCTTCTTCATCTTTACAGACAAATTTCACCGATCCATCTTCTTCTTCTGGATAAAGCTTCTTTGTACATTTTGAGCATAGAACATAGTACCAGCCCCTGGGGCTTGAATTTCTATGACCTTTGCTTGGAATTTGAAGTTTATGGAACCCTATTTAACAAATTATATTAGGCGTACTTTCGTCTAAGAATGACTGAACAACTATATTTTTTTTTTTTCTATTTGTTTTTTGAAAGATCGACCAATTACTTATTAACATACTTTTCTGAATTATTTGGTTTTTCGGATCGACCAATTTACTTGCATTAACATACCTGGTTATTTAGCAAATGCTTGCTTTAGTCGTGGATTGTCATCTGTCGTTATCTTGTGTCTGTTATTTGCGTAGCAGGTACTGCCTTGAGCCTGTAAGTATTAGCAAATAAGGTGGTTATAATTTTTAACTTTGTGTTGATGATTAAGGTTTGGTCTAAAATAAGTATGTTAAATTTCAATTTTAGATGTCGTACCTGTTTACATGGTCTGCTGTTTGTGGGAGATCTGGGTTGATAATCGTAGTTGTGAGATATGTTGACTCAAGCTGCATCATTTTTGTTTAGAGATATGGTTAGATGTCCATATTTTGATTTTTAGATTTTGTTTTATGGTTAATCTTAGGATACTTGGTTTTTTTATTTAACAAAATCTTAATACCAAATACTAAAATTTTAACATATACCAACGATAAAGAAAGCATATATACAATAAGCAAGCATGTTGTGCGTTGAATATAGGTATGTGTTTTGGGTACATACTGTTGAATTCAGACACTGTTGTAGAGGTGATAGCAATGATGTCCCCTGGTGTCACTTCATCTCCAATAAGGTGCCTCATTTCCGGCCATAGTGTGATTTCTACTTGGTTTTTCCTACAATAAAATGTTTTATTTGGTGAGACATTTATCATACGGTTTGATGAAGATTATGTTTTTAGTGCTCTTACCATTCGTCTTGCAAAAGCACCTTTCTTAGTGTTTTACCCTTACTTGT
Organism: Flaveria ramosissima; assembly: GCA_025215565.1. Taxonomy (NCBI): domain Eukaryota; kingdom Viridiplantae; phylum Streptophyta; class Magnoliopsida; order Asterales; family Asteraceae; genus Flaveria; species Flaveria ramosissima. The sequence continues at coordinate 63,535 of JACVEC010000113.1, read as the reverse complement.
TGGTCTTAGTGAGTTCTTCTCAACACGTCCGATGTAATCTACAACATTGTTTTATAGCTGTTTGGTTTAGCATTGCATATTGTTATAAAAGGGGAGAAGGTGAAAAGTGAAACTTTAGGTGTTAAATTGTAAAAGATGTAAAATTATCGAGCTTAAAATTAAAAAAATAAAAGAAAGAAAAAAACAAAAGATATATACAATATTAAAAGCTCATAATACAACAATCAAAGCATCAAGTTATTTATGAATTTGTAATGCAGTTAGTGGGTAAATGTGATGATTTATATATTTGTTGTATAGTATCTGAAACTTAAATCTTATAATAGACATGGAAAAAAAACTTTATAAAAAAATAAGCATTGTATATTATAATAGATAGAACGTAGTTCATTTCTTTATTGTTTTTTCATTATAATTCATCACTAATTCTTAATATAGTAGTAATAACTTCTGTTGTCCAATCATTATATATCCTGCTATCCTAGTGTTGTATGATCATTTTAAAGGCAATACCAATTCATTTTTTTACCTGTAAGCAATCTGTTGTCCTTATTCCGCTTCTTCAATAACTCGTAGCTTGCAAAGTTGAAATGAACAGTTGGTATATTTGAGTTTTTTAGAGGAACGAACTTTGCCTTTCTTCCAATGATGAGTGATGCTGCATGGTCGACGGTTGCCATGTATGGTTGTGGTCGGGTACATATGTAGCCAGTAACTTTGTAGCATCCATATAGTTATATGATTGAGTCAAAGTACTCCACATCATCTGCGTCTGTTGTAGCCTTGAGGGGAATCACCCTGTAGTTCACATAATTTTAGATATATGTATACATATATACATATACATATATATACACAACATTTGTGTGTATCAATAAGCACAAAACTTTATTTGTAAACATAATATCGGTTGACTTCAAGATACTAAGTTCGGAAAGAGCAAGGTTTGCCCAGTTTGTTAACCGATACCCGCAAAGACAACCGATTAGTAAATAATAATGTTTATATTATTTGTGTAGATAGACATAAATGGTATAGAAGTGTAGTAAAAGAGTTGGTTTTTAAAGTAAATGCATACATATATGTTATCATAATGGAGGGCATGTGTACATGAATGTATGGATTTTGAAAGCACTTTGCATGTGGTGGAAGTTCGTTTATTCAATAAAAGAACGAACATGAACATTTTTACTCTTAATAAAAGGGAATCAACATAAATGGATATTTAGTTGTTTGTTTATGATCATTTATGTTGGTTCATTAAGGTTGACTACACATGTATATTTGGCGTATTATCTCATTCGGTCTAAAAACCGCTTCAAAGTCAAATTTTTCTCTTTATTCCTAGTGAGAAAATGGACGGAAAAAAGAAATTCAAAACTTATCGGTGATTCATAATTGAGTTTAAAAACATTGAAATATATAACTAAAATACTAATCTCAACCTACTTCACCCATGTTTTAATTATGTGAGAAAATCCAAAATAGCCATTTGATAAAAGAAATGTGGGCGGAAATAACCTTAAAATATGTCTTCCTAACTAAAAAATGTCATGTGTTAAAACATGGGTGACCTGTAATGGCTACCATAAAATATATTGCACGAAATTTTGAGGGTCATAATATTAGAACTTTTTTCTACGATCTAGTTCGGATCGAGTCAGATTGCATAATAAGAACATAAAAAACCACAATTAATGTATGAACAGAGATATGTTGCTTACATGGATGTCAACAAACTGATAGCATAACTCATTGCTTTTGGTTATCATGTCACTCTTTTTGTGTATTGGTATCCACTTCTTGAGAACTCGTATTTCAATTGCGTGTGCTTCTCCCATTGCCTTATGTCACGAAGTTGCCTACACGACATTTGTCTGTTCTTGATGCACTACATAAGGTTAGTAGTTAGCTTGTTAGTTTGTTCATATAGAATGTATGTCAAATGTGTATGATTGGTGAAAGAATATGCAAATAATGTGTGTGTGTGTGAAGAATATTATTTGAAAGAATGTAGATGGTTGAAATTTTATTTTGTAAAGTAATATTAAGTATATAACTTTGTTAGCAAGTAGCATTTATTTCATTGAGAAAGTTAGTAAACACTATATTTTTAGTTGTATTGGTGTCATCACCAATCTCCGGAACAATAAGAATATTAAGCGATTCCGGTGTGGTTGCTCTTGATAAGGCTACATATAATTGTCCATGGGTAAAAACTGGATGTGGCAAGTAAACACCAATCTTGTCCAATGACTGGCCTTGACTTTTGTTTATGGTCATTGCGTAGCATAACCTTATTGGGAATTGTTTTCTTTTGAATTCAAAAGGTTGTTCCTTGTCTTTATGAATTATAGTTATCTTCGGTAAGTAAATACGCTTGCCTATGAACTTTCCAGTCATTATTTCGGCCTCAATTATTCTTGGTAACAATTGTGTAATTATCATTCTTGTACCGTTACAGAGACCGTCCGTTGGGTTAAGATTTCTGAGTAGTATGATAGGTGCGCCTACCTTTAGTTCTAAAGTGTGAGATGGAAGTCCAGTGAAGTTGAAAAGGTTAAGGTACTCAGTTGGATATAGAGATTCGATGTCAACATTTGTACCCGGATTAGGAACAATTGAGTCAATGCTGATGTATGTTCTTGTTGAGCCTCCTGTGATGCTAATTATCTTTGTGTTAATCTCATCAACTGTCTCATTTTTAGGGCATACTATTGCTTTAGTTGACAATGTCTCAGCTGATGGATTTTGTAATGTGTCATTATCATATATAAACTTAATGAGCTCTGTTAGTGCGTTTTTGTTATAGGGTATTAGGTGTTCTGCTGGTATTTGTAGTTTTTTGGTGTTTGTTGGTTCGTTAGCGTCAGGCACTCCTAATTCACCATCTCTATAGCTACTAACCATGATGAGAATGTAGAGATCTAATTTTGTCTTTATATAGTGAGGTTTGGCCTTTGCAAGCGCATATTCTCTGTTAGTTTGTAAACTTTGAAGTGTCTCCACAAATAAGGTCTAGGCAATATGGAAGCTAAAAGAGTTGCTTTTGAGGATCTAGGTATTACAGGTAGTGTTTGTCTGAAGTCTCCACCAAGTAACAATGATTTTCCCCCAAAAGGTTGATTCGAGTTATTTGTAAGGTCTTTTAGTGCCTTGTCTAATGATTCATAGCATCTTCGATCATTCATGGGGGCCTCATCCCAGATTATAAGTGTTGTTTCATTCAACAACTGACCTGGATAAGATCCTTTTTTATATGACAAATTGATTCATCTGTAAGATCCAATGGTATTTTGAATCTTGAATGTGTTGTTCGACCTGATGGCAGTAGTAAATATGCAATACCAGATGCTGCAACAGCCAGCACAACCTTTCCGACAGAATGTAATGCAGCTAGGATTGTTGTCCATAAGAATGTCTTACCAGTTCCGCCATGGCCATAGACGAATGAGAGGATCTGTTGATTTCTTGTTGTAGCAGAAATGACATGTTCATAAATTAGCCTTTGCCGAGCATTTAGTTGAGCTCGAGAGGATTCATGCTCAGATGCCAAAATTTGTCTGTCGTAATTCTTTTCTTCCATGAGTAATTAGTTTTTTAAACGTTGTAGCATACTTGAATTAGGCATTGGAAGGCCAAACTCTGATAAGGATGATGGAGAGGGACTTGAACGAAGCAACAATTCTAATTCGTATAGAACATATTGTTTTTTGTCATCATCATTTGTTATCCCATAAAGTCGTTGTCCATCATCTGCCATCTTATGCCAGGTTTGAGTCCATAGATGTATAGGATTTGAAACTTCACAATATAAAAGCATTTGGATGAACAAAGATCGCAACTCGGAAGCAGTGGCCAATTTGATGCCTCATCAAATGTACATGACCACTCTTTGTCGTCTCCTATTAGTCCTAATCTTTCACATGCGATGCTAAAGGTTTGGCAAAGTTGGCCATTCACTGTTCGTATGCAAGCATATGACTGACAACCTTTTTGATAACCTAATAGCATACACAAGTAGAAAGTTTCCCCACAGCTTGGATGCACATATATTAACCTCCCAATAGCTGGAGTCTTCATTGATGATCGTCGTATCCAACACTTTGATATTGCATGCCATCTATATTCCTTTAGATAGTCAACATAGCGTAAATGGCGGCCACTATGATCTTGATAGTTATTACGTAACCATTCGGTTAAGGTAGTGCGCTTATTGTACATGTTTGCTTTCACAATCTGTAGTTGATCATTGTCTCTAAACGTAATATTCTGCATGTTTTCTAGGTGTACGGCAAGTACTTGTTCAGGTGGATTTCTATCATGTATGTAGAAATTAAAAATTCTCCATGCTGCCTCGTGAAGACATATGAATCTGCCATCAAGGAAGTTTTGTACTTCATTATGGTAACATGAGTCTTTACTTGGGTTAGCATCGATGGTGGCTTGTGAGGTCGTAATTTTATAGTGTATACGATCATCGCCTTTAGATATGTACTTAAATAAATACTTTATAAGCATGCTCCACCCACAGTACTCCACATTGATGTGAGCCATGAATCTACGACAGAGAACAGGATTGTATGGGACTACAAACTTGCTGTCTACTCCAACACCTCCCTTATTGACACTAAAACCATATGGTCGTCTTTTATAATGAACATATCCTTTATTATCAAATGATGTTTGACTGTGATATTCCTTTGGGAAATTCTTAGAGCAGGTACCAGAAACCATACATGGTGAATTTGGCTTCACAACTCCACACGGTCCGTGTATCATAAGATCCGTGACAATCCTATATAAATGAGGGTCGGTAGTAGGATTTGGTATTTTCGCAGATATAAAATTATCAATTTCACATGCATCTTTAACTTTGTGTGGTGGAGTAACCCATAATAGCTAATGACAATGAGGCAAGCCCCTTTTTTGAAACTCAATGGTGTAAAGATCTGCAACAAAGTAGTTCAAACACTATCGGCAAGTTACCTAATAATTAATGTTTCGCAGGAAGAAATAAAGGCATACCTGTAGCCACCTCACCGAATGGTCGTGAATTTTTCAGGAAGCTTATCATTGATTTAACCTTCATCTGAAATACCCGAGCAATAATGTCCGGTCGGTCTTGGGCTTTTAGTAAGGGGTATTGGGACATATACCTTTGAATCTCTGGCCATTTAACATTACATGTGAACGTAATAAAATACTGAGGATTGCCATGCACTCTACAAATGGCTAAAGCATCCTGATAATGTTTGTACATATATCGTGGACCTCTGATAAACGATGATGGTAGGTATGTACGCTTGCCAATCGCACGGCCTTCGGTATTGCCACGTTGAATTGCGCATCATGTATGCCTTGAAGGAACTCGGTACGGAAGTCATTTTGATGTTGCCTTATGTAGTCAAGGCGATCCTCCTTAATACATATATGCATCGACGATGAACTGTTGGAATAGCCGACCTCTTAAAAGCAATGTGTATATATTAAAACGATCATGTAACAAATAGCTATAATACTTGTTAATAGTCATCTTTTCACGTGATCCATCTTTACTACGAAGTAGCAAATCAGACGACCATCCTCTATTGCCATAAGGGAAAAGTAACGGGTACTGCAATGACATATAAAGTGGGTGGAGTTTAGTTATACGTTGTGATCCACCGTCTCTTTGTCGAATAATGATGTCGAACTGGCTACACAGTGGATTATCGTTCGTAACAATGGCACCGATACACCCACCAGATGGTCTGTCATAGCATAAGGCAGGTTGGGAGCCATAAAGACATATGCTAAAGGATGGCGTATCAGTTGACAAACACAGATCTCTAGCCGTTCGGAAAAGCTTGACTAATTCATTACATCTTTCCAAAATGTAGAGAATAAGGCTTATTGTATCAGCTTTTAGAGAGGAATTTTTTCGACACTAAAAGAGTGAAGCCTATTGGAGATTTCATTCTCAGTATCATATATATACATCTGCAAGAATCGAGGCCTTTCATCGGGTGGTGGACATAAAGTACCAATCCAGTGGTGAACACCGGCAATCTTGAAGACATACGGACCAGAGCCTTGGTTAACAGTATCATTAACCTTAGCCCCAAATGAGGTCATTGAGAACATAGAATTATATGCCTGAATGTTCAACATGAAATCTTCTTGCTGGTAAAGATGCACAATACTCGTATAAGGTTTTCTAGGATATGGTAACGCCACGCGTCCTCCTCTACAACATTGATTATACCTAGGCCTTCCATTGGATGAACCAGAGGCAAGACGTTCATCCAACCAAAATAGAGCACCACAAAAATCACACACGTTTTCACAGTCACCGTTGTCTACATATGAAGGATGCAGCAGTAGGTTGACTTGAAGTTGAAGGCAAATCGGAAAGGATGTCTGTTGAAGAGCGTCTCCTCTTTTGACTCGACATCTTAAAGTTAGATGAAACAAAAAAAAAAACTACTGAAAGATAATAGTATGGACACTAATTCACATATGTAAACTATAGGTTAAGTAGAGCCTAAAAATAAAGGTATTTTAACCTGTTTATACATATAAAAAACATAATGTTCAACCAAAGTTAAGGCAAAAGCACATAACACCATAGATGATTATTTTTACAAAAGAAAATATTAGAAAGGTAAGAACCTTACACATATTTATCATTTAATAAATCAAACCAAAACTGAAATTTAGTAACATTACCTATACAAAGCTAGAAATAAGAAGCGATTCTTGCCAACCTTTTGACTTCAAACCTGAAAATTAACAACTACATAAGTCGTGTGAAAACTTAAATCAAGTAACCGAACCATGTGTTGCCATATATTTTAAGGCTTGTATATGGCAACACGTTATTATAGGTAATCCTTGAATCATCTTTCAACATACCACAATTCAAGGAATATTTAAAAAAACTTGGGTAACACACAACTTAAGTATTTAAGTGAACCAAACCAAAGTGAAATTTTTTTTATGTGATTAAGAGAATGCTTCAACGTGTTTTGAATAATGAAAGGTCAGAGGCTTACGACTATTCACAAAGAGTTTTGACTTTTAATAATTAATTTTAAACTGTAAACTCAATGGGAATTTTCCAAACAAATAAACGCATGTTAATCACGCATATTGATATGAAAGATTCATCTACTTATTGAACTAAAGCAAACATTTTTGAATGTCACTTATTAGAAAAATCCAAATAACTCTTACAATCAATTGAACTTTAAAAATCAGCATCAAACTAAAACGCTAGGCATGAATAATAAGATGAAAAGTTTTACCATCCAGCTAGAAATTAAATTAGTAATTAATATAATTCATACTCATACACATTCATATTCATATACAAATATTTATATGTGTATGTAAAATATCAAATTGTATGAGTTTAAAAAAACGAAACTAAAATATAAAAGAACTAAACTATTTGTTTTGATTTAATTAAATCAAAATCAAAGTGTGCCAATAAATCTTTAAAGGTAAAAGAATCAATATTCTAATATTACTTTATTTATTATGTAAGTTTCAATAAAGTCATGAGTTCCAGTAATAATATTTTCTAATATTGAAATAATCAATATTTATTTGTAGTTCCAATAAACTACAAGCCATATTTAAGTGAAACTAATTACCTTCTTTTGTTTCGTTATTTTATTTATTATTATTTTTGAATGGCAAATGTGGTGATAAGATAGTATTATATTAATCAGATTCATATATTTGTTTCGTAATCAGTACCGAACACCAACTCCCTCAGGAGGAAACCTATTATTGGAAAAACCCACAAACTCAACACGAAACATCTATCTCAGAATAAGATGCTTGTCCATTACCTATTTTACTACAACTTTAGCACGGGAAAAGGGTGTAACTTATCTATCCACGTTATTATGAGAACGATTATGTCTTGGAATCTCAATTTATAGCAAATCTTATAAAAAGAACCAACGAAAGAGTTGATACATGTGAAGGCGGTAATAATCATGCACGTTAAAGAAATGTAGTCGGGCAATGTGCATTTACAGAAATAGCCACGTAGAGTTATATCAAAGTCCAATACAACAATGATCAAAGACCCTGTGGGTACTTTAAATCATTCATCCAACTCCATTATGCTTTCAAGAAAAGAACATTAAATTTAAAAAAGGAATAACAACATGCAGAGTAAAAGGAACAAAGTAATACGTTGAGGTAGACGGCAAGAGAGGGCGGAATCAGGCGAATATACGGCGAAGAAAACATAAATAACATATAACACGATTCCGATCAACAACGTGCCCTACACCATCAAGAACAATGGCTTGAACTTTGTGGCTTCTTTAAACGGGTTTCTCCAACACATTTTTTGATTATTCGAGAGATAACATCGACGTGATTGTGGAGTATAAAATTCGAAGATTATGATGAAATGAATAGCGTTTTGCGATGTGTTGAAGAATCAAAGCGCCTTGAGGGGTCACATCACTCTCCGCGTTTAAAGAAGAGAGAGAGAGAGCGTGCGAGCGGTGGAGGGCAGCTTCACAGCAACCCATTTCCTCCTTCACCTGGACTCCTTTAAACATCGGCGACACAAATCATGACCGGAAGACGTTTCAGAGTTTCGTGTTCTTGTGTTTTAACATAATCAAATCATAAAAAATACATAACATAAAAAGTGGATATTTGCTTGCATTTCAATCTGATACAAAACATCACCTTTTGTACATAGATTTACATCTAACTTCAATATTGAGGTTTACTTCTAATACTAATTTCTAATATATGTTTTCTTATATTGGTGCTACCTTGATGTCGAAGGGTGGAACCCAACCAGGGACAGATGATGATGACGATGAACCCAATTTTAGAAACCCCCAAACGATGATGATTCCAACCGAAATTACTGTAGTGACAGAGATAGGGGAGGTTTGTGTTCAGGGGAATTGGGATGGCCAAATCTACGGCCGACGTTTCCGGTGGCATCATTGGGAAGTTTTGCCGGCAAAGGTGGTCTTGGTGACAGAGGGGTACACATATGGTAGTAGTGTTCTAGGTCTACGATTGCTCTGAACTACAGAGATCCAAAACCCTAATCTCCCATTCACTCCCAAACTCTACTCTCCACCAAATCAAGCAAAAGAAAAGTAATACAAACCCTAACCTGATTTAAGGAGATGAGGCAACACACATCTGGGTTTGCCGATCAGCAATTGACCTTCGAATTAAGGACGATGAACTACCAAACGATGGAAGCCAGAGAAGAGTTGTTTGCTGAATTGAAGTGATGAAGCTGTAGAGATTTCTAGATGCTTGTGGAGTGGAGAAAAGAAGCACACTTTGAAGAAATGAACAACAACATACACATGAAGCATGTTGCACAAACATATACACTTTGGTAATTAGTATAATTTAAATGTACTTCTTTATTATTTTAGAAGTACTAGTTCAGTATTACTTATACCCAGTTCATTCTTTCTTTAACCACCACCTTATGTCCTTATCCACCTAACCATCTCCACCACAACCTTCCCTTCCGGCCATAATCTTCCCCTCTGACCACAACCTTTCCCACTTTCAACAATGCCACTGCCACCAGGCCCACCACCACAACACAAGCACCACCAACACCACTACCACCACAACAACCACCACCGCCAAACACCACCGCCACAACACCACTGCCACCCCAGACCTTCTCAGCCCTAGAACATGAACCAAAATTGCCAGAACCTAACCAAAATCCAACCCCACCTTCACACCCCTTTCCCACTAAAATCGAATCCTAAAAACCCAAAATCACAAAATCAAAAATTTATACCCAATGCCACCGCCCCCAAGACCATGTTCGGCCAATACCGAAAACCACCGTCGCTACCTCTTCTACCGGCGACCAAGAACTCCCCAAAAACCCCTCTTCAATTGTAGTAGATCTGAGTCGTAACTTATTGCAGATAGATCTAGGGTTTTGGCCGCCAGGAACTCCCTAAAAACCCTTCTTTAATTGCAGCAGATCCAAGTAACCACTCGTTGCAGACAAATTAGTGTTTTTGGCGACTAGAACCCCCAAACCCTTCTTTATGGTGTGATGTGTTGACGGTGGTGGGTGGCTGTGTTGGTGGAAATGGAGGTCCATGGCGTGATGGTGGTGTTGGTGAAGTCATATAAAGGAATGACTATAATGGTGGTGAGGATGGTGGAGCACGGGGTGGTGCAATTCAACATTGTTTCATCTAAACAATTTATGAAAATTGTTCTTATTTTGAGAAATTACATTATTAATCATTGTATGTAAAAAGATCAAGTATCTTTGTAACTAACAAAATTAATTAACAGTGTTAATAAGTTAGAGTTGATTGAAATTAATTGCAAATTACAGAAAGTAAAATTAAGATTTTCAAAATTGAATGTAAAATATTATTATATATAATACTAACTTTTAACTTGGTTATGTATCATTAGTTGTATTTTATGCTTTATAGGTTGTACCTTTGCATTTTCTTTTAAATTTTAGCACTAATAGTTTTTATCTTTTATATTTAACGCTAATTTTTTTTACTTTAAATTTTGTTCCCATATACTTTTGACCTATTACAAATTTTCGTTTTACGTTTCAATTTAAAATTTTCGAGTTAACATTCTTCAATATAAGTATGTGGTTCAATGTTTTTACCTCATTTTTTATGTTTATCGATAGTTTCGTGTTTTACATTTTATTCTAATTTTTGCATGTTAACATGCCGCAACGGGCGTCCATGGTTCAACGTTTTACGTCTACGTTTTCTTTTCATTATTATTTCTTTTGTTTTGTGGCTTTTTCAGTGTTGGTAATAGCTGGCGACAGTATGACATTAGTGTTGTTTAGCACGGTTTTACGTCACCACCACAACACGTTGGGACATAATACTAGTTTTAACTAAACTATAACCGCTAAATGTAAAATTTATTTATTAAAAAAAAAAAGAAAGTTTAAACCACCACCAAAACAACCAACCCGATCTATACACTTAATTCCGGCAGTTAAGGGCCCTTCACAAGTAGTGGTGTTGCCGTTCATTCAATTTCACGTGAACTCCACATGCTCTCACTCCCTCTACGCCTGAACCCACTCTCCCATGGTAAATCAACCTCCTCAAAACCCAATCTTCCCCAAATAACATCAATTTCCCCTCAAAACCTGCACAACAATGGCGCTTCACTCTCTCGCATCACTTCCTCTGCTTCACATTCATCCAAAACTCAACAATTTCCCTAACATCCATTCTTCTTCTTCTTCTTCAATTCATGCTCTGCGTAAACCAGTGAAAATCAGGCGCATTCGTAATCACTCCGTCGCTGCGACGATGTCGGTTGACGCATACGCAGTCGGTGAGGACTTGCCGGTGGACTACGCCGACTGGCTTCCGAAAGCTGATCCTCGTGATAGGAGAAGAGCCGGAGTGCTTCTTCATCCGACGTCGTTTCCTGGACCCTACGGCATTGGAGACCTCGGTGATCAGGCTTTCAGATTCATAGATTGGCTTCATGAAGCTGGTTGCTCCGTGTGGCAGGTTCTTCGTGTTTTGTTGAAATGGCTTTTTGTGTTTCTGCAATGCGTATGGTTGTTCTATTGTCGGTTTGTGACTAGTAATTGACATTGATTTTGATTGTTTCTGGAAGATGTTATTATCTAATTTCAGTTTTAGAACACTAGAATCGGAGATGCAAGAATGTAGGTGTTGAAATTTAGCGTATAAGGTTTGCCATCGTGATATAGCTTGGTGTGTGTGTGTGTGTGTTTTTAGGCTGTATGGTACACTATCCACTTTTCCTGCGTAAATGAAGATGAGTTTCTAGCATTGATTTTTGCTGAATTTGGTCGGGAAGGAGTGCAAACAAAAGTAGATTCTTTTAAAAGCAGAATAGACCATTACCAAAAGTACTAAGCTATTGCATGAGGAAACTAGTTCAATTCTTGTGAATCGTGATATTGATCCTAGAATGTTAGGCAGAAGAGTTCTGTAGAAGTTTTTATCTGCAGTAAATTTGTCTCATTTCCTTTGAAGGTGATGAATCTTTTACAATGATCTACAGGGAAGGTTCAGTTTTGAAACCCCATCAATCTTTTCTTAATTATACATCTGAAAGTGTGTTTGCTCTATACTGTTTCTTCTTGTTGTTTCATCTATGTTCCAGTTGCAATTGTGTTCTTAAACTACTATGTCACTGCAAGATAATGTCCTTAGTGCTCCACTCTCATTGACTCTGTTCAGGTGTATGCAATTCTAAACTGTTTATTTGTGTTTATGCAGGTTCTCCCACTTGTTCCACCAGGTAGGAAGGCTAATGAGGAGGGATCCCCATACTCTGGACAGGTGATAATGAATGAAATTTTTTATCAAGAAATGAGGGACAACCACCTAACTATTAGCTTTAGAACATGAAGATCATCAATTTTATTAAGGTGTTAAAACCCAATTACAATATACAACAAATACTTATAGTAGTTAGAAGTTCTAACTAACTAACTCACATGTTACACTTCTAGTCCCTACACTATGAACTAATACATTCTAATCACAAAATACAAAATACTAAACAATACAATGAATTAACTAACATTCACCCCCTTAATTCTTGCATTGTTCCAACTCCTAACTTCAACTTCATTTCTGCAAACTTGATCCTTGACAAAGCTTTGGTCAACACATCTGCCTTTTGTTCTTCTCCACTTATATGCTTTACCACCACTAGATTCTTTTCAACACATCCCCTAATATAGTGGTACCTCACATCTATGTGTTTAGACCTGCCATGGAATACAGGATTCTTCATCAACTGAATAGCTGATTTGTTGTCTACATACAACAAAATAGGACCCATCTCTTGATCTGTCAACTCCTCTATCAAACCTTTAAGCCACACAGCCTGTTGAGCTGTGGCTGTAGCTGCCATGAACTCTGCTTCACAGGAAGACAGAGCCACTGTGGCTTGCTTTTGACTTACCCAACTCACTGGACCACCACCAAAATAGAACACCATCCCAGTAGTGCTCCTTCCATCAGATTTAGTTGGAGCATGTGAACTATCACTGTATCCAATCAGCTCTTCAGCAGCCCCATACTCATACCATATTCCATCTTCCACAGTCCCCTTCAAATATCTAAGAATAGTCTTGATAACTTGCCAATGTGATGCCTTAGGATCTGCCATAAACCTACTAGCAATCCCTACTGAATAGCACAAATCAGGTCTGGTCTGAGTGATATACCTCAAACAACCTATAATTCTCCTATACTGAGTCACATTCACAGACTCAGCATCTTCATCTTTACCCAACTTCAATCCTGGATCCATAGGGATCTTTGTGGAGTTACACTCCCACATCTTTTGATCTTCAAGGATCTTCTTAGCATACCCAGATTGAGTTAAGAAAATCCCTTCAGCTGTTTGCTTAACTTCTATCCCCAGATAATAGTTGAGTAATCCCAAATCAGTCATCTCAAAACAAGACATCATCATAGACTTAAACTCTTTGATCACATCATCATTAGATCCTGTAGCTATGATATCATCCACATAGACACCAATTATCAAAGTACCCCATTCTGTGTTCTTCTTATACACTGCATGCTCTCTTGAGCACCTTTTAAAATCAAATTTGATCAATGTATTATGCAGTTTTTCATTCCAAGCCCTAGGTGCCTGTTTCAATCCATACAGGGCTTTTAAGAGTTTGTAGACTTTTCTTTCACTTCCTGGTTGTATGAACCCCTCAGGCTGAATCACATACACCTCTTCTTTCAACTCTCCATTGAGGAATGCTGTCTTTACATCAAGATGATGTACTTTCCACCTATTCACTGCTGACATAGCCAATATCAGCCTGACAGTTTCCAACCTGGCCACCGGGGCAAAAACTTCTTCATAATCAACACCATACTGTTGTACATACCCCTTTACTACCAGCCTAGCCTTATGTCTAGTCACCTTTCCCTCAGCATCCCTTTTGAGCTTGAATAACCACTTCAGACCAATAGGTTTCACACCTTTAGGACAGTCAACCAATTTCCAGGTGCCATTTTTCTCAATGCTTTCAATTTCACTCTTCATGGCTTTCATCCACTCTGGATTTCCTTTGGCTTGTTCAAATCTCACAGGCTCTTCCATGAGTAACATCAACTCTGATTCATCAAAGTTTGGAGGTTTAAAAGGTACTTTCTCCAAGATATCTGTTCTGCTAAACACATCATCCAAAGTAGTAAACCCTTTAGGTGGGGTATCATCATATGTTGATCTAGGTACATGATCATCATTTGATGTGAGTTCCCCTTCATCACCCCCTGAGCCCTGCTCTATTCCATAAGACTGATCAGGTTCATTCCATCTACCTTCATCAAAAGAAGACTGCACATTGTCATGACTGAACTGAGTCTGTTCAAAGCTGGCTTCACTAGTGGAACCACCACTTTGATTCGGAACACTCACTTCTCCACCAAAGCTAGCATAGCTTTGGTTGGAATGATACACATTTGTTGTGTCCCACTTCCAAGGTTTACTTTCTTCAAAATGCACATCCCTGCTGACTATTATTCTCCTAGTCACAGGATTGTACATCCTATAAGCCTTTGTACTAGGCTCCAACCCCAGATGCACCATTGGTGTGCTTCTATCATCCAACTTTCTCAGTTGATCACTGACCCTCACATGAGCCATACACCCAAACACTCTCAAGTGTTTTACCTGTGGCTTCTTATCAAATAACCTTTCATAAGGAGTCATGTTGATTAAGGCCTTGGTTGGACTTCTATTCAGCAGGAAGACTGAGTGTCTCACTGCTTCTGCCCACAACCACAAAGGCACATTCATAGCCTTAAGAATTGACCTAACCATACCCATTATAGTTTGATTTCTTCTCTCCATAACCCCATTCTGTTGAGGAGAGTATGGTGCAGTTAGATACCTTTTGATCCCATCCAGGCTGCACAATTGCTCAAACCTTTTGGATGTGAACTCCCCCCCCCTATCTGTTCTTAGTGCTTTCAGCTTGAAGTTTGTCTCCACCTGAGTCTGAGACATGAACTTCTGAAAAGCTTTAGGGGCCTCATCCTTTGACTTCAAGAAATACACCCACATGTATCTAGAGTAGTCATCTACTAACAACATGAAATATCTATTCCCAGCAGGGGTAGGTGGATCCAAAGGACCACACAAATCTGCATGAACCAATTCCAATGGCTTGTTTGCCCTGTATGCACTTGTTGTAGGATAGGGGTGCCTTCTTTGTTTCCCTACTAGACAGCTTTCACATAGTTGGGACTTGTGGTCAATTCTAGGCAAACCTCTTGCCATATTGAACTTGGACATGTTCTTAATTGAGTCAAAGTTCAGGTGACCCAATCTTGAATGCCATATCCAGGCCACATCCTTCACCTCTCCCAACAGACACTTAGGGAGGGTTACATCCATGCTGATTTTATAGAGCCTGTTCTTACCCTTCTTAACTCTCAGGAGGGTTCTTCCATCCCTCTCAAATACCCACAGATATCCATTTTGCATCAGGATCTTACAGCCAACCTCATCTAATTGGCCTAGGCTCAATATGTTGCTCATGAGAGCAGGGATGTAATACACATTGGTGACTACTTTGTGGTCACCATTCTTGCACTGAAAACAAACTGATCCCCTACCTTTTATGACAACAACTGAGCCATCTCCAAACTTCACTTTCCCAGTACAGTCTCATCCAGGTCAGTGAAGTGAGATTTGACTCCTGTCATGTGGTTACTAGCACCATTGTCTAAGTACCATGTGCTGGCATCTACTTCTGTGGTCATCTCCTTCGGGTAAACATTGTTTTCTTCAAGCAAACCCAGGTCTTGTATCACCCTCACCATCAGGAGAGTGGGTTCTAGATCCTCTTGGGTCTGGGTCAAATGGGCTTCATCATTCTTTGTCTTTGGGGCCCTGCACTCACTTGAGAAGTGCCCCAGACGATCACAATTGAAACATCTCATGTTTCTTTTGTCTTTCTTTGGAGGGGCCCCTCTGTCACCACCATCAGAGTGGGGTCTAAAGTTCCTACCCTTCCCAGTTCTTCCACGGCCTCTATGTCTTTCTCTTGACTCCCCAGAACTTGACTGTTTGTGGCTATCACTTTTGGATTCACATTTGATCCTTTCTTGCCATTCAGCCCTGGTCAGGAGTAATTGACCAGAGGAGTTCTTTCCTTGGGAAGCTGGCTTGATCCTCTCCTCATACGCCTTCAATCTCCCCACTAGTTCCTCAAAGGCCATTGTGTCAAGATTGGAGAATTGCTCGATGGCAGCCACAATCGGGAGAAGTCTCTCCGGGGCAGCCTTCAAGAATTTCCTCACTTGTTTGGAGGCTGCGATTGTGGTTCCCAGAGCTCGATATCTTGACACTAGTTCTCCCATCTTCCCTGCGAAATCATCAATTGATTCATTCTCGGACATCTTCAGCATCTCAAACTCATGATCCAGCGTTTGGATCCTTGCCTGCTTTACCCTGTCTTCTCCGACGAACCTCTTCTTCAGGGCCCCCCCGATGTCTTTCGCACTTTTGAATGCAGCAACCTGCATTAGTACATCCTCTGGCAATGCCTGGAATATGAATGCTCTGGCCTTCTTGCCGAGCTTCTCATCGACTGCCGCGGTCGTCGGAGGTTCAATGGCATCCCAGAGTCCCTGGGCATCCATGAACGCTTCCGAGGTGTACGTGGTGGGCGTTAAGATCGGAATCTTGAACGAAATTGAATCGTTCAGGTCTCTCAGGGCTACTTGCCGATTGTTGTCCGCCATGGGATCGAGTCACAGGTCTCCGATTAAGGCCGAATTTCCGTCAATTGATCGCGTGTGGGCTCAATTGCAACCTGTTGTGGTTGCAATTGTTGAAGGATCGGGAATGCGATTGGAAGAACTTTGGAAGGAATTCACCGATTGGATCGAGAGCCGTTGAAGCTCTGATACCAAATATTAGCTTTAGAACATGAAGATCATCAATTTTATTAAGGTGTTAAAACCCAATTACAATATACAACAAATACTTATAGTAGTTAGAAGTTCTAACTAACTAACTCACATGTTACACTTCTAGTCCCTACACTATGAACTAATACATTCTAATCACAAAATACAAAATACTAAACAATACAATGAATTAACTAACACTAACAAGAATTAATAGTTTCCAAGTATAGTTAGTGTAGGGGAATTGCAACTGATTACTGATTTCTGATTTCTGAAGAGTCATTCTAATAGAGTTCATCCTTAGAAGCAGTTATTAAAAATTACTACTATTGGAACATTATAACCTTATAGAACTAGAATGCCCCGTTTTCCTTTAAGGAAAATACAAAGGAGGAGCTGAAAAGAAATAGAAGAAAAACAGAGAATTAGAGTACTGAACAAATGGATGATTAATATCATGATGTGTGATAACGTTCCAATTTTTCTTTGAGTCCGAGGACATCAACCAAACTTTAACATCAATTCCTCATCAGGATTGATCAGATTAAGATTTTATGAGTACCAATGTACCTCTAACATTTTCTTAGAAGAAAGTTGTTCAATCAATTTACATGTTTTTATCATCCTTCAGTATTCACTATGTTACTCTTTAAGTTTCACCACAGTGTTGGTCAGCATATCTTTGCTATGTTTGGCACACGAAGTATGACACTATATTACAAGTGAACTATGCTTCATTCTATGTGGTTAAGTCATTCTCAGGACTAAATTCGTGTAAGAAAGTGTGAACAGACGACCCTAGTCAACAACAAAATAGCAAGAGTGGGCGTTTCAGATTGCAACTTGTATAACTGAAAGAATGGGATAGGGAGCTTATTTATGTCAACAGTTTTTCATCTTGATTTCTTCATGGTATATCTGCCTATACTATGAGGAGCTGCCTCTAGGTTAACTACACATAATAAAGCTTAGCATCAAAACCGAGGCCTAACTTTTATTTATTGGTTACATATGATCTCAGAATTGCACACTGCTTCTAAATGTTATGTGCTACTCTTTTGAAATCAAATAATAAAAAATATTCCAAATGTTCATTTCCAGGATGCAAACTGTGGCAACACTCTTTTAATATCCCTAGATGATCTTGTGAAAGATGGTTTATTGATGAAAGAAGAGCTTCCAGAACCACTGTAAGAATCATTGATTATATGAAGTGACTGCAATCATTATATTTTACCATCTTGATGTATGTTCCTTTATCAGTGTAGCATTCTTGCAGGGACACAGATCGTGTAAATTATGAAAGCGTTGCTATAATAAAGGATCCACTGATAGCCAAGGTATATTATTAAGGAAAAGGAGTTGTTTTTTTACATTTAAGTTGGACTTGGTCAAAGTCCATGGATTTGAGGTACTTTATAAGCTCATATTTTGTCTCTTGGGTCCCATGGACTATTTTTTTTATTTCTTTTCTTGAACGGTGGAAAAATTTTGTTACTATAAAAAAGCAAACGGGAAGCTGGACGAGTTACAAAGATTTAACATCAATAACATACAATACCACACCACCAAGTAGAACATCAACCTCATTTAATATTTAAACCTGAAAACACCACTCCGAAAACTTTTTTGGCTTTATAAATGATTGAAGCAAGCTGGAGATCAGCTGCAATGATGATCGAGGAGGACCTGACAAAATGTGAAGCATAACAGGAACAATGTAAGTGGGCTTCACAAAATCTGATTTCTGAATCTAGACAAACTGAGCACCACACTTCCCAAAATGTATATCTTGCCACGTCAAAAGGCAATCATGGAGTAGTTGATATTCATTTTTCAAAACAACATTTTTGGACCATGGTTTGTAAGAATCAAGGATATTATACACCAAGCTTAGATCACACCCAGATTTATGCTGTTCAATATGACCAATTTGGGTCTTGGCATCGTCCAAAGATGTAATTCTTTTTAGTCCAACTAAATTTTAGGTTCAATCTTTGTTTCTGCTTAGGCTGCAAAGAGGCTCATTTCAAGTAATGGGGATCTTAAATGTCAGCTTGTAGATTTTCGCAAAGATCCTGACGTTGCAAGTAAAATATCCTTTCTTTAAGCCATTATGATAATTCTTGTTGAGCTGAAAATGCATATATCTGAATTTTACTCTTTCAGGAATACTACATGCTTCTAGTTTTCTAATATTAGAAAAATCTATTATCTTACAATTAACCAATTCTATTATTCATTCCGGACAATATTAGTTTTTCCATACTTCTTTATGTTTAACTGAAGTTTCTCACTTTATAATGAATTCATGCATTCATTTGTTGTTTTGTTTATGCGAGTGTTTATATACGCACTATTATACATTACGTAAATGTATATGGTAAACTACTTGAAACATAGGCTTAGGCACTGCCTCTTAGCCTTGCCATGCACACGTGTTACATCCTTATAGAAATTCTTCATGACACTTGTACCAATTGAATTCTTGTATAATTTATCTACAGAACTAACAGACATGAAACCTTGAAGTGGTTCAAAGTTATTAGAGGTTATGTAAAATGTGGTGGAATTATGTTGTTATGATTGAAGCTCTGTCTTCACGTGGGCAAGGGGATATACGGTTTATTTCACATTGTAATATATACTTCACTTTCAACATGTGATATGTAAATCATCAATGCATTCATAAGAAGTTAAAAACTATTGGGTGTGTTGTTTTACTTCTATTTTCAACAAATTATTTAAAAGGGACCTTTTTGGGGAAATGGACGAGTTCTTGTTAGAATTTGTTTGCTTTTGTCACCAAACATATATATTAAACGTTGTGAAATTCTTAGGAAACTTACTTTTACTGTGTTCTTTTAATGATTACATAGGCTGGCTTGATGATGCAGCATATTTTGCTGCTATTGATGACTGTTATGATACATATAATTGGTATGATTGGCCTGAGCCATTAAAGAATCGCCATCTTGCTGCATTACAAGACATTTACCAAAGTAAAAGGGAATTTGTAAGATGTCTGCCCTTTGACATTCCCTTTTACATGTCTTACCTCTCGTTCCTATAATTAATTTTAGCCAGATCACTTGTTTTCTGACCATTTGTCCCTTTCCATTTGCAGATTGACATTTTTGTGGCACAACAGTTCTTATTTCAAAGACAGTGGAAAAAAGTTCGTCATTATGCACAAACAAAGGGGATAAGCATAATGGGAGACATGCCCATCTATGTTGGTTATCATAGTGCAGATGTTTGGGCAAACAAGAAATACTTTTTGCTTGTGAGTAAATAATATCTAAGGTTGATTTGCATTAAAATTAGAGGTGGCACTATAGACCCATTTACTCATGAATGGGTCAACTTCTGCTGTCTTTTTATCTCATACACCTCAAAATGTCAAATGGGTCAAATTGAACAATGTAGCATGGGAATGGTTTGAAAGTTGCCTAATTCTATTTTTAGTGAACATAACATCTTAATCCTTTTATTCAAAGATTTACATTATTGTTGTAACAATATTGTTTCTTTAATAATATTTCATGCATTAAATTATATTCTACTAATTTGCAACCCTTCTATGCATAATGGTGTTGCACCTTACACATAGGGGTTTTTTGACTACTTTTTTCAAAAAAAATGTGATTTTTCACTTTTAACCCCAAGTTTTTCATCTTTTTCAATGTAACTTCTCGAATTTGTCTTTTTTTACTTCTAACCCAAAACTCTTAATCTTTTGCAATTTAATCTCATAACTTTTATATTTCTCAACTTTGTTCCCCTATACTTTACATCTTTCGCAAAAATTTTTGTTTTACGTCTTGTTCAAAGTTTTGCAAGTTAGCACGACACAATGTGTGTGTGTGGTTTAACATTTTTACATCTATTTTTCCCTTTTGTCAGGTTCGTCACAATATGCAGATCTTAGATCGACTTAGTTATATTTTTTTTAATTTTTACGTTTTGGTCTAAGTTCTTCGTATTAACACACCGCAACTTCAGTGTTGGTGGTCGTTTGCGGTGGTGTGACATTGGTGTTATTTGGCACGGTTTTACACCCCCGCCGCATTGCGGGGAGCTTAATTCTAGTTACATCTAAGAAGTTTTTGAAATGGACTGTAGTGTTTGCGGATCAACCCTACCTGTACTATAAATGACCCATTATAACTCGAGTTTGTTTTGATCCGTTGCTCAACCCATCCATCCTTTCACATCTATGCATCATGCAAGAAGCATCTTGATGTTCCTCTTAAGTTTCAGTTTCTAACTATCTATTTGTCTTGCAGAACAGGAAAGGGTTTCCACTTTTGGTTAGTGGTGTTCCCCCCGATGCATTTAGTGAAACTGGTCAACTATGGGACAGGTTTACATACAGCTGAAACCCAACTTTCTATGAATAGTGTTATAGTTTTGAAGAAAGTTTATTTCTGGCTTTTACAAAATACATTGTTTGCTTGCATGCTTTAAGACGTTAACTTCTTGATTTATATAAATTTGTATGAGTGATAATACTGAATATTGTTTTATTTCACATGAAGTCCGTTGTATGACTGGAAAGCAATGGAAGAAGATCAATTTTCGTGGTGGGTACGCCGGTTAAGACGCGCACAGGACCTATTTGATGAGTTCAGGATAGATCATTTCAGGGGTTTTTCTGGATTTTGGGCTGTTCCTTCTGGTGAGTTCTGTGTATAATAACAAGAAAAAATCTATCAAACTGATTTTGGTTATAAAAGTGGGCAGATTTTGTATTACACCCCTTAAAATAAGAGTCCAATTCTGATTTTGAACACAGTTCTCCTTCGTGCCTACAATACTACCCCATAAATAGTGATTCTGGGATCTGAAAAATTACAAATATCTTTGGCTATAGAATTAAATTTGCTCATGAAAAGGATGGCCTATGTGCATCAACTGATATGCTTGAATGCCATTTTGCTAATTATATAATTACGAGGCAGTAGTATTTTAGGCTGAAAGTTCTGTTTATTACAAGAACCATGTCAAGGGACAAATGATGTGTAATGAAGGAATCTTGCTTCAATATATCCATGTTATAATTGTAAATTTCTTGTTTTGCAGAAGCAAAAATTGCGACTTTGGGTAGATGGAAGGTCAGATCTCTTCAGATATACAACATTTTGTCGAACTTATTACTTCCTATGCTCTCTAAGTTATTACATTTGTTTGATAGTAGGTGGGACCTGGAAGTTCTCTCTTTAATGCCATCTTTAGAGCTGTTGGGAACATTAATATCATAGCGGAAGACTTGGTATGATTTACAAATTAACTTGCATCCACCATGCACTCTGAATTTGTTGTTGTAAACATTTTACTTTCTAAGAACGTCCTAGATGTACTTGGGGTCTTAGGTGGGTTTTGGTCTGCACTTAGGAATCACTATGGGTATGGGTTTGGTAACATGATAGAATGAAAATAAGTATGGATATTTAAACCTAACCCTCTATGTGTGTGTGGAGGATACCAATATTATGGGTATTAACTCCATTTCTTCAAATCAACCCTTCTAATGAACATACTCAAACACTATTAAACCCATATCCTCAACCAAACACCACTTAATTATCCCTCTATTTCCTTGTATCTGTAGAAGAGGACGGACCTATATCATTTCTGATGCAGTGATGTGACATCTGCCATGGCTCCATACTTTGACTATACACAGTTTAGATACCATGTGTTGTTTCTTATTTTTCCAAGACACAAGATTTTCACCAACAAACACAGTTAAGAAATAGAACATTCTTCCCAATCTACTTCCGAGAAGCCTGATATCCATTTATCTCCATCCTTTATAGAGCACCTACATGATAGTGGCCTTGACCAGAAATTCAGAATATAAAATTCCTTTACCTGGAGTGGTCTTAAGATAACTCAATACGCGAAGTGCAACATCCTAGTGTCTGATATATGATGCGGCCCTGAATGGGCTCAAAACAATCACACTAAATGATATATCCAAAGTAACTGCCAAGTAGTTAAGCGTCCTAACCAATTTGATGTACTGTTCTGGATCCTTCATCGGGCTCCTGTCCTCTAGAAGGAGTTTCCTTATAGGCAACATTAGAGTATTAGACTATCAACTGGATTACAACCCAGTAACCCACACAAGGATAACATATCAATGACATACTTCTGCTGAGAAAGAGATATTCCTTGTGAAGAACAAGATACTTTTATACCAAGAAAGTATCGAAGACGACATAAGTCATTGATCTGAAACTGAGACTGAAGAAACTTTTAGCTCGTTTTGACTTAGGAGAGCTCTAGCGCGAGCTTAAACTTGGCTCATTTAGAACTTTATTTCTATAGCTTGCAAGCTCGAGCTCGGCTCGGGCCGCTTGAGCTTGGCTCGTTTACTATTTAATTATTTTATTTATATATTTTTATAATTAATTTATCTATATTTATAATTATACTTTTTATATAGCATAATACTTAATACATAATATTTAACTATATTTATCAGAGTTTTGTATATAACAATTATTATTTATGTAAATATATATTGGTTAGACTAAGTAAAATTCTATTGATAAAAGGCTCATTTATGCTCGTGAGCCGGCTTGAGCTTGTATGTGAAGCTCGGGCAGCCATAATATGAGATTGAGCTAGGTTAAGCTTAGTTCGATTTGAGTTTTTAGCGAGCCGATCCCGAGTAGCTCATGTGTCAACTTGACTCATTTACATCCCTATCCTTATGAAAATGTGAGGTGCTATTTAAACGCTTAAATGCAAAACAAATATACCTTTTTAGATGATTTTGAATGCATAATCTGAATATGAAACCTGTTAGTCTCATAAATGGGTACCCTATTATATTTTCCTTTGTTGCTGCATTACAGGGAGTTATAACTGAAGATGTAGTCCAACTTCGGAAATCCATTGGGGCACCTGGAATGGCTGTTCTCCAATTTGGTACTAGATTGCTTCGTACTTATTTTTTTTTTTAATTATCATTTGAGCATAATCAGGTAGGCTGAAGTTTAAATTCTCATAAACTATTACTTTTGATGATAATTTTCTGAACAGGTTTTGGAAGTGATTCAGCAAACCCTCATTTGCCTCATAATCACGAGAAAAATCAAGTTGTATATACTGGCACTCATGATAATGACACGGTGATCCCCTTCATTCATATATTACTGTACATCAGGTTGATTTATAGGACATAGTATATACAAAAGAACTAAACGTATTTCCAAACCTCAATTCAAGGAACTAAAACAAAACTAATAAATAATAGTCACACTGTATTGCGATTGTACTTTCAAAATTAACAGGTTTTTCCTCAATTTCCCCTCACTGTACTCAATTTGCATATTATGCTTAGATTGTACACATAATTCATCAAAACCCAACTGACCATTTGATAGTTTGCATTTCTCTCATAGATACGAGGTTGGTGGGAAGTCCTTCAGCAAGAAGAAAAATGTAACGTGAGTGGTTCTTTATGCATTCTGTTCAAATTTCTTTCTAATTGTGTTTGATTTGTTAGTACTTAGTATATAAGTATAGCTTTTATGATAAATATTAGTTAGTAGAGATTAGTATTAATAATTACTTTTTATGGACAGAGATTAGGATTATTATTTCAAAAGAAGTAAGGTTCTAGTTTGGAAAATCTATATGCTTATGATCATAATCGAAGAGAACTGAATGAGTGAGCAACTGAGCATCATTAGGAGAGATTTTTTTTTGAAATGGCGGTAGTATCACTAGGAGAATTGGTTTACCTCGCAAAAGTAAATCGTTAATAGTCGAGTTGGTTTGTCTGTTGAATGTGAATCATTATCTTTTTTGTTATCATCGTTATTCTGTTTTGTTTAATTATCATTGTGTATTCTATTTTGTTTAATTTACAATTCAATTTCCTTATATTTTTAATCCGGGCACCATCACAATTACTCTTGTTAATTTCAGGTGCTTAACTATCTATCAATTTCTATGGATGATGATATCTCATGGGCGCTAATCCAAGCTGCCCTTGCTTCAGTAGCCCAAACTTCAATCATACCTATGCAGGATATTCTTGGGTTGGGGAGTTCTGCTAGAATGAATATTCCAGCAACACAGGTAATGGTCTTCAACTCATTTTTTTCCAAAAATACATTTATATGCGTTTGTGCTATTTTGCATAAACACCTCTAGAAAATAACATTCTATAACTAATTAGTATTAGTATTATAGTTTTTTGAATAAAATGATTTAGGAAATTTATGCATTAAAAATATACTTTATACAACTTTTGACCCGTTTTCTTACAACTTAACAAGCCGATTTACAACCTAATCATAGCAATTTTAAGTTGATGTCTTCAAGTGTTTTACAAGAGACGAACACTTATGGTGTGGTCATTATGGTGGGGAATATCTTGTATGCCCGAAAACTTCTTTTGGTCTGCATACTTGTTTAATTGGTAAAACTTGTTATAAGCTTATCAACTTACTTTTTGTTAACACAGTCTGGAAATTGGGGTTGGAGGATACCAAATTCTATGAGCTTCTCAAGCATGGATACCGAAGCAAAGAAGCTACGAGACATGCTTTCTATGTACGGCCGACTATGACTACTTTGCAAGTTCTATATTGTTTTCATCCTTATTAGAGACCTGCAAATCGACATTGAGGACTCCATATTATTGTAATGTAAGCTGAGCAGCTATAAAATGGGTTTATTTGCTCAAAGTAGACCGATAAATGATTGGTATAAAGTAATAAGCCGATTTCATATCTTGTATCTTGTCATGTTTTAATAACTTAGGGATGATTTTTCAGGGACAATAATTTTTTTTCACCAATATATTCCTAGTTTTTATTTTACTTTTTCATTTTTATAGGGAAATCTCTCGATCCAATTTTGGTATGTTTTAATCTCCGAACTTGTAGATCACTGATACCATGCGGAGATAGGTGATGTTTATTATTATTTATTTTATTTTAATGTAGACGTCATGTAGACTTTTTGGAACCCTAATTCATCATTCTTTTATTCGCTTTATTTCCAAATTCATACCATCTTCATATTGATAAAAACTTATATTCATTTTAACATTCTATCACCTGGCACATTGTTTCATCAGTTTTGACTCGTTTAAACGGTGAAAAGGTCTTATTTTTCAATAATATTGTGAGTATTTCAGTATGCATAAATCGGGACTTTAATATGCATAAATCACTTGAGGGAGGTTTTCTTTTAAATAAGAAAGTATGTTTTTGTTGGCTTTTTGGAGCCAACAAACGACTAAACAAACTTGTCTCAAAGTGTTTGACATTCCAATTTAACCAAACATTTACAACGATATTATCTTCATATTCAATGAAATTCAAATTTATATAATCAATGGTATTGCCTACTATTTACGAGATCATGCAGCGGCATTTTCAATTGCTTCAATACACTCTACCACACTCGCCTTCTTTGACATTGCAGACATTACAGCTTCATGAAGTTTTTGATTGTTTTTTAACAATGATCCCGCGAACAAAACCTGCAGCCAAAAGATTTTTCGTCACATAAACAGATAGAAATTAATCCTCGGTATAAACTTAAAGAATAATGGTGCAATGGGATTGCATAAATGGATAACTTACTGCCCATCTGGTTAGATTCTGCTGTTCTTGTGACTTGAGCTGGGGTTTGCTTCTGTTTATAAACCTCTAAGATTATGATAACAGTTTACATGAGATGTGGTTAATAAAGTTTGTTCGAAATGAGTGAAATTTGGAACGAGGTCTAAACGGGTCAGGTTAAAATCACGTTTTGGACAAAAATCTAATTCCTTTTATCAATGCTAGTGTGTCGAGTAAGAATAATATCAGTCTAATAATAATCTGATTTTTTAGACAAATATATGCATTAAAAATACACCTTGGATGACTTTCGATGTGTTTGGCCCGTTTCTTATAAGCTATTTTTTGTTTGACTTATTAGAGATAAAACATGGTGTGAATGGAGCCATTCGTAACACACTACCTGTAAAGTAAATAGGTCAGCGGATTGGCCAACCACTTTATCATATTTTAGACCTTCTGCCGCTAGTCCTGCCATTGCTACAACCGCCAACCTGAGAGTGAAGTTTAGTGGTAGTTAGCATAATGTAGACAAATCAACTACATGTTTTCTTGGAAGAAATGTTTTCCATATCAGTAATTATAGAACTTTGTGGGTATATGTTATAATCTTGTATTTGTATGGATATATATAACAAATGTTAACATGTATGTAGAAATTTATCACATTTGTTATCTAGGAAATCCAATTAAAATAAGGTTAATCACATGGAAAAAAGACTAGGGGTAAAAAAGTCTAGCGGTGCTATCTTATGGGGGTAGGACGTAAGGGTTGGCTCATATTATCACACTTGATGCATTCCTATTGGTTCATCTCAAACGATTATGACCTCGTAACCACACACCATTAGGTCTCTGTTTGGGCAAAACATCACAATGCCGTATGACAACTGTAACTGGCCTGTAGCAAATTGCTCTCCATCCCCTTACTGACATAGGTGTTTTAAAAGTCATTGTCTTAGAAAAGACAGAGGATGAAATGTTACACTCATTAGTCATTAATTCTCTCCCATTCATGACTCACTTGGCCCGAAGCCGTGTATAGGATTCAATCCTGTAAGCCCTCTAGCTTGTTTTTTAAGAATTTAAGAGACGATATTTTTTAACCAAGTTCCCTATCAATTCATAATATAGTAAGATTTTCGACCTTATGAAATCTAACAAATGCCCCTTTATAAAGATGAACCGTAAAAAAGTGACGGGTTTAAGTAACTAGTTTGACGTAATGGTTATCTAATGGATAAAAAGTTAAAGTTCAACTGGAAACTTATCAGAACATAACAGTTTTTAACAAACCCAAAATGCTAAGTGCTAGAAACTTTATGTATTGATTACTAATGAGTAATGACCAAAAAACTAAATGCAGATTGAAAGCTGGTTGAAGAAGCATAAAAATATACGATGGCAATTACAATAGGCAGCTGCGCCTTATATTGTTGCTAGTGACCAAGGCATGCCCTTTCAGAAGGGGTGCTTATGCAATTTTGAAAAAAAGAATCTGGGTAGAACCGCTAACTATGATTTAAAAACAGAAATTAAACTAGCGGGGTTGGTTGTGTTGGCTGGATGGTCCAAAACGGTTTGATTGATGGTTTACACACTTTCAACTAGTTTTTAAGAAAAAAGTTATGAACATTAGTTTGTATATAACTTTTAGAAATGATAAAGATGATTCATGAACATTATAATATGCATAAGTATATCCCAAATTGAATATTATATATGGATGGTTCCAACTTCCAATCCATGAACCAAACTATTAAAACCGGTGTTACAACTATTAACCTTGAACTAAACCTTATAAATCCCTGATCAGCCGATTTGCTTTAATTAATATGGATGGTTTGATTGTTTTCACCCCAAATTTCATAACTTTCTTGACAGTTTCGTTTCCAAGTGACTAAAAGAACACATATTTAAATTTGATATTTTTCTTTTTTTTATTTTCAGAGCGGCTAACTCACACACCCTCTAAACCTATCACACATTTTGTCCATTATCGACTTGATACCTCAACCACACAGAGAGGGACACCTTTTCTACACAACTTGCAAGTGCTAGGCCGTTTGCCCTTTGGCTGATCTATTTCTTCTACTCTATTTAATACTATAAAGACAATTTCAAGAACTATCAGGTCTTGGACTTAACATGACCATAAATGTGAGATTCTTCCTATCACATGTCGACTTCCTAGTAGTCTAGATTTTTGTTTCCTCCCTCCCTCCCTAATAATAATGATTCTCAATAAACTAAATAAGTAATATTTAAATATAAATCATATTATATTAATAGGTTTTAAAACTTGCTAAATCATAAGAAAATTTCAATTATATCTTCTCATAAAATATAATTTTATAATTATTAAATCTTCAATATTTGTTATTTATAATTCTTAAATCTACATATTTTCTTATTACACAATGACTGATGACATCTAACATGCAAATCTTCATAGAAACGGCTGGTTTACAACTAGTTGGATTTATTCAACCGTACAATACATGAGTTCCTATCGTAGTAAAATATATATAACAATAAGAACATAATTAGTTAGAAGAGCAAGTCCAAAGTACCTGTCAAGTTCTTTTGTATCCAGTTGTCCACTGTATAAGAGTTTTTCCAGTTTTTCATCTATGAGATTAACATTCTCTTTTCCTATATCCAGAGAATACCCAAGGATTGGGAGACCTAGTAGGTAAGCAACTGCCATCCAAAGAAATAGTTGTCGGATTAGGTTGACCTGTTAACACCTTCTTTTGTTGTTTTTTTGCATATTTAATGCATATGGTATTACAGAACAATATTATTGATGTAAAACTCTAATTACATTGATAAATTGACTTAGAAAATGATTAATTATACAGCAAACTAAATCTAATGTGGAAAACTAAATGGGCAAACCGTGCCTTGTTAGAACATGGTTACTTAAATACTAGGTTTGTAAGATCATTGTTTTCTGTTCTTTTTCATCAGCAGTCAGTACTGATAGATCGGAGAAGAAATTACCCAAAAAATGGGCAGCTTCATGTCTGGCAATTCTATCCTGATAATCAGGGAAGAAGGATGAGAATCCACCAATTGCAGCCTGAAGAAGCCTACATCATATGTGAGCTAATTAGATAAGTCTGAAACTGTTCAATAAAGGTATCTTAATGCATGAGGTGTCTAAAATGGTTTAGGATGTTTTATGCATTAAACCAAGCATTGGGTCACTTTCCACCATTTGACCTGTTCAATCCATTTCTTTTCAATTTTGTTTTGCCAATTTGACCTATTAGAGATAAAAAGATAAGCCGAATCGGCCCTCACTATTGTTCATTATCACCACTTTAGAAAGCATATTCATAATTTAAGACTTGATAACAGCTTTTAAAACAATCATTACAGTAAGATCATAGTTGTTAATTAAAAATATTTATATACATGTTAAACTTACCCAGGTGAAATACTCCCTACAGCCAGAACTACCAAGGAAATGCTTCCAATCAAATATGGCACAAAGAAGCCCCAGTCCTACAAATTTTAACCACAGTTAAAAACTTATAACTCTTAAATTATTTTCAATCTATTTGCAAAAAATAACTGCAGCAGCATCACGACATATAATAAACTAAATATTCGGTTTCTATATTTTAGTATATCATTAATTACAGTAATAGATTGCAACAAAACCAAAAAATGTTAAAAATTAATTTCAGCTCACCCCAGGAAGCTGACCAGCTAGAAGTCCCAAGAACCCTGTAGTTCCTACCACAGTGAAAAGAAAAGCTGCCTGCATCACTGTCATGAAATTAATTTCATGAAACATATAAACAAATCCTAGTGCATGCACGAAAAGTAACATCAGAACAAATGCAAGAAAAAACATTTAATTATTGAACTAGCAATGTGGTAAACACTCATGACAACTTACATCATTTCTAACACTAGGTATTGCAAGGTTCTCCGCATTTTTCATTCCAAGAGTTGTCAACTCGCGAAGAGATGTCTGTTGAGAAACTTCAGGTGGTTAGAATAGAATAATCCTACAGTTATATTGAAATATGTTAGGTTTCTAATATATAAAAAAGGGCTAATCCTCTAAGATAGCAATGCGCGTATCTCAATGTTTCATATATACGTACCGGATAAACTAGGAAGGTATCGTATATTAGTTATGTGCATACTACGGTTACATTGAAACTCTACATACAGAGTTTGATATTGCATATAGATACCTTCTACGCTATCATAATTATAGGGTAATACATAACTAGTCTAATATGCCCACGAAAGCTAAGGAAGTTACATATGTGCTCTTTATATATATAATTATAGGGTTTAATATCACACATATAAATCTTTTTATAATAATTACAGTTAACTATTCTAATTAGTACCAATTTGAACTTAGTAAAAGAGTTTCACTCTGAAGTTTTTTACATTAAAACAACATCAACATACTTTCTCATATGTTTCACATGGGTCATTGTAGAATGCATCAAAATCGAATGAAGTATTTTCCCAAGTTCAATGTTTAAAATAGTATGGATCAATGTATAAGGACCAATTATAAGACAAGTAATTTGCTATTCTATTGACATTAGCCTATTTAAAAAAAACAGACCGTGCGTCTGGAGACATAGGGTTGAGAACTCCACTTTTTGGCCCATCCGGACTCAGATAGCTGGTTAAGTGCTTCTTTAACAGCATCACTATCCTTCTGCAGCAAATTCAAATGCAAGTAGAATTATGTACAAGCAAAAGCAGGATGAATAATTAAAGTAGAAAGGACAATTTCATATTGAAAACTTGCATAATATCATCCAAAATATGTAACATGATCAATTATAATCATCCAAAACACTTAAAAAATTTCCTAAAAAATAATTGTTGAGTGCTTGATGGTTAACAAAAAGAGATCAGTGCAGTACAGGTACATAAACCCACCTCCCAGGACTACAGGCATCCATAATCTATGTATCAAAATTAGGGCCGGTGGTCTTGATTGATAAATATATGGAGATTAAAGACATTATATGATGCTAACTGAAGAATCAAAAAGGAAGATAAGTGGAGAAAGAGAAAAGGGAATAATACGTTGGCAATGGCGGATTCGAGGGATGTGAAGTCAACGTTGGGAGGAGCTGCTGAAGAAGAAGAAGATCTGATTGGGCAATTTCTAGAAGCGATGTGTGTGGATCGACCAACACAACCCAAGAGCGAAAGAGATATACAAGACATTGTACGAGTGTATGTGTTTGTGTGTGCGTGTTTGCTTTTGGTTTATAGTTGGCAGATAAGCCGATAAGGTTTGGCGGGAGGCCTTCAATGTAACATCCAGCCCTTATTACGCTCCTTGTTTATTATCATTCTATATGCACTCAATTCCTTTTTTTCTTTTTTACGGTTAATTACTCGAGTAGAAAATTTTGAGAAAACTTCCGGCCCAATCTAGATCTCTTATTTATTTATTTTCTTGTCATATTTGTAACTTCAACCTAAGACATTCTTTTATTTTAAATGAAAAAGTATCTCGCATCTACCACTTGAACTGATTAATGTTTTGTTTATACACTCAGTTACTAATGTTTTGTTTTCAAGTTAACTTAAAAAGAGAAAAAAAAAAGTTTGTTTTCAAGTTAACTTAAAAAAGAGAAAAAAAAGTTTAGTTAGAGAGAAAAAAAAAGAAATTTTTTTCCTTTTTTTCTTTCTTTTTTTTTAATTTTTTTAATTTTTGTCTCTTCTCTTCTTTTCAATTTCTTTCAATTTGAAAGCATTGATTTTAGGATTTTTGTTTCATTTTATTAAATTTTCTTGTTTTAAGTAAAATCATTAACACAACTCTTTTACTTCTCTTTTATTTTCTTCTATTAAAAAAAAACTCTAAAATGCAAATGTTTTTTTTTCTTTTTTTCCAATTTTTTTCTCTTCTTAAATGAACTCCAGAACATAACGTAAGTGTCGGTGTATTTCACAGTCTAACTTTTGTTGGTTCGGGTCATTTAATGTTTTTTTTATAAGTTTAAGTTAGTATCTTATTGTTATATGTTTATTTTATATAATTGTTATGTTACTTTTAACGTTCTTTATTCTGGAAATAACTAGGCATGGTGCCCCCGTGTTGCGGTGCGTGTTTTGTCAACTTTATATTTGTTAAGATATCTTTTTGGGTATATACATGTGAATGTCATCATACTTGAAACTGCCATTATATTTCGTCAGTAGTTATTTACAATAGATGTTTACAAAGAGTGTCTATTACTAAAGGTCATTATATACATCTGCCTCGCCTTAACATAACTAACCAACAGTTGGTTTTAACGGAACCTGTGACAACCGGCAAATTTCAGGTCAATACTCGGCCCGACTTAGTCATAATTTTGCATATTTTACATGCGTTTCAATCGAGTTCTATCTATTTAAGGTCATTTCATGCATTGCAAAATTTCATGCATAACATTTCATGCATTGGTGATTCGGCATAATTACCATTTTCTACACGCGATACAATCGGCACACACGAACATTGGTGATAAATAATATATATGTACTAATAAATACTTTAAATTGTTTCAAAGTATGTTAGATTCCAGGGTTTCAAAGTATTTTAGATTCCAAATTAAATACATTAAAAAAACTTAAATTTATAAAATAAACCTAATCGCTTAAATTGATATTTTACCTGGAACGAATCTTTTTAACACAACTATTAAATGCATGATGCATCATTAACATACCATCAATATTAAAATATATGATATTATACAAGTTTTTATATTTAAAAAGTAAAAAGTATAAATATAAAAATATATATAAATACCTATAGTGCAACAAATACCACCCAAATACCTAATACTACACAAAAGAAAACAAAACACTCCTTCCCCATGCATGTTGACCGTTCACCCTACACCACCTCTCACTTTTCATTTATATCAAATCTCCATGTGATTTTCTTGGTTTGACTTATGCTTTTAAAAACTTCTATTTATATGAAAGATGTACATAAAGGCTTAAAGCATGATGTCTACCTTACCCATCTTGACATTTCTTCATTTTTCCCTTGAACGTAAATTAGGCTCAAATTGTCAAAAATTGGGTTTACTAAGTTTTGCACTTTACCAACCAAATTTACATCAACACACTTCACCCTATTTCACTTTCTCCATCCATCTCTTGACCATTTCATCATCTCCATCATCCTATCATATTTCAAGCCTTTTCTACTAATCAAGAGTGTTCCAAATAGCATAAGTGAAGACTAAGTGATTTTTAAAATGTTCAAGCAAACTACAACAACCAATCCATCTTTCCTTGCTTTTCTTTAGTAAGAACAATCTCTTCTTGTTTACATATATTTTAATTTATCATATATTTTTCATTTATTAGTTCATATGAAACTAGTTTCATCCACCAAAGATATTTAAATTTGCTGAAAACAATACTTTTACAAACAAAGAGTTTCAAGAATAATAATTCACACGAAACATTCTATCATGAACTAAATAATGATACTTGTCCTTAAAAAGTAAATATTCATATATCCATGTTTGACCAAGTTACTAGTTGGTGATTTTATAAAAAGTCCTTAATGGTTGTTAAAACTCAAAGAAAACTACAAAAGGGTTATGTTATGGTTATAAGATTTTATACTCTTACAAGTATTATTATGAATATTTATATATATTTTTTCAAGTCATACTTAGTGAGTGGTAATATATTATTACAAAAGTTGGGTTATAACTTGATGACAATTTGACCAAATTTACAAGTATGGTTAAATATATATAAACATGAGACTTTAAAAGAAAAAAATATGAACTTCATAACTAAATATTATGTTAGTTTAAAAGGGATGTTAAAATGGTTAGTAGATGACTTTTAACAAAGATGACACATGATTTTGTTGCTAATATGTCATGGGATTTGAAATATAAATTTATAGATTTTATAATATTGGTTACTAAGTCACTTAAAAGATGGGTTAAGACAAGTTGGTAAATTGACTAAAGTAGCTAATTAATTTATTAAAGAGATTTTACTTTATAATATACCAAAATTACTTAATAAATTAAAGAAATCCTAATTTAATATATGTCAAGAACTAGACAAAGTAAAAGAATAATCCTACTAAGGAAATAACTAAATAATTATTTTATGGGTAAATATATATATTTATATATGGATTGTATTATATGAAAACTAGTGATTTTACTTGGGTGTTAATATTTCAAATTGTATTCCAATTAATATAATGTAAATATTATTTTACCTAAGAAAATAATACTATTTCAAAACCCTAGCTTCTATAATTTCATATGTAAATTACATAACTAATTGCTAAACACTCGAGTCACGTCTCGGGTCGAGTCAAAACGATATTTAATTGCCCAAATAATATGTCAACTTAATATACAAGAGTTTTTTAGCACTTTCAAGCAAACTGTAATTTATAAATATTTTCTAAGTAATATATATATATATATATATATATATATATATATATATATATATATATATATATATATATATATATCACAAATATTCATTTTGTGTCACCAACGGGTCGTCGAGTCAAACACTTTGTTACCAGTATATGGATGAAATAGTTACATGCTCACATTACACGTAGAGCAATTACTTGGACATAAGTTGCCTTGATTGTTCTAGGGCGAACTTAGTTTGGATTTTTCCCGAGCACTTTGGATACTTACAGATTTTCACACCCGACTCACTTCACAGGTGAGTTTCACGGCCCCAATTTTACTTATTTATATATTTAGGGGAAATTACATGCAAATTACTATTTTCTTGGACACATTTACTTGTCAATGATTTCACATGTTATATAAGTTGTTTACTTACCGTATGAAGTCCCCTGTTATCGGACCGTTAGTTTATTTTCCAAAGCGAGATAATCATGGATAGTACTATTGGGTTTGACTACCCCTGCCCGGGTTATTTACCCTATCCTTGACTGAAGGTCTAAAGGGGTGCGTTATTAGCATGTTCATCCCTGTGCTTACGGTAGACATGGGTAGGGGTTATTTATTACACTTACAGTCTAGCTTCGATTGCGGTGCTTATATAATATTGTAGTATTGTATGATCGACAATCAAATCATGAAAAGACTTGTGGTCCATTACACTGTTTACTATTATTTTAAAAACTATGTTATGTTGACATATTTTCATGCATGTTTTCTTAGGTATTTGACATTTGCATCAAGTTAAGCTCGCATGGACCTCATCGTATTTAGGGCCATTCATGTTGTTGGATCATTCATTTATGTATTAGTCATGTTTTGTAAACAATTTACATTATCTCTACTGCTTTCGCAATTTAACTCTGAAAACAACTATGTATTTTTAAACTTATTTGCAACGTATGTTTACTAAACCATGTAGTGGTCAATCAATGACTGTGATTCCATGACGTTCACGCCCCACAGGGAACCGCTATGGTTGGGGTGTGACAGAACCTATTAGGTTTTATAAAATTGGTTCATATCAGGTTGTCAAGTGTCTTATGATTTTATTTCACAAAAGTGGCTCTTGTCATCTGTAAAAAAAGTTTTTGTTGTTCATTCAATTGATTCTTTATGTTGGTTTGCCCTTCTGGTTGATGATTCTATTCATGATGTCAAAAGAAAAACATTGTACATGTGATGTTATGTATAGTATATGTTTACTTTGTTTTACCTGACGACTGTTACATGGTTCTCTTGGTAACGATCCCTTTTGGGTTTGGTGTATTTGACAAAAGAACTTGTACTTTTTCAGCTTTGTTTGCTGCAATAGTTCCATCTTCTTTTATGTTGTGTAACACCCAGAAATTTATTATTTTGAAGCCGGCGAAGAAAGAAAAGAAAATAAAGTCCAAAGTCGAGGGACCAAACTCGCCAACGAAGAAAAGTTGGGAAGTGTGGTGCTATGTGTAGAGAGAGGGCAGCCCACTCTCCCCACACACCACAATTTTCAGATTTCAAGAGGAGGAAGAGAGAAAAGAGGAGAAAAAGGAGAAAAAGGGGTGTTTCGGGTGATTCGGGTGTCCAAAGTCGTCGAGTAGCAAGCCAAATCGAAGCCCTTGACGTTGTGCTCGATTGTGTGAGTTTTAGGACCTCACTTTTACTTGTTTTCAACTGATTTTGGGGATGGAAAATGTTCAAAACCCGTTTTTGTGTGTGTATGTGTTTGACCCATTTGGGTGTGATGTGTATGATGCGTTTAGAGTATGATTTCGGACTTGTGTGTGCTTGTATGGTGTTATGGTATGCATTCCTAAGGTCCAGGAGGGTTAATTTAGGCTTAGAATGGGTTTGGATGAGCTTGGAGGCCGAAAATGGCAGATTGGGTTCGGGATGAACTCCATTCTGCATCAGCTAGGGCTAGGCGACCGAATGAAGGCCATACGGCCGAATGAGGGGCGATTGAGGGTCATTCGCACGATTGGGATTCATTCGCACGATTTAGGGTTCAATCGCACGACTAAGGTTTCAGTCGCACGACTGGGAGTCCAGTCGCATGGGGATTGCACGACTGAGGGTTCAGTCGCATAGATGCTTAGTCGCATGAGTCCATTCGCATGAGGTCAGTCGCATAGGTGCCCATTCGCAGTAATCCCATTCGCACAAGGTCCATACGCACGATTGAATGTTCATTCGCATAGATGACCATCCGCATGAGTCCAGTCGTATGATGTTCAGTCGCATGGAGGCCATGCGACTGAAGGGTGTCCATACGCCCGAATAGGGCTGTTGCACTCGAAGGAATGTGTAGTTTGACTTCTGGCCTTCGGGGAAAGGTGCAGATGTAAGTTTTGATGTAAAGTTTCACGTAAGAGCATGTAAGAGAGCGGTTATGGCCTTAGTGAACATGTAGGGCATGATGATGATGATGTTGCATGTTTATGCATATTATGAATGTATGATGTTGCCCTGTATGATGCCGATGTATGTGTATGATATGTTCCTTATTATGATGTATGCTTATCTTTCTTGTGGCTTTACATGTCATGCTAATGAATGAATGAATGAATGAATGAAGTATTATGTAATGTAAAGCGAAAGATAATGAAAGAGGAACATGAAGTAAGAATGCATGCATTAATGAATGATGAATGAACGAAAGAAAGGCTTGCAAGCATATATATTGGGGTGAGCGACTTTGTGTTGCAAAAGACTCGGATGAAGTGCAATCATTTAGATTGCCTATGAGGTGAGCAACCTTGTCGTTGCAAAAGACTCGAGTAAAGTGCTATCGTGATGTTGCCTTGGGGTGAGCAACCTTGTTGTTGCAAAAGACTCGGATAGCTTGCTATCGTGATGGGCAATGAGGTGAGCAACCCTAGGGGTGCAAAAGACTCGGATAGCGTGCAATCATTGAGATTGCCATTGAGGTGAGTGACTATGTTGTCGCAAAAGACTCGGAAGAAAGAATTAACGAAAAGAATGGAAGATAATGAATGAGATGAAAGATAACAATGATATTATTTGTGTATACGTATGTTGAATGATCGCATGATAAAGGAATGGTTTTTAATGAAAGTAAAGTATATTTATGTTATAAAACTAGAACTCACTCAGCAACGCTGACTTTTATTACGTTTCCAGTTGGCAGGTAAATGATTGCTGAGGATGGCACGGCAAGGCTACTCGGCTCTTTTGGGATGGCATGCTTTTGATTAATGTTTTTGCATTGTAATGCGAACAAGCTATTTTGTAACGAATGTTGTATTAACTTGCAAAAGCATTTATATAGAAATGAAAGCGTATTTTAATGTTCCGTTGCAATGTTTTTAAGAGACAAATATAAATATGTGATTTATGTGCGACGAATGACCAACTGTAGGCGTCCTGGGAACGGGGCCTTACAAGTTGGTATCAGAGCCAAAGTTTAAGTGAAATGGGTAAATTTTCAAAATAAACCTTAACTTAAACTGAAAATGGGACGAAAGGGGAATGGGATGCCAAACTGAGTAGCTGCGTGCCATCAGGTATTTTCTTAAAGTTAACCGGTTTTATGTGCGCATGGTATATGTTATGTGTTGTATATAGGTTTAAATACTGATGTAGTCAGGACAGGTAATACTTGGGGTATGAAGAGTAAAGTAAGTGGCTAATCACAACTGGCCACTGTAATTAGGGACTTGCTATACTTGACATAAACTGAGTTGTTTCCTTGAATGACCGTGTTGGTGTTTAAATCTTTCAGTGTGATAGAGAATGGCCGGTGGTAGATCTTCTAGAGCTTCTAGGGGTGGAGGCCGTGGTGGTCCTGATGCGGAACCGCGACCTAAAAGAGGAAGGCCTAGAGCTGAGAAAGAGGTTCCTGCAGAACCTGAGACTCCTCATCCAGAAGCTGGGGATGAGAGTGCGAACTTGAGGGCCTCGGTAAAGGAGGCTGTTGTTGAGGAAGTACATCAGGTCATGCAGACAATCTTACCGTCTATGGTGACCGAAGTCATCAAAGCTGTGAAGGAGGGGGAAAGGAAGGAGAGAAACCGGGCCTCGGGGGAGCAACCGGAGCCTGAAACGATTTTCTCCGATAATGAGGAGGAAGAGGAAGAGGAGCTTGTGCGAGAGGTGGCACGAGGCTGTAACTACGGGGTGTTTATGAGATGCAAGCCCCCTACTTTTGACGGTAATGGCAATGTGCCGCTGCTCACCGATGGGTGAGAGAAATGGAGGCTGTTCTCGACATCAGCGAGTGCCGGGAAGATCAAAAAGTAAAGTTTGCCACCCATTCATTTGTGGACTCGGCACTATGCTGGTGGGACAACATTGTCCAAGCGGAGGGTAATCGGGCAATCGGGAGAATGAGGTGGCCCGAACTGAAGAAGTAGGAGTTTTGTCCTCATCGGGAAATGGATAAGGTCGAAAGGGAGTTTCTGCAACTAGAGGCGGGAACCATGACACACCAACAGTACACCACGAAGTTCAACGAGATGGCACGTCTGGTGCCGGATCAAGTGACGCCTCTGTCCTGAAAGATCAAGAGGTATATACAGGGTTTGCCGGCGGATATTCGCAGGCACATGATCGCCGCCCGACCGAGCACGTTTAGGTCGGCGGTGGATTTGGCGGGAAGATTGTATGATGAGAGGACGGTGGTGGTGACTGATGGTGGCAGGAAGAGCGGTGGTGATCGGAGCTGGCAGGGAAAGAGGTTTGGTCGGGGTAATGCCTCGACGGGTAATAAGAAGGCACAGGTGGATGATCGCCGTGTGGTCATGTCGGGTGCGGGATCGAGAAGGTGTGGTAAATGTGGACGGGAGCATAGTGGGGAGTGCAGGTTTGGGTCAAACTTGTGCTTCAAGTGTGGAAAGGCGGGGCACATGGCAAAGGACTGTCGTACAGTCCGGTGCTTTAACTGTGGCGAAGAGGGTCACATGCTCAAAGATTGTAAGAAGCCGAGGGCTGAGAGTTCAGGGGCGAAGAGGACGGGAGGTGATGGACCGAGGGCGAGCGCCAGGGCATTTACCATGACACAGGAGGAAGCTAGAACGGACCCTGATGTCGTGTCCGGTACGTTTCTGGTGAACGAAACTTTAGCTTCTATGTTATTTGATTCGGGTGCCAGTAAAAGTTTTATTTCTGCTGCTTTCTGTGCTAAGCTGTCTGTTAGTAGTAGACGTGTTGATGCGCCCTTTGATGTAGAAACTGCCATAGGTAAGTCTACCAGGATTTCTGAGATGATAGAGAACTGTGATGTGGAGCTTGAGGGTCATAAGTTTCCTGTTAGACCGTTTGTGATGACTTTAGGTGGTTTTGATTTGGTTCTTGGGATGGATTGGTTAGCGGACTTCGAGGCGAACATTGTGTGTCGCAAGAAGATGATTCGGTTGTCGGCGCCTGACGGTAGTTCAGTGACGGTTTATGGTGATCGGGTTACTACGATTCCGAAGGTGATCTCGATGGCGGTGGCGGGAAAGTGTATGAGGCGTGGATGTGGTGCCTACTTGGCCTATGTAAAGGATGTGGATACGCCAACACCACAACTAGCCGATGTACCGGTTGTGTGTGACTTTCCAGACGTGTTCCCAGAAGACTTATCAGGAGTGCCACCTGACAGAGAGATCGCGTTTCAGATTGATCTGATACCGGGTGCCCAACCTGTTGCCAAGGCACCGTATCAGTTGGCTCCGACCGAGATGAAAGAGTTGATGGAGCAGTTGCAAGAGCTTCTTGATAAGGGGTTCATTAGACCGAGTATCTCTCCTTGGGGTGCTCCGGTCCTGTTTGTAAAGAAGAAGGACGGTAGTATGAGGATGTGTATTGACTACCGCGAGCTGAACAAGTTGACAGTGAAGAACCGATACCCTTACCGAGGATAGATGATTTGTTCGATCAGCTTCAGGGTGCCAGTTGGTTTTCAAGGATAGATCTTCGATCTGGTTACCATCAGTTGAAGGTAAAGGAGCAAGATATTCCTAAAACAGCTTTTCGTACGCGCTATGGTCACTACGAGTTTCTTGTCATGTCTTTTGGTTTGACCAATGCGCCAACTGCTTTTATGGATTTGATGAACTGTGTGTGTCGGCCTATGTTAGATAAATCAGTGATTGTGTTTATTGATGATATCCTGATTTACTCGAGGAGCGAAGCAGAGCATGCCGGTCACATTCGGGAGGTTCTAGAGACGTTGAGAATGGAGAAGTTGTATGCAAAATTCTCCAAGTGCGTGTTCTGGTTGCGCGAAGTTCAGTTCTTGGGTCACGTGGTGAATCCCGACGGGATAATGGTGGACCCGGCGAAGGTGGAGGCGGTTATGCAATGGAAGTCACCAAAGACGCCATCCGAGATTCGTAGCTTCTTGGGTTTGGCGGGCTACTATAGAAGATTTATCCAAGACTTCTCTAAGATTGCTTCTC
The DNA here is from genome assembly GCA_025215565.1 of Flaveria ramosissima. Classification (NCBI taxonomy): domain Eukaryota; kingdom Viridiplantae; phylum Streptophyta; class Magnoliopsida; order Asterales; family Asteraceae; genus Flaveria; species Flaveria ramosissima. The sequence continues at coordinate 22,133 of JACVEC010000113.1, read as the reverse complement.
CACTAACCAAGTTGACCCGAAAAGATGTAAAGTTTGTATGGGGTCAGGCTCAAGAGAAGGCGTTTGAAGAATTGAAGGCGAGATTGACTCAAGCTCCCGTTCTGTCGTTACCCGATGGAAGTGAAGATCTGGTGGTTTATTCCGATGCTTCTTACTCGGGGTTGGGGTGTGTGTTAATGCAGAGAGGAAAGGTTATAGCCTATGCATCCCAACAGTTGAAGGTTCATGAGGTCAATTATCCTACTCATGACTTGGAGCTGGCAGCCGTGGTCTTTGCATTAAAGATTTGGAGGCACTACCTCTACGGGACGAAGTGCACCATATTCACTGACCACAAGAGTCTGAAGTACTTCTTCGAGTAGAAGGATCTGAACATGAGGCAGAGGCGGTGGTTGGAACTTATAAAGGATTATGATTGTGAGATTCACTACCATCCGGGCAAGGCCAACGTGGTGGCTGATGCCCTTAGCCGAAAAGAGAGGCCCGAGCCGATTCGGGTGAAAGCCTATCAGTTGATCATGACCTCCGATGTGATGAAGCTGGTTAAGGAGTTTCAAGATGAGGCATTGAAAGAAGATCATCTTAACTCTGAAAGAATGAGAGGTCTGGTTGGGGAATTGGGTGAAAACACACTCGGTGTTAGAACCCGATTCGGTCGTGTGTGGATTCCTTGTTTTGGGGATCTACGGGTGAAGGTAATGGATGAAGCTCACAAAACTCGATACTCTATTCATCCTGGTGCCACGAAGATGTACCATGATATGAAGAAAGACTATTGGTGGCCGGGTATGAAGCGCGATGTGGTGGAGTATGTGAGTATGTGCCTTACTTGCTTACAGGTGAAGGCCGAGCATCAAAAGCCATATGGGAAGATACAACCTCTGGATATACCGAAATGGAAGTGGGAGCACATCACCATGGATTTAATTACCAAGCTGCCGCGTACCCCGAAAGGGTACGATGCCATATGGGTGATAGTTGATCGCTTGACGAAGAGTGCTCACTTCTTACTGATTCGCGAGACATATTCATCTGAGAGGTTGGCCAATCTGTTCATCAAGGAGATTGTGACTCGTCATGGTGTACGGTGTCTATCGTGTCGGATCGCGACACTCGGTTTACATCTAAATTTTGGAAGAAGTTCCATGACGCTATGGGGACGAGGTTACATATTAGCACGGCTTATCATCCCCAGAATGATGGTCAGTCAGAAAGGACCATTCAGACACTGGAAGACATGCTTCGGGCATGTGTGATTGATTTTGGTGGAAGTTGGGATGACCACCTACCGTTAGCCGAATTCTCATACAACAACAGTTATCATGCCAGCATTGGTATGCCCCCATATGAGATGCTATACGATAGGAGATGCAGAACGCCCGTTTGTTGGGGTGATATTGGTCAGAAGGAATTGGGAGCGTCGAGGTAATCGAAGCTACGACTGAGAAGCTTGAGAAGATTAAAGCCTTCATGAAGGCAGCCAAAGATAGACAGAAATCGTATGCTGACAAACGACGCAGGCCGATTGAGTACCAGGTGGGTGACCGGGTTATGTTGAAGGTCTCACCTTGGAAGGGTATCATTCGCTTCCGAAAGCGAGGCAAGTTGAGCCCAAGGTATATAGGCCCTTTCCGAATCATTGCTCGAGTAGGAGAGGTGGCCTATAGACTGGAGTTACCGGATGAGTTAAGTGGAATTCACCCAACATTCCATGTATCTCATCTGAGGAAGTGCTTAGCTGATGAAGATATGATTGTTCCATTGGAGGATATCAAGGTAGACGAACGGCTCAATTATGTGGAGCAAGCAGTGGCAATCATCGATCGTAAGCAGAAAAGGCTAAGGAATAAAGTGGTTCCTCTTGTGCGTGTACAGTGGAAGCACAGGAAGGGATCCGAGTCAACGTGGGAGACTGAGGAAGAAATGAGACAGCATTATCCACGTTTGTTCGAGGAATGACAGGTTTCGGGGACGAAACCTATTTAAGGGGGGTGGACTTGTAACACCCGGAAATTTATTATTTTGAAGCTGGCGAAGAAAGAAAAGAAAATAAAGTCCAAAGTCGAGGGACCAAACTCGCCAACGAAGAATAGTTGGGAAGTGTGGTGCTATGTGTAGGGAGAGCGCAGCCCACTCTCCCCACACACCACAATTTTCAGATTTCAAGAGGGGGAAGAGAGAAAAGAGGAGAAAAAGGAGAAAAAGGGGTGTTTCGGGTGATTCGGGTGTCCAAAGTCGTCGAGTAGCAAGCCAAATCGAAGCCCTTGATGTTGTGCTCGATTGTGTGAGTTCTAGGACCCCACTTTTACTTGTTTTCAACTGAATTTGGGCTGGAAAATGTTCAAAACCCGTTTTGTGTGTGTATGTGTTTGACCCATTTGGGTGTGATGTGTATGATGCGTTTAGAGTATGATTTTGGACTTGTGTGTGCTTGTATGGTGTTATGGTATGCATTCCTAAGGTCCAAGAGGTTAATTTAGGCTTAGAATGGGTTTGGATGAGCTTGGAGGTCGAAAATGGCAGATTGGGTTTGGGATGAACTCCATTCTACATCAGCTAGGGCTAGGCGACCGAATGTTCATTCGCATAGGTGCCCATTCGCAGTAATCCCATTCGCACAAGGTCCATACGCACGATTGAATGTTCATTCGCATAGATGACCATCCGCATGAGTCCAGTCGTATGATGTTCAGTCGCATGGAGGCCATGCGACTGAAGGGTGTCCATACGCCCGAATAGGGCTGTTGCACTCGAAGGAATGTGTAGTTTGACTTCTGGCCTTCGGGGAAAGGTGCAGATGTAAGTTTTGATGTAAAGTTTCACGTAAGAGCATGAAAATAGAAAATAGAGCGGTTATGGCCTTAGTGAACATGTAGGGCATGATGATGATGATGTTGCATGTTTATGCATATTATGAATGTATGATGTTGCCCTGTATGATGCCGATGTATTGTATGTGTATGTAGTTCCTTATTATGATGTATGCTTATCTTTCTTGGGGCTTTACATGTCATGCTAATGAAGAATGAATGAATGAATGAAGTATTATGTAATGTAAAGCGAAAGATAATGAAAGAGGAACATTAAGTAAGAATGCATGCATTAATGAATGGATGAACGAAAAGAAAGGCTTGCAAGCATATATATTGCTTGCAAGCATATATATTGGGGGTGAGCGACTTTGTGTTGCAAAAACTCGGATGAAGTGCAATCATTTAGATTGCCTATGAGGTGAGCAACCTTGTCGTTGCAAAAGACTCGAGTAAAGTGCTATCGTGATGTTGCCTTGGGGTGAGCAACCTTGTTGTTGCAAAAGACTCGGATAGCTTGCTATCGTGATGGGCAATGAGGTGAGCAACCCTAGGGGTGCAAAAGACTCGGATAGCGTGCAATCATTGAGATTGCCATTGGCAACGCTGACTTTTATTAGTTTTCCAGTTGGCAGGTTAACTGATTGTTGAGGGGATGGCACGGCAAGTACTCGGGCTCTTTGGGGATGTCATTCTTTGATTAATTGTTTTTGCATTGGAATGCGAAAAAGCTATTTTGTACTGAAATGTTTGGTTAGATTAAACTGCAAAATTAGCATGATTATATAGAAAATGAAAGCGTTTATTTTATGTTCCGTTGCAATGTTTTAAGAGGGACAAATATAAATATGTGATTTATGTGCGACGAATGACCAACTGTAGGCGCCCGGGAACTGGGGGCTTACATGTTGATATGTAGCAGCCATTGGATTCCTTGACGAAACGGATTGCGTTTGGTAATATCTTAGGGTTTTTGTTGCCTTGTCAACATTACCATGTCACGACAATTGGTCCTCGGGATATCTATCATTACCTCATTGAGGAATACTTCCTCTACGGTTGTGGTTTCATCAATGATTAAGCTAACGCTTCTTAATAGTAGTACATAACATTATAAAAACAACGACAAAAACATGCAAAGTGGTCTACGAAACAGATGCGATTTACTCGCCTTCATAGTTTATTACCCAAATTTTAAGGTATACCTGTGCGGCTGTCCACTTATTAAATTCATGAAACCTAACTCATAAGCATGCTGATAATCTAATGTGGTGCCATAAAAAAGAAGTGTTTGAACCTAGTTCATCTAGGTAGACCACATCTCTAGAAATCTTGTTCAATATTGTAATTGATGAAGTCATAAATAAGGATTTAAGGATAGTGAAACTGTGAGTTAATGATGAAATGCTACTTGTTTTAGAAAGTATGACAACCTCTTAAAAAAATAAAGACATCTTTATCAACAACTCTTTCTATTCAATTTGCACACTGGTGAAAAGGTTAAAGCTAGTAATAAAGTTTGGCAAATGAGAGATATAGTTTTTAACAATAAGATTCAAGTGAGGCGATAGTCATAATGGATCAAATAGTCATGGTCAACAACAAACAATTTAACCATCACTCAAAGTAAGAATCTTGATAACTAATAAGGATTATGTTAAGCTAACCATGTGACAATCATCAACCCTAGTCATTTGCAGAGAGAGACAAATGACCCAGACCTTGTAACCAAGAGCAATATAACACATTAAATACAAATAAAAAGAAGAGATTGTGAGCTCACATACAATAGAATCAAATAGCCATAAATACCCAAGATTTTGCAGAGGGACCGCCATATAGCAAGTGATATAACTCGAATAAAAGTGGACCACAGGCAGTAGTAGTACATCTAGTTAAAATAGTTACTCCCTCTGCATACCCAAAACCACTAGCGGAGCTTGAATATCTCCGTAGGGGGGGCGGGGGCGAAATTAAATTTTTTTAGGGGGGGCGAACTTGATATTATATAAAAATTTACACTACCGTGCCAAAAAATTTACACTAACGGGCTAAAAATTAACACTACCGACGAAAAAAACAGGGGGGGCGGCGGTGGCCCCCCCGGCCCTCACTATCCTCCGCCACGGCCAAAACCCATGCTTTGTACCTAAAGCTGCAGGCCCGTGTTTGTCGTCTTTGAGCCACCATTGGCTGTTATTTGCAATGAATTGTTAAAAAGTAATGAAAACTGAAAACATGGTAACGCAAAGTAACCAATTAGAATTGAACTCACCCACTACCCTAAAACAATTAAAACCTAAATCACAAAAACACGCCTCAAGGAGATAGAGAGACAATGCACCACAGAGAAACAACAGGATATCAAAGAAGACAAACATGGATGGAGAACAGCAGAACTCCAAAAAGACAGTGAAGAAGAGAAACAGGATTGCAACCGACCTCAGGGAAGTGGGAGAGAACAACCCTAATTGGTTAAAAGAAGGCATTTAAAGAAGACAGAAGGAAAGACCTTTCGGGGATCGAACCCGGATGCACAGGGATTGAGAAAAAAGGGCAGACCAACTGAACTGGACGACATATATGAAAAAAGGGTAGAAAAGAAATATTAAACATGAAGCTGAAGGGAATACCCGGGCAAATGCCCACCAATCTTTACAAATGTTTAGCTTGTTGTTTTATATTAATTATGATTTTGTCTTATTCTTTAAAAAATCTAAAGACAATAATTTTAGTTTAAAAATTTATTATATATTTTAATTACAATCTAAAAATGGTATACATTTAAAATTAAAATTGAAATAATTGATCGAAAAAAGCTGGTTGAACTTTTAAAAATAAATTGATGTTCTTAATTTTTAAAAAATATAGTTATTTTTATTAAATCTCGATAAGCAAGCCACATTTACTTTATCATGTATATATAACTTCAAATAGCTTTAACATAATTAAAAAGTTGTTATAGAAATAGATTTTTAAAGATAATATATGCGATGATTATAAGGGGATAATTAAAGATTTTTGTTGGATGCACCCCTGTTTATGATTATTATTTTATGATGGTGAGTGTTAAGAATTATGAAAGAAATTATTTTACTTTAAAATATTTAATGTCTCAAAAAGACTTTCTGGTGATTAGATGATGTATATTATTACATTAAAAGATTGAGAAGAATTCATGCTCAAATCCTATGTTAAAAACCAATAAACCATAAAAAATAAGTAGTTTGATTTACAAAGGGACTTATGGTACCAAACTATTACAAAAACTATCTAAAACATAATTTCTATAGATTGTCAATTTCTACCAATTTCTACCAATGCTAACCTACTACTAGTTACATTATCTACCAACAATATATATTGAAAATATACTATAGTTTTGAGATCATACCAAATTAGTGCTATTAAGAAATAACTCATAAATATTTGATGAAGCTTTTGTTATTTTATTTGAAAAATATATCCGTGTAATCTTATTTATATTCGTAATTATCATTCATAATTATGGAGGAATTTGTTAGCTAGTTTTTCGCTTAGAAAGCATAATTAAAACCATAAAATTGTTTTTGATTGTTCAATTTAATTGTTGATGTATGCCTCGTAATAAGCCAACTCTATGATCTAACAAGAATAACTTTTTACGCCGGCCTAGCCCACATCAACTAAATCCATTGGAGTTGGGTGGCTTCCCCTCTATAAATAAGAAGGATCTTCACTTGAGGATCCCTTTTTTACGTTAGTACATCACATACTAGGCGTCTAATATGTCTTTGGAAATAGTTTTCCCTTCATTCCTTCTGATGAAACATTATGTTGAAGGAGATTACACTTGTTAAGGTTTGTCTCATCTAGCCAAGTTAGTATACTTCTTCTAAGTTTGCAACATGTTCTTCCTTTTAGATTGGTCCAACCAGCTTTTAGTTCTTATCAAGTATGGCCATCTTTAGCCAACCTAACCTTATCAAATCTGGTCATCTCCAGCTAACCTTTCCATTTAGGTTTATAATGGTTGGCTGAACATTCTAGCCAACTTACCCTTTCATGTTCAACTTATGTATCTATATACTTTTACATTATTCTTTTATTTACATACACTTTTATATTTGACACATCATTAACTTGCGCGTCGGAGGGTGTCCGCAGAGCTCGCCTCCGGGTCAGCTTTTAACGAGTTCTTTTCTTGTTGATTTAAATCTATGCATGTGGCTAGCCTGAGCTGGATTAACAGTTATACCTGATGACAATACTCAAGCTTGATTTTGATGTAGCAACAATCGGCTCCCAATGTCGGATACAAGCATAACAACTTTATGTCCTCTACGACATACTCAGGTCTATGTCTTTTTCTCCCATGAATATGCACTTCCTTTCTTGTCTTTTGAGTATTCCCTTAAGTCTTATTGGTCTTTTATAGATTAACCTTAACAAACCAGCCATATCTCATATGTGGTATCAGAGCCATACCACAACTCCTGTATTCTGTTTCTAAGGTTGATGATTTGTATGCTCTATGAGTGCCAACATTACACGAATCTGTCACATCAGAAAACCAACATTACAAAGTATTGACAAATAGACTTGTCTAACACACTAGCTTCTTCTCGATTGGTAGATAGGTTGCTATGTGAATGGTAAGTCGATAAGATGTCAGGTAACACTAAGTTTGAGGATGAAGTTAGTTCATTTAATTCAAGTAGAGACCATTCTATAGTTTGGAATATTTTGATAAATTACCAGTGGCTAAGAAAGAGAGTTTGTACTACTTGTGGAAAGGTGTATAGTGCTAATAAGAGAACATCAAACATGAAACATCATATCCTTAAGTGTTTTAACCTGGAAGAACCCTTTAACCAACAAAACATGTCCCTTTAGATCAAGTAATGTATAGGAAAAAATTAGCATTATCTATCTTTAAAACAATTATCCTTTTAGTATGTTGAACATAAGAGGGATAAAATATTTGCATAACTTTTTTACACTGCGATGTAGATACTACAACAAGAAACACTGCAAAGGCTAATGTCTTAAAAATATATGATAGAGAGAAGACAATTCTTAAAGTGAAGTTACAGTGGGAAATAACTAGTAGTATATGCTTGACTTGCTGATTTTATGAGTTATATCTCGACAGAATGGTTATATGGCATTGAGTGCTCAATATATTTATGAGAAAGGAGAATGTGTTAACTTTCAGTTATACCCTTCCACACAGTGGTAAACTTTAAGTAGAAGCATTTGATTACGTTTCAAGCGAATTGGGTTATAGAGAAAAAATGTTTTCTACGATCACAGTAACCATGGCTATATGATGTTTTAATTAATTTTTTAACCGTCACTTGTGTTTAAAACATGTTTAGTTTGTTGAGGGTAGATTTACTCATTTGGCGATGTGGTGTAGAAAACGCGCAACTGAGTTTTCCAGTAATGTATTTTCCTCCAAAATAAAAATCGTACATTTTTGTTTTAAAATGTTGTTAACTATATTTTACTAGATTTTATAAGCCTTGTAATTACACGGGTTGAAATCATAAAATATTAAATGAATAAATTATTAATATAAAAATTAGACTAAGACATGATCTGAATGAATTATATATGATAATAACTTAAGTAATAAAACATATATGAACTTTTTAATTTTTTTATTTTTTCATAGAAAAATTAAACATTTTGTTTTAAAATAATTTTTAAAAAATTTTTCATTTTTAGGAATTTCCCTTACTAATAACTAACTCCCTATTTAATTATTTGTTTTTATAAAAACTTCCTTTAAAAAAACCAATTTTAAAATATTACGTAACAATATTTTATTTTTTTATAAAATTTTCATTTTTTATAAAAACCTATCTCTATCGCCCCCTTCCCCTCCCCGTTTCTTCTTCTTTTTCCCCCCCCTCACTTCTCCTTCTCCTCTCCCCCTCCCTCCGCTCCTATTCTTCGCAACTTAATTTGACTATTTCATACAACCCACCTGACAATTATTACCATAAATCTTGGTGATTACCCACGTGAGAATCGTTATTGACAGTTGCGGCAGTAACTAGGGTACAACCCCGTGTATTCCCACGATTTGAAGTAAAAAATGTACAATAGTTAGAATGCATATAAGGAATGTAAAACATTATTTTGATATAAGGATATAACTGAAATTACGTATAAGTAGTTACTACAAGTAGTTACTACTACTACTTTGATTAATTGATAAAATATTATATATTGCTAAACTTTCGTGATAAAAAATTATTGTTTTGATTAAATTGCATTTTATCTAGTTTGTGTTAAAGACTTCGGGGTTGTTTTTAAATTAGTTTATATAAAAAAGTGTAATGTTAATTAAAATAATTTCATTATTTAAAAGTCTTGTTGTTTACAAAAAAATCATAGTTTTTAGACACTTTTTGGTTTTTTTTTTTTGAAAACGTGTTATTTTTTTAATCAAACTACTTAACTAACTCCACTCACCACTCAGCAAACGCTGACTTTTATTACGTTTTCCAGTTGGGCAGGTAAATGATTGCTGAGGATTGGCACGTGCAGGCTACTACTTCGGCTCTTTGGATGACTCTTTGTGATTAATGTTTTTTTTTGCCAATTGTAATGCGAAACAAGCTTTTGTAACGAATGTTGTATTAACTTGCTAAAAGCATTTATATAGAAATGAAAGCGTATTTTATGTTCCGTTTGCAATGTTTTTAATAGACAAATATAATATGGTGATTTAGTGCGACGAATGACCAACTGTAAGGCGTCTCGGAACGGGGCCTTACATGTTGATATGTAGCAGCCATTGGATTCCTTGACAAACGGATTGCGTTTGGTAATATCATTATGGTTTTTTGTTGCCCTGTAACCTTACCATGTCACGACAATTGGTCCTCCCGGGATTCTATCATACCTCATTGAGGAATACTTCCCTCTAACGTTGTGGGTTCAATCAATGATTAGCTAACAACTTCTATAGTTAGTACATAACATTAACAAACAACGACAAAACATGGCAAAAGTGGTCCTAACGAACAGATGCGTTTGTACTCGCCTTCATAGTTATTACCCAAATTTAAGGTATACCTGTGCGGTTGTCCCACTTATTAATTCTAAACCTACTCATAATAAGCTCGGGGGTCTGATAATCTAATGTTGTCCATAAAAAAGAGAAGTGTTTGCAACCTAGTTCATCTAAGGTAGACCCACAATCTCTAAATCTTTGTTATCAATATAGTAATTGATGAGTCATAAATAAGGATTTAAAGAGAGAAGTGAAACTGTGGAGTTCATGATGAAAATGCTACTTTTTTTTAGAACGTCTACACCTCTTAAAAAAATAAAGACATCTTTATAACAACTCTTCTATTCAATTTGCAACCTGGTGAAAGTTAAAGCTAGTAATAAAGTTGGCAAATGAGAGATATAGTTTTAAGCATAAGATTCAAGTGAGGCGATAGCCATAATGGATCAAATAGTCATGGGTCAACAACAACAGTTTAACCATCACTCCAAAGTAAGAATCTTGATAACTAATAGGATTATGTTAAGCTAACCAGTGACAATCATCACCCTAGTCATTGCAAGAGAGACAAATGACCGCAGACCTTGTCACCAAGAGCAATATAAACACAATAAAAAAATACAAATAAACATAAGAGATTGTGAGCTCACATACATAGATCAATAGCCATAAATACCTCAAGAATTTGCAGAGGGACCCCGCCATATAGCAAGTTGATATAACTCGAATAAAAGTGGGGACCACAGCAGTAGTACATCAGTTAAAATATTTACTCCCTCGGCATACCCAAACCACTGGCGAGCTTGAATATCTCCGTATGGGCGGGCGGTGGCCGAATTAAATTTTTTTTAGGGGTGGGTGCTAACTTGATATTTATATAAAAATTTACCATACCGTGCCAAAAAATTTACACTAACGGGCTAAAAATTAACACCTACTACCCGACGAAAAACAGGGGGGGGGCGGCGGCCCCCCCGGCCCTCACTATCCTCCGCCTCCGCCACGGCCAAAACCCCATGCTTTTGTACCTAAAGCTGCAGGGCCCCGTGTTGTCGTTTTTGAAGCCACCATTGGCTGCTAGTTTGCAATGATTGTTAAATAGTAACGAGAAAATGGTAACTCATAGCAAACAATAGACAATTGAAAAAATCAAACCTACACAACAAAAACCTAAATCAACAGGCAAAAACACCTACGAGAACAAGCCTCTAGATAGAAACCAATGCACAACAGAGAACAACAGGGAATAATCAAGAAGACAAACATGGATGGAGAAACAGAACTCCAAAAAGACAGGTGAAGAAGAGAACAAGGATTGCAAAACCGACCTCAGTGAAGTGGGAGAGAACAACCCAATTGGTTTAAAAGACGGCAATTTAAGAAGACATAAGGAAACCTTCGGGGAGCGAACCCAACCCGGTGGCACAGGATTGAGAAAAAGGGGTCAGACCAACTAACTGGACGACATATATGAAACAGGGGTAGAAAAGAAATATTACACATGAACCTGAAGGGAATACCCCTGGGCAAATCCCACCAATCTTTACAAATGTTTTAGCTTGTTTTAATATTATTATGATTTTGTCTATTCTTTAAAAAATCTAAAGACCATAATTTTAGTTTAAAATTTTTATTATATATTTTTATTCAAATCTAAAAATGGTATACATTTAAAATTAAAAATTAAATAATTATCGAAAAAAGCTAGTTGAACTTTTAAAAATAAATTGATTTTCTTATTTTTTAAAAATATGTTATTTTTATTAAATAATCTCGATAAGCAAGCCACATTAACTTTATCAGGTATTATAACTTCAAATAGCTTTAAACATAATTAACAAGTTGTTATGAAATAGATTTTAACGATAATATATGTGATGATTATAAGGGGCTAATAAAGATTTTTTTGTTGGAATGCACCCCTTTTATGATTATTATTTTATGATGGTGGAGTGTTTTAAGAATTAGAAAGAAATTATTTTACTTTAAAATATTTAATGTCTCAAAAAGACTTTCTGGTGATTAGATGATGTTATATTGACAATTAAAAGATTGAAAAATTCATGCTCAAACCTATGTTAAAACCACAAACATAAAAAATAAGTAGTTTGATTTACAAAGGGACTTATGGTACAAAACTATTACAAAACTATCTAAAACATAATTTCTTAGATGGTCAATTTCTACCATTTCTACCAATGCTAACCTACTACTAGTTACATTATCTCCAACAATATATATTGACAATAAACTATAGTTTTGAGATCATACCAAATTAGTGCTATTAAGAAATAACTCATAAATATTTGATGAAGCTTTTATTATTTTTTATTTGAAAAATATATCCTGGTAATCTCTTTATATTCGTAATTATCATTCATAATTATGGAGGAATTTGTTAGCTAGTTTTTCGCTTAGAAGCATATTAAAACCATAAAATGTTTTTTGATTGTTCAATTTAATTGTTGATGTATGCCTCGTAATAAGCCACTATATGATCCACCGAAATAACTTTTTACGCCGGCCTAGCCCACATCAACTAAATCCATTGGAGTTGGGTGCTTCTCCTCTATAAATAAGAAGGATCTTCACTTGAGGATCCCTTTTTTAACGTTAGTACATCACATACTAGGCGTCTAATATGTCTTTGGAATAGTTTTCCCTTCATTCCTTCTGATGAAACATTATGTTTAGGAGATTACACTTGTTAAGGTTGGTTTGTCTCTTCTAGCCAAGTTAGTATACTTTTCTAAGTTTGCAACATGTTTCTTCCTTTTAGATTGGTCCAACCAGCGTTTATTTATCAAGTATGGCCCATCTTTAGCCAACCTAACCTTATCAATCTGGTCATCTCTAGCTAACCTTTCCATTTAGGTTTATATGGTTTGCTGAACATTCTAAGCCAACTTACCCTTTCATGTTCAACTTATGTATCTATATACTTTTACATATTCTTTTATTACAGACACTACTTTTATATTTGACACATCATTAACTTGCGCGTCGGAGGGTGTCCGCAGAGCTTGCCTCCGGGTCAGCTTTTAAACGAGTTCTTTTCTTGTTGATTTAAATCTTGCATGTGGCTAGCCTGAGCTGGATTAATAGTTTAACCTGATGACATACTCAGCTTGATTTTGGTAGCAACAATCGCTCCCAATGTCGGATACAAGCATAACAACTTTATGTCCTCTACGACATACTCAGGTCTAATGTCTTTTTCTCACCATGAATATGCACTTCCTTTCTTGTCTTTTAGTATTCCCTTAAGTCTTATTGGTCTTTCACAGATTAACCTTAACAACATGCCAGAATCTCATATGTGGTATCAGAGCCATACCACAACTCCTGTATTCTGTTTCTAAGGTTGATGATTTGTATGCTCTATGAGTGCCAACATTACACGAATCTATCACATCATCATCAGAAAACAACATTACAAAGTATTGACAAATAGACTGTCTAACACACTAGCTTCTTCTTCTCGATTGTAGATAGGCTGCTATGTGAATGGTAAGTCGATAAGATGTCGGTAACACTAAGTTGAGGATGAAGTTAGTTCATTAATTCAAGTAGAGACCATTCTATAGTTTGGAATTATTTTGATAAATTACCAGTGGCTAAGAAAGAGAGTTGGTACTACTTGTGGAAAGGTGTATAGTTATAAGAAACATCAAACATGAAACATCATATCCTTAAGTGTTTTTAACCTGGAAGAAACCCTTTAACCAACAAACATGTCCCTTTAGATCAAGTAATGTCTAAAAGGGAAAAAAGAATTATCCTTTTAGTATGTTGAACATAAGAGGGATAAAAAGATTTGCATAACTTTTTTACACTGCGATGTAGATACTACAACAGAAACACTGCAAAGGCTAATGTCTTAAAAATATATGATAGAGAGATACAATCTTAAAGTGAAGTTACAAAATAACTAGTAGTATATGCTTGACTGCTGATTTATGGAGTTAATATCTCGACAGATGGTTCTATGGCATGAGGCTCACTATATTGATGAGAAAGGAGATATGTGTTAAACTTTACAGTTATACCACTTCCACACAGTGGTAAACTTTAAGTAGAGCATTTGATTAGTTTCAGCGAATTGGGTTATAGAGAAAAATGTTCCTACGATCACAGTAAACCATGCTAATATGATGTTTTAGTAGATTTTTTAAACAGTCCTTGTGTTTAAAACATGTTTTTAGTTTGTGAGGGGAGATTTTTACTCATTTGCGATGTTGTGTACAAAACGCGCAACTGAGTTTTTCCAGTAATGGATTTTCCTCCAAAATAAAATCGTACATTTGTTGTTAAAAAAGTTGTAACTATATTTAACTAGATTTTAGTAAAACCGTGTATATACGGGTTGAATAAATAAACTATTATAGAATAAAAATTATTAATTATAAAATTAGACTAAGACATGATATGAAGAATTATATATGAGTAATAACTATAAGTAATAAAACAATAATATGAACTTTTTTTAATTTTTTTTATTTTTTCATAGAAATTAAACATTTTGTTTTAAAATAATTTTTTAAAAATTTTTCATTTTTCGAATTTCCTTACTATAACTCCCTATTTAATTATTTTTTTTTTATAAAAAACTACTTTAACAAAACCAATTTTAAAATATTACGTAAAAATAGTTTTTATTTTTATAAAATTTTCTTTTTATAAAACCATCTCTATAGAAATACATAATAGAAAAGTTTCCTTTCTTAATTTATTAAAAACCCTAATTATAATTAAAATAAAATAATAGATAATATTAGTAGCATTTTTGACTATTAATAAAAAACGAAAATTAATTAAAATAATATTGTATTAAACGTGATATCGTTATTTTACATTTTATTATTAACTAGGGTCAACCCGTGTATTACACGAGTTGAATTAAAAAAATGGTAAAATAGTTATTAATGAATAATAGGAATTGTAAAACATTATTTTGATATAATATATACTGAAATTACGTATAAGTAGTTACTTTGATTAATTGATAAAATATTTATATTTCTAAACTTTCTTAATAAAAATATTGTTTTGATAAAATTTTCTTTTTATAGTGTTTAAAGACTTCTTTCGGGTTTGTTTTGTAAAATTATTTTTATATATAAAAGAATGATTTTAAATAATTTTCATTATTATAAAAATCTTGTTGTTTTACAAAAAATCATAGTTTAGAGACATTTTTTGTTTTTGAACTGGTATTTTTTAATCAAAGTATTAGTTTTTATTTAATGGAAAATGTCTTTTAATATTATTGATTTAATAAGAATTTAGATTTATAATAAAAGAGAAAGAGAAAAAATTAGAATTAATTATTTGATTTTTTAAATGAATAATTAGTTTAGAGGGAAAAATAAATAAGAGAATGAAATTGGTAATCACATGTGTAAAAAGTATAATGTTTTATTAGTATCGATTTTCCATTTATCTTTTGAAACAGCGGTACTAGCTTTTTCAAGAACGAGAGGAGCACTTAAACCAAGCAACTGAACACCAATGACGGACCAAACCACCACCACCCACCACCACCCACCACACCACCACCACCGACCCCACCTCCACCTCCGACCACTCATTCACCTACTCCCGGCCACACCGCCAACACCCACACCACCACCACCAAACACCAACACCACTAATCCCCAATCTCCCCGAACGACGGTGCCATCCAATGCTCGCGCTAGAGTCCCCCGCCCTACCACCCTTCCCTTTCACTCGTCGCAAGCTATGGCGCACACCATCCGCTCCCCTCACTACTCTTCAACACCACAACACCCTATCCCCCTCCTCACATCCACCCAAAAAACCACTCCCCTCTCCTCAAATCCGCCATAACTCCAACTTCCACTGGTAACCACCGCACCCTAACCCTAACAACTATCTTCCCTCTTCCCCCCCCCCCCATCCCCGTTCCAACCCATCGGACCCCGCATACGCCGGTCTCGGATCCAAAATATTCGTAATTGGGGCCTCATTAACGACATCCCCCACGCCATCTGTGTGGATTCTTGTTTAGGTTAACAGGGGGAAATTGGGCCTAAGATGAGGGTTGGGAGGAGTTTTGCAGCTGCTGCGGTTGTTGCTGGTAAAGTTTATGTTTTGGGGTGGTGTTTTGGTGGATAATAGGTTCTCGGTCGTTTAACTGGGCTGAGGTGTTTGATCCTGCGGTGGGGGTGTGGTGTCCGTGGATAGTGGGTTGGTGGATGTTAGGATAAGTGGATGCATGCTTTGCGTTATGATGGTAAGATTTACGCGATGGCGGATAGGGGTGGGGTGGTTTATGATGTGAGTGGGATGGAGTGGGTGAGGGTGCCGAAGAGGCTTGATTTGGGGTGGAGGGGGGGCGGGCGGTGGTGATTGATGGGGTGCTGTATTGTTATGATTATTTTGGCAAGATTAGAGGGTATGATGTGGTGAGGGATGTGTGGAAGGAGCTGAGAGGGGTGGAGAAAGGGTTGCCGAAGTTTTTGTGGTGGTGCGACGATGGTGGATTTGGATGGGAGGTTGTTGTGTGGTGTGGGAGTGTAAGGAGGGTGGCGGTGGTGGGTAAACTATGGATGTTATGTGTGCGGAATTGATTTCGTAGGATGAAGATGGAGGATTAAGTGGCTCTGTCTTGTGGGTTGATTCGATTCTATCGGTTCCTGTTGGGTCTGCGGCGATTCTTGCATTGTATGGCTGTTGCTTTGTGACTCGCATTATGTTTACCAGGTATGCTTTCTATCTTGTAACTGATATAGTTATACTCGATGCATATTCATTGCCTTTGCCTTTAGGTTAACATTTTTTGCTATTCATGACTTATTATTTTTCATTTGTGATGCATAAATATCATGTATTGATATGTCAATTGTCTGGATTGGATTTTTTGACCACAACTATGATATTAATAAACTCCTAGTTGCCACTTTGTCATAAATCATAAGTGGAAATTATTTTATTGTTCATGCATAGAGTTACGTAGAGATGTGGATATTATGAACGAGACGCGTTAATAAACTTGAGGCATAACTATGGATTGATGTGGGAGATGTTAAAAACTATGAAAGAAGAAGAGAATTAAGATTGCACATTCATTTTTCTAGTAAATTTTTTTGATGGAATTGATCGCATTTTCAAATCAGTCTTCTCTGTAGGAACAAGGTTTTTTTCTCCCTATGACATCTACTCAAACCCGAACTCAAACCTCCCAATAGATACTACTCCCCTCCTTCTTTTAGACTTTTTTATATGTTTAATTAGAAGAGATATTAAGGGTTTATAAATGTACCTAAAATCAACCTCATAATGCCAATTATAATAAAACACATGCATTGCATTCCATAGATGGAGCATGTTGCTTTAAACAATGTGATGTCTAATTGATAGGTTGAAGAAAAATAATTGGAAGTTAAGTGTCACGGAAGATTATCAGAAAACACTCTGATTGAGGCTGATTAGAGAAAATACAAAAAAAACAACAAAAAAAAAAAGCCCTCAGTTGATAGTCCCTGCTCACTATGAGTGATCACAAACCTTTGAAACCAATAGAACCACCTTACCACTGGAGTCAGTCGGCCTTTGGCTGGTTTAGATTTATATGATTTGGTTTTGACGGGTTTGGTGGTTTGACGGTCACCTGATAGTTTGAAAATTGGAACCACTATGTAAACTGAACTAGTTATATAACCTTCACCAATAATAATTATAATATTATTATTTTCCATTTTTAGGAATATAGTCATGCATGTGTATGCTATTCATTAGCCATCTTAATCTGTTAAAATTCTAATACAAGAAACCATTTTTAAAAAATACAAAAATTGATTCAAAACGTTAAAAACATACCGTTAAAACTGTCCGCTGATCCACCCATCCTTCTTGTTTGGTTTGTCATTTCAGGAAACCTTGGTGAACGGTATGGTCCGGAATTTATTTGTTTTTCATTTCAGGAAATACAACATCTATTTTAGGAATTCCAACGTTATTTTCATTTCAGGAAATACAACTACTATTTTACATTAATTTCGTTGCAGAATTCTGATCAATTCTAGTTGAACTCCGTGAACACCCCATTTTCCCTAAAACTTGGAGGATCTAAAAACAGACTGATGTTTATTTTCTTTCGCATGAAACTGCCCTTTAATGCTTACGCTGTGACCTTAAACTCGGGGGCCTAGCAGCTTCTAAAACCTCTTTTGCAGGATGTTGAACAATTCTTCAGATTAAGTGATTTGGATATGATCATCATTCTCAAGCCTACAGATCTATGGGAATAAGAACGGAATCAGTATCCTTCATTGTTGAACATGTTGTATCATTTTTTGGCTATTTTGACTGGAAATAAAAGCTTTTGTTGGCCATGCTGCAAAAGCTCTTGGTGCTGTATTTGGTTTGATATATTGTCAACTACTTTAAAGGTTAATGAACACTCTTTCTCTTTTGACACTTGCGTGCTTTAACATGTCCTTACAGGATTAAGTTGGGCAAATTCTCTGTCCTAGAGTTTTGAAGTTATGTTCACCAATGTTCTTGCATTTTGTTACAATTTGGGTCCCCGAGTTTGAAGACCATTTGGTGATTAGAAATATTGTTTGTTTGGTATTAGAAGTTTCAAATGTAATTAACCCTGTAATGTTAATTAACAAATGTTAATACGTGTCATCTCATGAACTTCGTTATTACTGTTTTGATGACATAGACCTTCTTTCATCTCTCAGTTTAGTTCTATCTTTTCATTGCGTTTTCCTCCTCTTCTCTCTCTAACATCCATCATCTTTGGGGTTCCATGATAGATTTGATCATCCTCTATGACTTTCCTTTGCACAGCTCATTTGGTGGCCTTGCACCAAGCAAGAAACGGAGAGTAGAATCGCTCAAGCTGTTGGACTGATGTCAGATTAAAATTGGATCCAACGAAACAGTATAAGTCGCTCAAGCTTTTGTTTCGCAGGCCTGGTGTCAATTAAACAAAAACTGGATTCCATCGGCTGCTTCAACTTCCTGGCAGATGTATTCATAGAGAATTGCGAGTTTTCTCTTCATCTCCGTCTTCTCTTCCTCCATCTTTGTTGAGGTTTTGATTCAATCCCTTTCCCTTTCGTCTACATATTTATTATAGGAAGCAATTTACTTAAAGAAAAGAGCACGTTACACTTCAAGAAGAAATCCAAAGAAAAAGAACCATTTTAATTGGGACTGTAAAACTCGTTTAAATACTTGAGTCGTGTACGTAGTATATGCTCCAGTTTTGGTTTTCGTATTATTCATTTTTGCTTCTTGGCTTCGGCTCGGTCTCGTCCGAGTTCAGCATGTCAAACGCGACTTCTCAATCCTACCCAATGGCTCTATGCAAACATGACTAACATCATTAAAGATGGTCTAAACTTTTGATGCATGTATGAGTAGGAAATAAAACTAAATCGAAGCTTTAGTTTGAGCAAAACCAAACCTTTTGAAGCAAGTGTGAAACAAACAAGCAAACAAACAAACCCAATAACATTGAATGGTAGAGAGATCGACTATGTATAGGGTTTAAGAGAGATAGAATATGGGTAAGTCTTTCCTCTATACTGAATGGTAGAGAGATCGCTTCTAATAAAACTTTTGGTGAGCATGAAACAATAACAAAACATATCCAAAAGTGAAGGTTTTGGCTTAAAAGACACAAATACGCCTTTGTTAACATTTAGATTTAACTAAAGTAAGGGTCTTGTACTAAAAAGATAAAAAAAGTTATGGTCTTGTTCTAAAAAGATTAAAAAAATTGTAAATTGACAATGATACTGCAAGTTTGATAGATTAATAACTAAATCCAAATTTATATTAAACCATTTATTCATTTACTTTTTAAGATTAATTAGATTAGAGTGTCCACCCCTTCTTTTTCAGAGAGGTTACTTTTCTCCAGAACGATGACCGTAACGATGTGTGTATAAAAAACAAATCAGAAAATTGACATAAAAGCTACGATGGACTAGCATTTTTACAAAGAAAAAACCCAATTAAAAGCTCAACAAAATGAATTTTTTTTTTGGCAATTAGAGACTGGATTCACATATGATATGATTTAAATTGTACTCACTTTTGATCTAACAATGAGTTAGTATATAAACTTGAATCATCATATGTGAAAAACTAAAATCACAATGATCTAACAGTGAGTTAGTATATAAAATAAGTGTCTTAGGGATCAATCACTTGCTTCAAATCCAACAATTGCCAGACCTTTCATCAAAGAAATACTCTGAGGAAGATGACTTATGCTTGTACCTCTTACATCTAGCATTTCTAAACATTCTAAATCTTGTAAGTTTTCAGGTAATTTCTCAAGTTCAGAGCATGCATAAAGATCAACCTCTTTTAATTGATTTAACTTACAAATAATGTCTGGAAGTTCTATTATCTTGGAACCTCTAAGACTTGGTTTCTTCAAGGATTTTAGATGGACAAGATCTTCTGGTAACTTAAGAACTTCGTAATCTTCGAGAAAAAGATTTTTAAGATGTTTTAACATACAAATGCTTCTTGGAATATCTCTTATCTTGCAACATGACAAGTCTAATTCCTCCAAAGATTCTAATTGGTTGAGATCCTTTCGTAAACTTTGAAGGACCACACAAGCTCATAAACGTAGTGTTTTGAGATGTTTGAGGGTGCAAATGCTATCAGGGAGATATTTAATACGTGTATTCGATAAATCTAATAACTCCAAACATTCCAACTGGACAGAGCCCTTTGGAAATTCTTCAATTGCGCAGTCATCAAGGTGAAGATTTCTTAAGCATGGGAAGCGAAGAATACAGTCTGGAAGACTTTTTAGTCTTCTGCAACCACTGAGTTTTAGAGAAACAAGCTTATGGAACTTTTCAATTGACGAAGGTAGTTCCTCTACTTTGTTTGATGAAAAATCAAGCTCTAACAAACTACTATTGGAGCGCTATGCTATTATATCTGGGAACTCTTTCAGTGACAAATAACCAAGATTAAGAACCTCAAGTGATTCCATGTGTTTGATACATGAAAAAGATTTTAATCTTCTGCACTAACGTAAGTTCAAGTCGACAAGCCTTTTAAGACATCCAATAGGGGCATGCAGTTCCGTGAGATGATAACATCCTAAAAGATCTAACCTCTCGAGATTTGGAATCAAACCGAGGTCTAAAGTCCTCAATGTTGAACGCTGGAGGTCAAGAAATTTGAGCTTCTTTAGAACCTATCATGCAAAAAAATAAAAAAATAAATTAAAGTTGTTAACAAATGGAAGTATGTATAAGGTTATAACTAATCATGTAAATCAGTTAATCAAACATCTTACATTTCCCCCTTCCTGAAGTAGCTGAATTTTGCTGTCATGCATTTCAAGTGCAACAAGATTATTTCCTTGAAATGTTTTAGGTAAACACCAATGAGGATAACAGAACCAATTTAGATACCGTAATGCATTTGGTAAGTATTGGTTACCCTCATCAATCTTCACACGGTCAACAAAATCATTGTTGTAATTACTATAATCTACTATAAAGCATCTAAGTTTTTCATGTTTCTAAGACCGTCTAGAACAATCCTAGGGGTGAGTTTCATATCTATACATCTTGTTGCTTTAGTACCTTGGAATTCAACAATAACAAGTAACTTAATGAAAAATGTGTAAGTTTAATAGAGGTCTTATGAGGTGAAATAGATTTTTACCAGTTATTAGCCAATACATCTTCAATTTCCTCTTGAACCCACATGTGACTATGTCTACTGGGTTTATCTGGGTGTAGACGACGCACAATATTCTTACCTATTTCTTGTATATGGTGATGTATATCTATGAATTCTACATGAAATGCTTTTGTAGTTGTGATCAAAGATTTTTGTTCAAGAACTTTTAACCCATTTCTAGCATGGAATCCACAGCTTTCAAGTAGTTTTTTGCTTTGTCTTTCTCCTACCCCTTAGGTAGCATGCAACATCTAGGAATATTTCCTTGTAATCGTCCTCCAAGCTCATAAAGCTCAACTCTAATTGTTCTAAGGTCTCTTTCAATGGAATTGTTTTTAGTCTTTCTATCGTATCCATCCATTCAAGTTCATCTTTACCACAGAGAAATGAACCCAAAAATTTGATGGTTCCCCAACATAGCGTAAAACTTTGAGTGATTGTATTTCGTACCTTTCAATCAGAATATCTCTCCCAAATGCATGTTTGCTGAAGAGTTGAATCGCTTCCTCATCTGATAATAGTCTGACATCCCGAATCAGTTTCACTCTATGTGCTATGAGCACTTGCTCATCTCTTGTTGTAATAATTCTACTTCCCGGCTTAAACCAGTT